>OW818033.2:18878650-19478650 GCA_942486065.2 Calliphora vomitoria | reverse complement strand
ACAGAGGATGCACCCGCTTCACACAATACATTCCATCGAAGCCATTTTATCCTGGCAAAGGAATGATTTACTCAGGGAAATTGCCTGAGTAGATACGAGAGGTGAATCAAGGATGCAGGTCGCACAATTTATGCTGAAAATTTGTTCACTACTTTGGATCAGCAAGAAAACTGCATATGTTGAAACAGTGCACTCAAATAAGACATTTGTGCCACGGAAGTTCAAACCAAAATAGTACGCTTCCTGTCAACAGCACATTGCTCGGCTTCAACGAAGGCGATGTAGCTCTATGTAGAAAAACAAAGCGGTAATTTTGCTGTCGACACAACATTATACTTGTGGTGTGGACATGCAAACTCTGAAGCAGAATCCATTTGCTAGTTTGGATTAAAACGCCAACAAATCGGTGGTTGATACAATGGACCAGATGCTTGGCACATATACATGAAAGCGCTCAACAAACCGCTTGCCACTGGCCATGTTTTATAATATGGTGGACATTGCTGCATTAGCTGCATTTGTTTTATACAACGAAATGAAGCCAATAAAAATAAGTGACAGAAGACGGTTATTCCTACTGATGCTGACAAAACAATTGGCACTACCAAACATAAAGGAACAAGCGCTGAACAACCGCATATCCAAAGGATACAGAACGCAATGAAAGCATTTGATGTAAAGGTATGAAAAAAAAATTATAATGTTCAAAAGCAAAATAACTACATATCTTTGTTCTTCATAGATATTATCAAGACCGGCAGAAGGAGCCGTCGTTTGCGTCTAGAATAAACAGATTATGTCATGTCGCCTATGCCGTTCTGAGTGCAGCCTACGTTCTGAGTGCGGCCTACTGAAATTCCTGTAACAATCCAGAGCATTCAATACTAAGGCATCGATGCTACACCTGCATACAAAATATGTTGGTCGAGGGACAATCTACACACAGAAAAAAAATATAGTTGTGCATGTTTACTGTAACCATTTCAACATTTTTAACAATATTATAGTGACAGTAACTATATATATGATTGTGGCAACAATAATATGGTTAATTTACGATTCACATGATTGTATCAATCATATATATGGTTATAGTAAACATGTAAATGTTTGTGACAACCATTTATATGATGAATAATTTTATTATAATATGTTGTTCTCAGATTATGATATCCATAAGCCGAGAGCAACATAATATGGTAAGTCCTTCATCATATAAATGGTTGCCACAAACATATACATGTTTAGGGTTGACACAATCATGTGAATCGTAAATTAACCATATTATTGTTACCACTATCATATATATAGTTACTGTGACTATAATATTGTTAGAAATGTTGAAATGGTTACATTAACCATGCACAACTATATTGTTTTTCTGCGTGTATACAACAATTGGCTGACTGTCCATGTAAACCTTGTGCGCATAGTACAGGTCGCAATTATTAAGATATTTAAATCAAATTTGGCACATGCATTTTTTTCGGCCCAAGCCTATTTAAACTGGCTGAATCGGTCGATTATTTCACTTTAGCGGTCGCTTTAAATAAGTTTTATAAATACGAAAGTCATATCACCTAATTTTGTGATGATCAGTCTATAACTAGTTATAGCTCCCTTAGAAGGACCACTTCCGGAAATCAGTTTAACGAGCATAAAGTTCTTAACAATGTTGGTATCGACATAGAATTAAGCGGAAATAAGTTTTATATAGACATAAATCACGCGATATAACTTCATGGCGAAAATAAAAAATTTAAAAAAAAAATGTTTTTGATCATTTACTCAGTGTAGGGTATTATGTGATCGGGCTTGACCGATCATACTTTCTTACTTGATTTTCTTTGGAAACGCCATTGCTAGTTCTGCTTCAACATTAAACCCAAATAATAACAATAATCCGAAAGGAATAGTTTTAGAGCGATACAACATCCAAGAAATTTAAACTAGACAAAAGCAAAAACACAATACTGACCTGCTGTGCAAAATTAAACTCATTACAGTGAGGCAGGCACACAGTCACAAAACAAAAAACACACACACATTTATTTCTGCAGATCACACAATTATACTAAATTTATATATACAAGCAACGCACAGTGGGGTCGATCGAAAAAAAAGTGGTAGCAAATCTAAATCTTCTAAAGTACTGGCCTGATTGCTAAATTATATATGAATAAATCTTAGAGGAGGACATAGGCTTTAAGAAAATGAAATTCGTGACCTTAAAAGATATTGTTACGAATGTGCAATAGCGATTTGAATTTAACAGTCTGTAACGGCCGCCTGCAACATTCATCATGTTTATAAACACGTCCATCAGCAGAAGCTTCTACTTATCAACAATGTTGATAGTATAAGGCTATTAGTATTGTTTATAAGTATGGCAACACTGAGTGTTTGGGCTGCTAACATTGACATCGAAAGCTCTAGAGCATTGTAGAAGATTCACGATAGATGGCGTGTGTATAAATAGTGGCAGAGGCTGCAGTCGTGAGTGAGTTGATCATAGGCGCTGTTAGAGTTAACATCAACTGCTTTGTACATTATTAAGTGTTTGTGCATTTATGCGAATTGATAAACGTGTATAAAGACACTGAGTGACTATTTGAACTGTTGTTGTTGTACATTTTTAATAAATAAAGAGTTGTTACAATTTTAAACTACTAAAACTGCTTTTATCTGCAATCAACAGTATCCAGTTTATTCAAAGGAAATAAACCAACGTTTTAAAAAGGTTAAAACGTAACAATACTTATGCTTCAATTCTTCAGTAATGACAATTTTTCTAAAATCATCCTCTTATTTCTAATAATATTTCAAAATCTATATATATAAAAGAGTAACGTTACTGAGTGACTGACCGATTCAACATCTCTCAGCCCAAACGCCAAAAGGTAGAGAGGTTCCCCTCTCACCATTCAGATACACTAAGAAGACGTTTTTGGAAATTCGTATTTTTCAGGGGTAAAAATGGGTAAGTTCAGTCACTTTTTATCTTCTAAGCTAATACACATATCAAAACCATTAAAAATGCATATTTATCTACTTATTTTTTTGAAACCGTTTTGGGGGGGGGGGGGAAACGGATCGAAACTAATTTTCGATCTAACCCACTGTGCAACGGTTTTGAGTACACTCACAAAATCTAGAAAAACAAAGTTATAATCGATTTTTTAACAGAACATACTATTTAAACTTAATTTTAAACAAATAATATTAATTGACTTTATAACATTTAACTTTAATTACAGAAATAAATCTTGTAGAATAACGTACATTGTCTGAGTGTAATTTTACATTAAATTCAAAATCATTCACATAAATTTCCAAAAACACACACACATTTATGCCAAGATTCTCACACACAAATGTAAATAAATACTTCTCTATGTGGAGAATGTTTCTAAACAACCCAAAGCTATGACCATGATGTTGATATTGATGATTATGATGATGATGAGGATAATGACGTTGATGATTTCCATCATCCATCCAGCCACTCACTCATTAATGGACTTTTGTTTAGAATTCTACACATTTCATTAAAGTACACTATAAGAAAATTGTTGTTTAAATTAAATCAAATTAACTTAACTTTAACTTTTTCTTAACACAATATGTTAGATATAACAAGACTCTTTTAGGTCTTATACTAAGACTTCACAGGTTTATACTAAGTCTTGGTATAAGTCTTGGAGTAAGACTTAAACTAAGATCTCCAAATCCCAAGACTTCCAAGTCTTATTCTATACTAAGTCTTCCGAGTCTTATACCAAGACTTCGAGATCTTATACTAAGACTTCGAAGTCTTATACTCAGATTTCCAAATCTTATTTCAAGATTTCCATGTCTTATACTAAGTCTTCAAGTCTTATCCCAAGACTTCCAAGTCTTATTCCAATACTAGAAAATCTTATTCCATGACATCCATGTCTTATATTAAGTCTCCCAAGTCTTGTATTTATACTAAGAATTGGTATAAATCTTGGAGTAAGACTTACACTGAGATCTACAAATCTTATTCCAAAACATTTTTGTCTTATACTAAGTCTTTCAAGTCTTATCCCAAGACTTCCAAGTCTTGTACTAAAGCCGTGCGACCACTACGAAATTTCTTGCAGAAGTTGCTTCCAGAAGTGACTTCCAGAAGTTTTTGTCGTGTAAACACGCATTAAAACTCGACTTCCAGAAGTCACGGCATGCAGATTTTACTTGCAGTCATTATGTAGAAACACATGTTTGTTGCTTGCTGTACGTAACTTCAACGACTGTGAATTGCAAGTGTTTTGAAGACCTGCAGAAGAAGTCGCGTAAACAAACGGTTTGTGGTATTCTCTTCTGTTTTGAGTTTTGTGTTTTTTTTGGAACAGTAACTAAAAGCCGGTCTTTTGGAGGTATAGCCAATCTCATTTTAGTATCCTGCTTTTGAATAATTGTTTAAATTGAAGATAAAATGTATTCAAAATCATCATTAGACATTCTTAGGAAATTTTTCAGCTGCATCTTCGGTCCGCAATTCTTCTACACCCAGTTTCTTTTTTTTAATTTTTTCTTTCTTTTTATGATGGCTACCAATCTTATTTAGCTAGAAGACATTTTTATACTGTCATTCGTAACAAAAGGCAAACTCTACTGCATGCTGAACTCACATTGTGTGGAAACACATCTGCAATTTCTTGCAGCAAGTTCGTTATAATTACTTCTACAAACTACTTCTGGAAGCAGACTTCCGCAAGTTTCGGTTTGAGTGGAAACATTCAGTAAATACTTGCAAAAGTTCTTCCGCAAGTGACTTGCTAGTGGACACTCGGCTTAAGACTTCCAAGTCTTATACTAAGATTTCCAAGTCTTATGTAAAAGGGCCTCAATGCCTACCATTCAAGCAGGAAATCAATTGTCAAAAATTGGGGTCTGCGACCAAGTATGGTTAATTGAATCTACACATCGGTGGTTAGACCTATTATTACTTACGATTGTACGGTATGGTGGGAGGCAATGAGGAAATGTAGCTTTAAGGTTATACTCAACAAAGTTCAAAGGTATATAATCTTAAACCTACTAACCATTGAAAACTATGTTGAGAGTGTGGTAGCAAGAAACTTACTTAGATTACTCGTGTCTTCCTTAGTAAAACCCTTGCGAGTAGGTCACACTAAGATATTGTATAAGGTAAGCCTTATCGATCACGAAAGAGTTCCATCTGGAATCTCTGACTATAGGGTCGCGACCTTCAGCTTCGGGGCATCACCCCCAGTAGCGTTCTCCAGTAGAGATGACTGGGTTGGATCCGCTCAACTGTTCGATGGGCGTGCTGTTTTCACTGACAGATCCATGATGGACTCTGGTACGGGAGCCGGAGTTTGTCTGGTCGATACTGATATCAAGAGCTCATATAGACTCTCTAACGACTGCAGCGTCTTCCAGAGAGAGATCTTCGCGATCTAGAAAGCTCAGAGTTGATAAGGGCACACGTACAGGAGGGTTCTACCGTAAATATATATACGAATTTAATTCATTCCAGCCTAGTGGAGGACTGTAGGAGAGCTCTTGAGGAGTTATTGGTACACTACTCAATAAGATTGTTTTGGATACCGGGGCACTGTGATATACAGGGAAATGAGGTAGCATATGACTTGGCTATACATGGTTCTGACTTAGATCATAATACCAGGGAAAGGTGTGTTAAACCACCTATCTGTCACTACTACAGCTCAATTTATGAAAGATTCCGGAATTATACCGAACAATCCTGGAGCAATAGGACAGATTGTAGAGTGTCCAGGGCCATTTGACCAAAACTGAATGCTAAAGCAACCAGAGCACTGTTAGAATGGAATAACGACACACAGGATTTTTGTAGGGTGTGTGGGGATGTAGAGGAGCTAGAGACAGTGGAACACATCATGTGCAACTGCCCTAGGTTACAGAGTTTTAGACTTAAATGGCTAGGAAACAGATTTCTGGACGAACTCAGTAATATTGCTGGCTGTGAACTGTGCAACATACTGGGTTTCATTAAGGGAATAGGTTGGCTATTTAAGGAACGATCTACGTCAAATCCGAACCCGCAATGAAAATCTTACTTTTCTTCTTTCTCTTTCTTTTTTCTCTCATTATGCGATTTTCGGACTCGACTCTTCTCTAACAACATTAACAACAATCTGCCTATTGAAGGGAATCAGAATGAACCTTATGGTCTCCGAGTGGAAGTACACAGAGTGTAGACCCCTTCCTAACCTAACCTATACCAAATTTTGCAAGTCTTTGGTGAATGATCAGAAGTAAACATAGCTCTTGACCCACAGTTTTATTTGAAAAGTTTGTGCAGTGATGATGCATACTTTTGGTTAAATGGCTACTGCCGAATTTGGACCGAATTACATAGAAAGTAACTCACTGTTTGGAGTGCTTTAAGGCCCGGTGGAATCATTGGTTCGAACGTCATCACAAATAATGTCTTTTCGCCCTTTGTAATGCATGTATTTCATTCATGTCGTTTCAGCAGGCTAGTTCTACATGTCACACAGCGCATCAGTTTACTAAGAGAAGCATTTGGCGAACGAACTGGCCACCTCATTCATGTGATTGACGCCATTAGATTATATTTTTTTGGGATATGTAAAATCCCAGGTAGATATATAAATAAACCAGAATATTCAAATCCGTTATTGCCCAAATACAGGCAGATTTACTAAGAAGGGAGTGTGAAAATTTTACCAGGAGGTAAAGACATATATAATCTAGGTACGGCGGTCACATGCCTGAAATCATATTCAAACATTAATGCCATAAAATTATCTAACTAATAAAGCCAAATAAATGGCTATTAAAAATGCTTTTTTCTCTGTTTTATTTCCATTTAAAAATCTCTACCTCTTTCCCTGTTGCTTTGCAATTAGATTATATTCTAAGTGTACAACTAAAATTGCAACAATTACAATATTTAGTACTTTTCATTTAAACTCCAAGTACATGGAATAGTTAGTAGTTGTTCATATGTAAACGAGTACTCCTCTGTACATAAACATACACATGTGTGCTTATACGTAAATAAATTCTGTGAGCTTTCCGGAGAAAGACAGAGAGAGAGAGAGAGTAAGTAGAGCAAGTATATAAAACTAAACAAGATTAATTATACCTGAAACATTAGTCAGTTATTGTTAAAGCTTTTTGACTTTCGACTTAGACACAACGGTTACGAAGTACAATTGCTCTTGATACTCTAACACTGACTACAAAACTGCTGCTTGCTTTCACAGCTATTGCTACTGCTGCTGTTACAAAACTCCTGCTTCTTTGCTTTTTGCTACTTGATGGTGTTGTTTGTCTGTTCTTTCATTTTAAGTTTTTGTCTTTTGACATTTGTGTCTGTTTGTTTGTTGCTATTGCTGTTGCTGTTGCTTCTACTGCCGGATTCATTTCACACTATTTTGGTTTTGTGTGTTTATGTATGTGTGTGGCTGTCTTTGTCTCTGTGTGAGTCTCTGTCAAATCTCAATTTCTCTTTCTCTGCTGGAGAAAGTGGCAAAAGTCTTAAAGGTACACAGCAGACGTATCAAAGTTGGAAGATTAATGAGTTGCTGTATCATTTAGTTTAAGTGTTGTTTCATAGCAGTAAGTGTCCTTGATTTTTGTAGATTTATTTTTCTCTCGGATTTGTGCTTTCCTTACTCTGCCTGTCACATCATTAAAATGTATATAAAATGAATTCAATAAACATTAAAAACAAAAAAAAAAAAAAAAAACACAGAAACACAGGATTAGAGTAAAACTATTCATAACAATTTGTGTTAAATTTTCAATTTGTCATTAAACAACATCAGGCAGTTCATGAAAAATGTGTCTTACGTTTATAATGACAGTATGTTTTGAAATTAAAAAAAAAATACGAGGTTGATCTGAAAAGAAGTTAAGTGGTATAATAAAACTAAGATTCTCGAGTCTTATATTATGATTTTCAAGTATTATACTAAGAATTCCGTGTTACTGAATAAGACCTCCGTGTTCCTTTGACTAAGGCTTCCAAGACTTTGATTAAAATTTCCAAGTCTTTGACTAAGACTTCCAAATCTTTAGCTTTGACTAAGACTTCCAAGTCTTTTACCAAGACTTCTAGGTCTTTGACTAAAACTTCCAGGTCCTTGACGAAGACTTCTAAGTCTTTGAATTAGACTTCCAAGTCATTGACTTAGACTTCCAAGTCTTTGACTAAGACTTCCAAGTCTTTGACTAAGACTTCCTAGACTTGGACTTCCAAGTCTTTGACTAAGACTTCCAATACTTTGATTTAGACTTCCAATACTTTGACTTAGACTTCCAAGTCTTTGAATTAGACTTCCAAGTCATTGACTAAGACTTCCAAATCTTTAACTTAGACTTCCAAGACTTTGACTAAGACTTCCTAGACTTGGACTTCCAAGTCTTTGACTTAGACTTTCAATAATTTGACTTAGACTTCCAATACTTTGACTTAGACTTCCAACACTTTGACTTAGACTTTCAAGTCTTTGACTAAGACTTCCAAATCTTTAACTTAGACTTCCAAGACTTTCACTAAGACTTCCAAGTCTTTGACTAAGACTTCTAGGTCTTTGACTAAAAATTCCAAATCTTTGACTAAAACTTCCAAGTCTTTGACAAAGATCTAAGTTAGATTAAAACTTCCATGTCTTTAACTAAGATCTACGATTAGGACCTCAAAGAAGTACTTACAGATCTAGGATTAAGGCCATAAATTGATTTCTAAATATTTATGATTAATGACTTAATAGACTACTTAAAGATCTACAACTAAGTCTATCAAAGGTCTACGGTTAGGAAAGCTTTTAATAGGACAAAGCTCACTGGATTACAAGGAGTCTGGAGCAACTACAAAGTGTGTTTCAATAAGTATAAGGCCGATTTAAAAAGAGCGAAATGGATTTCATGGAGGAATTACTGTGAATCTGTTGATAGCGTCAATGAATTGTCAAGGTTTTGGAGAATTCTATCCAAAGACCCAAAGGTGACAATACATGGACGGAATCTAGCTCTGAAACACTCTCTTTGCTCATGGAAACACGCTTTCCTGGTTGTGAAATTACAGGGACTAGGGACGACGACCAGGAGGTTAACATACCTGAGTATAGTCACTAGGGAGAAACTAGCCTGGGCGGTGAACACTTTCGACAGCAGAAGATATTTTCCCCGAGGGTGGAGGGATGTTAAGGTGGTCTTCATACCTAAGGATGGTAAGGCCAACCACTCGAAGCCAAAGGATTTTTCACCTATTAGCCTATCGTCTTTTATTTTGAAGATATTAGAACGACTGATAGATCTACATCTCAGCAGCAATATAGATACTCACCTCATCAGCAACGCTCAGCATGCCTACCTTAAGGGTAAGTCTGTTGAGAGTGCGCTCCATGAGATGGTCGGTTGTATAGAGCACAGCTTGGAGCATAGGGAATATACCTTAGCTGTGTTTCTGGATATAGAAGGCGCCTTTAATAACATAAGGATAGAGGAAATAAGGGATTCGCTAGTGAAACTTGGGGTAAACGACTTCCTGGTAAGTTGGATAGTCTTAAAGCTTGAAAGCAGGATTATCAACTCAACCCTAGGGGACGATATGGTCAGAAGACGGGTTACCAGGGGCACACCACAAGGGGGAGTTCGCTCTCCTCTCCTGTGGTTAAAATCTTTGAATCTAAGGGTAGGAAGATAGTCGCCTATGCGGGTAACGTGTTGATACTGATCACGGGAAAGTTTCTATCCACTATCAGTGACATCATTCAGGTACCGCTTGGCGACCTCTCGTCCTGGGCAAAAACTAACGGGCTGGGGGTAAACCCATCGAAAACGAAACTGGTGCTATTTACCAGGAAATATAAGGTGGAGAGCTTCAGTTTGCCGAAATTAGACGGGGTTGAGCTGAGTTTATCTGAGTTTATCCTCAGAAAAGATTAAAGAAGGGCCACAATGCCTACTATACATGCAATGCCTACTATACAATTGGGGTCTGCGTCCAAGTATGGTTAATTGGATCTACACATCGGTGGTAAAACCTATTATTACTTATGGTTGTACGGTATGGTGGGAGGCAATGAGGAAACGTAGCTTTAAGGTTATACTCAACAAAGCTCAAACATGTGCATGTCTGGGCATCACAGGTGTAATTGGCAGTACCCCGCAGGCGGCCTTGGATATAATCCTAAACCTACTAACCATTGAAAACTATGTTGAGAGTGTGGCAGCAAGGAACTTACTTAGACTACTCGAGTCTTCCTTAGTAAAACCCTTGCGGGTAGGTCACACTAAGATATTGTATGAGGTAGGCCTTATCAATCAGGAAAGAGTTCCATCTGGAATCTCTGACTATAGGGTCGCGACCTACAACTTCGGCATGCACTTTTCACTGAAGGATCCAAGATGGACTCTGGTACGAGGGCCGGAGTTTATCTGGTCGATACTGATATCAAGCGCTCATATAGACTCTCTAACCACTGCAGCGTCTTCCAGGCAGAGATCTTCGCGATCTTGAAAGCCACAGATTTGATAAGGGCACACGTACAGGAGGAGTCTACGGTAAATATATACGTGGACAGTCAGGCGGCACTAATGGCTCTGGAATGTCATTTAATTCATTCCAGCCTAGTCTAGGACTGTAGGAGAGCTCTTAAGGAATTATTGGTACACTACTCAATAAGAATCTGTTGGTTGCTGGGTCACTGTGATATACAGGGAAATGAGGTAGCGGATGAATTGGCTATACTTGGTTCTGACTTAGATCATGATACCAGAGAAAGGTGTGTTTAACCACCTATTTGTCACTACTACAGGTTAATTTATGAAAGATTCCGGAATTATACCGACCAATCCTGAAGCAATAGGATGGATTGTAGAGTGTCCAGGGCCATTTAGCCAAAACTGAATGCTAAAGCAACCAGAACACTGTTAGAGTTGGATAGGTATAATCTAAGGATTCTAGTAGGAGTGATAACCGGCCATTGCGCAATTTGGGCCTTCAAAGGCAAATGGAATAACGACACACAGGATTTTTGTAGAGTGTCTGGGGATGTAGAGGAACTAGAGACAGTGGAACACATCATATGCAACTGCCCTAGGTTACAGAGTCTTAGACTTAAATGGCTAGGAAACAGATTTCTGGACGAGCTCAGTAATGTCGCTGGCTATGAACTACTGGGTTGCAACATACTGGGTTTCATTAAGGAAATAGGGTGGCTATTTAAAGAACGATCTACGGCAAATCCGAACCCGCAATGAAAATCTTACTCTTCTTCTCTTTCTCTTTCTTTTTTCTCTTAGGCGGTTTTCGGACTCAACCCTTCTCTATCAATTTAGCAACTATCTACCTATTGAAGGGAATCACAATGGACCTTATGGTCTCCGAAAGGAAGTACACAGAGTCTACACCCCTTCCTAACCTAACCTAAAGTCTATCAATAGATTACATAAAGATCTGCAAAAATTGTATTCCTAAAAATCTAAGATTGAGACCACAAATTAAGTTTCTACAGATGTATGATTGAGTTGTTTTTTATGCTGTTTATTTAAACTTTTTATATCTTAATCTCCACTTAAAGCCCCTATAACCCTAGTGCACTCTTATATACCTTTGTTGACAACAAACAAGTAATTTTTCCTAAACTTCTATATCCACTTGCATTAGCTAGCAACATAAGTATTTGCGATTTTTCATAAAATTAGTTGTTGCAAGAAGTTAATATGTTTTTTTTTTATTTTTTTTCTTTATAATTCTCCTCCATTAGTTATTATCGAAGACCATCACTACAACAACGTGATATCAGTGGATTAACTTTGGAACATTTAATCACTATAATACCACTCCAATCTCAATTAAAAATACTTTATAACGTAAACAATAATTGCTTAGTAATTGAATCAAATTTTCATTTACTTGCAACTTGCAACCAATACAGAGCAAAGCAAGCACACATAACAAATGATACCAATAAAGGAAAACATGAAGGAAAATAAACAAACAAACAAACATTCACCCTACAATTTAATACCCCAATAGGATTTGAAATCAGAAGGGAGAAGAAACACAAAATAATGGTTAATAGAAGAACTGATAGATAACAACAGCAAGGGCAGTGGCAGCAACCTACCACAACTATAACAAGCAGGACAACAGTAATAGTTGCAGCAGCAACAAAGCTAGTTGCAAACAGAAAACAGAACATAAAACATAATAGAAAATAAAAAATAAAAAAAACTACAAGAAACGATTTTCAACCATACAAACGCCATCAATTCAAAAGGCAGCAACTGGAAAAAAGAATTAAAAAGAAATTTGTAATAAAAAAAAATCACAGTGCACTGATACCATTCAATGCAATGGTTTAGCAAAAACATCGACAAAAACAAAGGCAAAGGCACAAATAAATGTTTTTGTTGCTGTTGCTGCTACTGTTGTTCATCAACAACAAATTTAAAAGCTTAACGTTCGATGAGATAGTTTATTAAAAAAAAACAAACAAGAACATGCTAAGAATTCAGCAGCAACAACAAGAATCTGGGGAAACCAATAACAAACGATAACAACTATAACAAAAGGTCTCTGAAAAAGGACACTACTCCTATACAAATCACAACAGATTGTCACAAAACCTTAAGAATTATGTATATCCTAGTTTGAATGGATTTAGTTTATCAGGAAATTCAAAATATGCCCTACATTTAAGTTAAATTTCAGGTGAATTTAGATATACTCAACCCATCCTTACACACACGCCAAAGGAAAAGACATGAAATTTGACATACAGGATCCCTCTTCATACGTAGATCCACTAAGATTATTGAAAATTTTACGTTTAGGGGGTAAAAACGGGTAAATTCTGTAACCTTATATATTTTAGACTAATACAGATACCACAAGCATTTAAAATGCATCTTTATCTACTTAAAAAAGTAATAGACAGGTGTTTGGTACTTTTTTGGAACCATATTTATCTTTTAAACCAATAAACATAGAAATAAATCTTAAATCATATTCTTTACATCTCAAAACATACCAAATATAAAGTTGGTACTTTTTGGAAATTCAAACCCTCAATGGGTAAAAATTGTTTTTAATTTTGGTACTTTTTTATAAAATATGTTTTTATATAAATTGAGATAAACAAACGCAATAAATATAAACAAACTAAAATTTATTTAAATGAAACTTGTATCTTCTCTGTGTGCCAAAAAAAGTACCAAAAACTTTAAAAAATTTTTCCCCCTTAAATAAATGTATACAGACTTAAATGTTTTGAGACATATCTGTGTCACATAAAGGAATAGCCCAAATGGAGTATTTTGATGTTTCAAACTTTACGGGTGTTTGAGAAGAAAATGGGAAATTGGTACTTTTTCGTCTTTTTAAAAACATTAAACTAACCGATATAAAAGTAAGCTAATATCCTTCTAAGTGAAGAAAGAAATAAAAATAGGTTTCTTAAAGGTATGATGGTACCATAAAGAGAGAACAAATGGTACCTTTTCATTCCTCTATTAGTACTTTTTGATTAGTCTATAATAATTTACCAAAAAACATGAATAGGGGATTTTATGGCAAGTGAACCAACTTTTGAAACCGATGTCTTCTGATCGGGACGAAATTTGCCCAAAAATCTTGTTGCACCAAGTTAGCATAAAAAATAAATTAAAAAAAGGCTCCATTTTGGAGGGTCCACTAGCTTTTTTAAATACCAGCTATATTTGTGATGAAATTCTGAATAAAATAAAAACAACATGCTGAAAGTTATCTTGTCCCTATAAAAATTTACACGCATCCAAAGTTGGAAACATGTAAAAATGGCCATCGTTTTTACGTTTGTTCCCAAAAAATAATATATAAAAAAACTTTAACATTTTTGAAATGGGGGCAAGGTTTGTGGAGCTGCTGAAGATTAAATACAAGCTTTTTATACAAGTACTTAGTAGTGGTGAAAACCTTGGGACTTGAAGATTAATAATTTAGTAAAACTAAAAAATTCTATTAATTTTTCGGATGTCATTTACCTTAGAAACTAAAAACTTACCTTAGAAACTAAAAACTGATAATATAGTGATTTTCCATGAAGAAAAATATAAAAGTTGAATTAATGTAAAATTTTAATGGTTAAAGGTATCATAACAAAATTTAAAACTAATATAGACCTAGATGTGCTTAAATAAATGGCATTAAAATTTTATCCTTCTTTGTTCATAAAAATCAAAATTCCTAAAACGGGAAAAATAAGTTTCAAAAACTGAGTTTTTTAGAAAAGTGCCCACTGTGACTTCAGTTACCATGTAATAGCAAAATAACTTTGTATGTATTTAACTAACATATAGGCTTAAACGAAAATGGAGCTTTATCTAGGAACGATGCTTTGCGTTTGTAGAATTTTTTACTCAAACCTAAAGTTTTTTTAAACAAAATTGGCCAAGTTTGGATAGGACGGGGGTTTGTTGTGTTATCTTAAAAGAACCAAATTTTACTTTACACGCTTTTGCATTAAGTTCTCTTTACGGATCATATAAAAATTGTATATAGCCCGAAAGAAATTTTTTTTCTATAAAAGAAAACATATAGCAACTTTTTTGGGAAAATACGTAAAAATATGGCCATTTTTACATGTTCCAATTTTGGATGGATGTAAGTTTTTATAGGAACGAGATAACTGTTAGCAAGTGATATATATTTTATTTGGAATTTTATCACAAATATAGCTCATATTCTAAAAAAGAAAAAAAGTTCCTTATGGAAGAGTAAACACCAATACATTTAAAGAAAAACAAATTTTTATTCAATATTTTTTGTTGTAAAAACCACAACATACAAAGAACAATGAAAAAAATACACACTTTTTTAAACAATGCCATACGATAAACAAAAACAAAATCTACATTGATGATCGCTGTCTACAATGTTTACCAGCAAAGCATACGAAAGTGTTGTTGCTTTGCACTTGCGTGTATACAGTGAAGAACGACAAAAAAACTAGCAAGATAAAGTTGTTTGTGTATTTCATATTTCTAGTGCTGAGTGCAGTATTGAGTATAAGAACACACAGCCTATAGCTAAGAGCATTTACAAAAACAAATGAGCACCAAGTGTATAGGGCTTTGACACCTTTGTTATAAATGAATTTTTTTTAGTAATGGCGTAGTTTATACTTGTTAAATGTCAAAGAATAAA
This sequence comes from Calliphora vomitoria, assembly GCA_942486065.2. Classification (NCBI taxonomy): domain Eukaryota; kingdom Metazoa; phylum Arthropoda; class Insecta; order Diptera; family Calliphoridae; genus Calliphora; species Calliphora vomitoria. The sequence continues at coordinate 19,463,451 of OW818033.2, read as the reverse complement.
AGCTTTAAAAGTGACAGCAACCAAAATAACGGGTGATTCAAAATAACATCCTTGTTGGAAAACCCTTTATAACTTCGAATTATTAATTAACGATAACTGCGGTTATTTCGTTAACGATAGGTCAGCGGTAACGGTAGTTTAGTCGAAAGAGTAAATTAGTATTGACGGTAGCTTAGTGATAATTGTAACGGTAACCAACCTTGATTTATCGTGATTGCACACTTATAAAGATTATTTGATGTGCAAGTGTTGTTAAACATCACATAGTGGTTTAGAAGCATTTTTTTAATAATTCGGTATCTCAAAAACTATTGGAGATATTGTTACGAAATTTTACATGGTTGGAGTTGAGGTGTTTTCGAGTTGTTTTACATTTGTTAAGCTTCTTAGCGCTAATGGGGGCCAGTGCGTGGCTCCTCAAAGTTGGTCACCGCGGGTCTCAAATTTTTATTTAAGTTTTTGTTTAAAATTTTTTACTTCAAAATAAATTATGATCCTTGAGAAAAAACGTACGAATTTATCAAAGGGGGCAAGGTTTGTGGAACTTCTGAGGAGTAAATAAAGTTTTTTTATATAAGTATTTGATATTGGTGAAAACCGTAGGACATTTTAGAAAGAATTAAATAATTTTATTAATTTTTGGGACCTCATTTACTTTAAAAACTTAAAAAAATTATATGGTGATTATGGTGATTTTCCATGAAGCAAAATATAAGAATTGAATTAATGTAAAATTTTAACTGTTAAAGATATCATAACAAAATTTGGAACTAATATAAACTCAAATATCCTAAAGTCAATGTTATTATAAGTTTTGACATTTTTTATTTTCAAATACCGAAATTCCTAAAGCGGGGAAAATGTGTTCCAAAAACTGAGTTTTTTTCTTTTTTTTGAAAAGTACCTACTGAGATGTTTTTTACCGTGTGATTATAAAAAACCATTGTTAGTATTAAAGAAACATAAAGGGTTATTCAAATATGAAGCTTCTTTGAGGATCGCTGCTTTGCCTTTTTAGAATTTTGTACTCAAACTGAAATTTTTTTTTTTAAACTGGTAAAGTTTGGTTAGATCTGGGGGGTGCTATATTAGCTTAACTGAGCCAAATTTTACTTTTTACGCTTTTGCATTAATTTCTTTTTTCGCACCCTATAAAAATTGTATATAGTCCCGAAGAAAATTTTTTTATACAAAAGAAAATTTATAGGGACTTTTTTGGGAAAAAACGTAAAAAATACGGTCCTTTTCACATGTTCCAACTTTGGATGCGTGTAACTTTTTATAGGGACAAGATAACTGATAGCAAGTGTTATTTATTTTATTAAGAATTTTATCGCTAATATAGCTGATAGTTAAAAAAAAAAAATTTGACCTTGCGTAGGCCCGCCATATCTAAAAAACTATAAAAAGATCGAGCAAAAATAAAAAAATTAAATCAATAAACCTAAATATCCCTTCAACTAATGGAGATAACTTACACATGTAAGCTTATTTTTTGTAAATTTTTTAAGGACTATTTATATTTTGATCATTCGGATCATAAATGGATTTTTGGGGATTTTTTTAACAAAATTGAGACCCGAGGTGATCAACATTGAGAGGCCACGCACTGGCCCCCAATAGCTTTAGAAAGCTTAACAAATGTTTAACAACTCGAAAACGCCTCAGCTTCAACCCTGTGAAATTTTGTAATAATATCTCCAATAGTTCCTGAGATACCGAATTATTTCCAAAAAATAAACGATTCTAAACCACTGTGCATCATGTCGTATGATTTATATTTATTTAATTCAATTAATACTACGTATAGTTCTGTACTGAAAATTGGCCTTCAAAATCAACTTTCACTGCGCCTTCTTAGATATCTATGGACTTTCTATCGACTGGTAAAGAGTTCGCTTGTAATTTCTATAACAATAAAGGCCCAACGGCAACATACCTGCATTTTCAAAACGCTGTAGCTCTGAATTGGATAATCGGATCTACTTGAAATTTCGTGATATCCTAGCCAAAACTGCTAAACGCAGTCAATCTAAAAAAAATTGTTTAAAAATCGTGACTGACTCCAATTTAAAAATATTTAAAAATTCGATTTTTCACAAGTTTTTGGGAAAAAAGTACTGTTTTTCTTTTTAGGTTATCTCAAAAATCTCTAAGAAGATATATTAGGAATTTCTACTTTTTTAAAAGCCAACTTTATGCTAAATATTCTAAATGAAAACAAATATGAAAATTGTTGAAACAGAGGGGACCAGCTCCATTCAAGTAACGCCTATTTTTTGGGTAAAATTCAATTTTAGGGAAAAAATTCTCAAATCGCGTAGTCGATATCAAAATAATGTAACCCATTTTAGATGGCCAAATATGTTCTTAATTACTTTGTAAATGGTACCGATAACTCCGCTCTTGGTATGGATAGTATAGCCAAAAAACTAAAAAATCCCATTTTTGGCATTTTTCAACACTTTTTTGGGAATTGCAGGATTTCTGATTACAAATTTCAAAATTTGTTTTTATTTTTCCATTTATAATAGAAAAATCTATACAACTGTAAAATTTCATTAAAAAATATTCATAAATAAAAAATTAATTTTAATTTGAAAAATTTGTATCTCTGCAAAAACTCAATAAAAATAATTTTTTGCCATACCTATACAACCACTTTTTTCATCAAACAATGACTAAATGTTAGGGTAAAATTGGTTTTCATCAAATTATTGAACCTTTTGTCTATTTCTGACAAAATAAAATAAAAATAGTACAGAAATTCCACCAAACGAGTTAGATATTAGCATTTTTATGCTAACGACATCCCATTTCCCATACACAAAGTTTGTACATACCCAGGTATGTTGCTGTTGACGTGCGTAAAGCAGTTCTACTGTTGACACAAAGGTTAAGGAAATTTCAAAACCGAACGAAAAGTCTGTCAAATGCTTAAGAAAATTCGAAGAAACTTTTAGGTGACTATAATGTACTTACGTGCATTCACAACAATTTGTCCCCATTTTCACATTTCAAAACGTAATTTAAAAAAATAAGTATTTCTTATTATATTAGCAAAATAAATTTATTTTCTTTCTGCCTTTTAATTTTTTCCATATTGTTACGTTTTTACCTTTTGAAAACGTTGGTTTATTTCCTTTAAATAAACCGGATACTTTTGATTGCAAATGTACAACAACAACAGTCTTAATAGTCACTATGTGTTTTTAATACACACACACAAATTTATAATACGCAAACATAAATGTACAAGACAGCTGATGTTAACTCCAACACCTCACTCACTACTGCAACCACAGTTACTATTTATACACACTGCCATCTTTATCCGAGAAGCCTAGATTGTTCTTAATGTCTAAACTCGTATGTTCGAATTCTAGAGCTTTCGATGTTAATGTTAGTAGCTTAAACATTTAGTGTTGACATACTTACAAACAATGCTAATAACCGCATGCTACCAACATTGCAATAAGTATAAGCTTCTACTGATGGACGTGTTTATAAGCATGATAAATGTAGCAGGCAGTCGTTATAGACCGTTAAATTCAAATCGCTATTGTTAATTCGTAACAACATTTTCTTTGTTTAAAATAAACAGCTGATTCCGTATTGAATGTGCGACGACCAGCTTCGCTCTTTCTTAAGCAAATAAAATTTGACGAAACTTGATGAAACTTAGTTTGTCACATACATTCTATATGTTTTTGCTCAGTTGCTTAAGCAAACTTAAGCTAGTGTATGCATATTATAGTTGGGCCTTGATTTGTGCACCTAAACAGCTCTTATATTTTATATACTCCTGGGTAATGAAGTTGAGCTAAAGCTGTCCGTCTGTTCAAATAAATATTCTGAAGCCATAAAGCTGTAAACTCTTAAAGTATATTTCACAAATATTCCACAATTCATTTTCACCTTTTAGTCATAAGCCACAATTTAAAAAGCCTTTAATTGCATTAACCAACACTTTGAACACATTTAAACGTTTTGTTTTTTTCCATAAACCTGGCATAGACTTTTTAATAGTCTCATAATTTATACAAAAATTTACCCACAAAAATCCACAGATAAATAAAAACACACTCACCCCTCCCCTCCCCTAACAAAAATGCAACATTGTTTTGTCAATTACTGTAGGGTATGATATGATCACTCATAACTGTCTGTTATCTATACATTCTAGTTTGTCTAAAGTTTTTCTATGCTTTTTTTATTATTATTATTTATATTTGTTTGTGTTCTTTTTTTTTTTTTTTTGTAGCTGAAACTTTTTTATCAACATATTTTTCAACCATGTTTTTCATTGGAACAAACAAACTCAAAACAAATGGAGAGGGCAGATTGCGGGGAAGCAACATCAAAAAAAAATAGTACAGCAAGAACTCTTTCGAGCATAAAATGTTGTCTTGTATGACAGTAAATATTTTTGCTGGTGGAAATGCTACGACAACAGCAATAGCAACTGCTACTGCTACTAGCCTTTCAAACATACAACAGACAACTATTTTCACTACTACTACACTGGTGACTCCAACTCCCAACCACTTACTAGTAGTTACATACTCCTAATGCTAAACAATTTTGTTGTTGTAGGAGTATGAATTTATACGTTATACTTTATTATTGCTGGTAACTGGCCGTGTATGAAGTTGAAAGCATACAGAGGCAGTCAACCTCGTCCTTTACTCTTAGAGGTTTTTTTGCTTAAAGTGTGAGTTATCATGTTGGAAAACATTGGCAACACCACCATTGTGTACTTCATTATTTGGTTTTTGGTGTCTTTTGTTTTTCTCTACATTTTTATTGTCATTGTTTGTTGCAGCAGCAACTCATACTTTAGGTTTTTTTACAATTCTAAAACCTACAAACTGGATTGATTTGAATCTGTATGCAGCAGCTAAAGTAGAAAAGTAGAAATAAGTTGAAGGAATGTGAGGAGTTGTGTCAGTCACTCGGTTACTTTTTTTAGATTTTATTTATAAATACGCCTGAGTATGTTGTAGTTTTTGGTTTATGTTTGTTTCGAGGAATATATAGGTGGAGTCATTTGAAAGGCGTCTTTAGAAGATCATGGTTTTGACTTCAGGGTTGACAGAGTCCCAGAAATTACAAATTTTTAGAGAGATTTTCCGTTTGTACTTCATACAACATTGTGGACTTAAAAATGTTGGATTTATTCGAAATATTGGCCATTGTTGGCTTTGAACTTTTCCCATCTTTCTGGCAACATATGGATTCCGAGCCAAAAGAAATGCTTATCTTTTGAAGCCAGAACGATTCAAGCCAATTTTGGATACTCTGATCCAAAGTGAAGTTTATCACAAAGACAGCGTTCTGAAACGATCGAAACAAATAGAAGTCGGACGGGGCAAGGTCTGGAATATAAAGCGGGTGAGACAAAACATCCCAACCACTTCATTCTAACAGGTATTGCAACAGGTATTGCAACATCTGACCGGTGTTGTCATAATGGAATATTATGGCTTCATGTCTGGCCGCATATTCTAGTCGTTTTTCTGACAATGTTCGGTTTCAACAAATCCAATGGTTCAAATGGTCTGACCACATTTCAGCATCTCATAAAGATAGGACCCTTTTGGTCCCACCAAATACAGAGCCATTACCTTATCGTCATGGATATTTGGCTTTGGTGTCGACTAGGCCGGGCTTCACATACGATCTCTTACGCGTCGGGTTATCGTAATGAATCCATTTTCAGCGCATGTAATGATTCGGTGCAATAAAGATTTTTTTATAGAATTAAAGCAGCATTTCTGACATGCAAAATCGTCATTCAAGGTCTCTTGGTTTCAATTCATATGGTACCCATTTCTTTGCCTTTGAATGAATCCTGCTGCTTACAGACGTTTTGAAATTGCTGCTTGAATAGCTCCCAATGATCTTGCAAGCTCTTGTTGAGTTTTACAACAATACTCATGGAGTAATGCCTCCAATTCTTGGTCTACAAACTTTTGTGGCTGACCTGGGCATCCTTTGTCTTCCGTGTGAAAATCACCACTTCTATATCGCATTAACCATCTCTGGCACTTTGAAACCGATGAAACACATTCACCATAAGCTTTGGTGAGCAACCTGCATCAGCGTCACATTTTTCAAATTCAAGAAGTAAAGTAAAACATCCCTATTATATCACTTTGTTCGAACAGGTTGTCCATCTCCGTTTAAAATCTATCACACTTTTGGACACCTTTTTGTTCTCTTCAATTCTCTTTTAACAAGAGCACAATATCTTTTCACTGGACTTAGCTCCAGGCAGTTTGGAGGAATTGCCTCTCTTGGTACAAATACCACATTATTGTTCTTTTACCACTCAAGACCTTTCTTACCATAGTGACAGATGCCAAATCATGCCAAAAATAAGTGGACACATAAAGAAGTATTATGAATGGAAACATCTTTATTTGCAAACATTTATTGATGGAAATTTCGGTATTCATAGAGCCCTTTGTAACAAATGTTTGGCTCTTTTACCGCAACTGCGTATTACTTGCCATACCAAGAACTTTTTTAGGAAATTTTGTCTGCTTTTGGGTCCTAAACTTTTCTTCAACATTCCCTCGAGCATCTGCAACATAAACAAATTGACACAGAAGCTGCGAAAAATTTTCCATACGTACATTTCGTATCCATAATCCAGCAGGTATATTTTTTGTATACAATTTAACTTCAGTTTCCGTGCGCTGTCTTTGGCCTCTAAATTTTTAGCAGAATTGCTGTTAGGAACTTTTTGAGTCTTGTATGCTTTTAAACCTGCATTAGCTTTAACTTTTCGTATCAAATAGTCCGAGTACTGACCTAACTGGGCTGCTTTCCTACCGGATGTGTTGTGAACTCTTTTGAAAATGCTTTCTATTTTTATGGCTTTAGAAACATCATGTGAACCATTCCTTCTACCTGAACCAGGTTCTATATCAACGGACAAGTTCTCCCGGTACTGTTTAATAACATTGGAAACAGTTTGACGGCAGACCTTTGAATGCTTGCCCAAGTTGGGTTTTGTTGAAAATATTTAATAATTTTAGTACGCACTTTTTTCTGGTCACTCATTTTAATCAGATTAACCACAAATGAATATAATTGACATTAAACATAATAACTGACATGCTTTAAAAATAATACTTGGGTTAAAAGTTTTAATGAAAATCGTGTGTTAAGAATTTTACGATCTCAGTCCTTATTAAGCAAATATTCTCATGTTGTACTTGTTTTATTGAACTCTGAAAATCTGACTTCATATTCGACTTGAATGAACAATTCCAATTTGGTTTTAATAGGTGGCAAATATTCTTGTGATCCTTTGTCAACTGAAGAACCTTCAATCTGCCTTGTATTGGAGTATTTAAAAAAAGGGTATTTCTTTCTTCAAATTTAAATAAAACAAAGTGTTTCGATGCCATTATGTATGGAATATAACATCATGCAAATGTCCGTCATATATTCGCTGGGTGGCGCCCTTCAGAACTGTCAAATTTTCCATGACTCTGGCATGGGTTATGTGTGCTTTGAGAGCAGCTGTGATTTGTGGCTTATTTGCATAGGCCTGTGACTTAAGAAAATTCTGCAAGAAAAAGTCTAACGAATGCATTTCACGATCTCGGTGCCCAGTTCACATCACCTCCACGATTGCCCAATATGGCTTGAGCTGTGTGGCACATAGCGCCGTTCTGTTAAAACCACATGTTATTGGTGTCCATATCATTCAATTCAGACCAAAAGAAGTTGGTAATCATCGAGCTATAGCCGTTGACGGTGATGTCCTGGCCAATGGTGTTCTCAAAAATATTTAGACCGGTGACGCCGCCAGCTCAAAATCTTCACCAAACAGTATGCATTGTACGCTCTTGTATCTCATGTGTATTGAAATAATTTTGTTTGTTGACGTAGCCAGCTATAGGCTTCATCGCTGAAGATAATTTTTGACAGTCAATTCAAAGGTTATAGCTACACAAATATAACCGCTGTCGAATGTAAAAGTTCGGAATTCCATATTTGGGATACCCTATATTTATTCCAAACTCTGAAAGAAGGTTTCTTTAGCTCTTATTTTTTACGTTGAACCCAAATATCCCCAATTTCTTTAGGTTTATATCCTTCGTCTTGCTTTTAACCTTATTCTTTTAAATTCAAGTAACTATTCCAAATATTGGGCTGCTTCCGTAGTTTAGCTTTCCCCAATTATTCCTCTACTTTTGATTGTATTTGTTTAGAATAACGTGCCCCTAAAAAACTATGATCTTCTGTTGAGAAATTTGAATATTCAATTTTGTTTGGAATTTGTGGACTTTAGATTGAGTTTCAGTTATCTCTGCTTGTTGCGTGGGTTGCACATAACGTTAAATGAGATTAATAGCCAAATCAACTTTAGTTTATTTTACTTCCGGTTACTTCTCTTTAGTAACCGAAGAACAAAGACGAAATATCTACGACAAAAAAAAAAAAAATATTTTTTTTTTCCACAATCCTTTGAATTTAAAATGCTGATATTATAATCATAAGCAAACGTTTGAGCTAGTTCTTGTTTTTTCATACCTTCCTATTAAAATAACATAGAACAAATTTTAAATTCTTTGAATTTTCGGAAAAAAGTTTTCAATAATGGCAATTTATATTTTTTTAAACTTTAGAGCGGAAACTCTGCTGTCAAAGACCTAACTCAATTGTCAAAAACCTAAGTGGTGAAAACTAGAAATAAACTCAAACAAAACAATTACTCAAAATAATAACACATACGAGTGTTGTGTTTCTTTTCACATAGTTTTTTTTTTTCCAATATATTCTCACCACTTATAACTTTTACAACTGAGTTAGGTCCTTGACATTAAAGTTTCCAGAGATAAACATCTCTGGTTTGTGCTATGTGATTTTTATTAAACAGATTTAGAAAGAATAAAAGCAAAAATCAATCTGCTAAGGAAGAAGGTAGCGGGTCAGAAAATGCTCTAACTAAATCAAGCATTAAATTGATCTAGTTGTTATTTGGTTTAAATCTTTCAGTCCTTATTAATCATATAATTTTCAGATCTATCTAACATTTTTGAAAACTTAGACATGTCGGACGAATTAAAGTTTTATCCATGTGATATTATTAAGAAGATCTAAAGGAACAAAATCATAGATGATGTTTTCAAGAGACCTTACAGTCTGTTATGTGTCTAAACTGTATATATATAAATGGTTGTCACAAACATATACATGTTTACTGTAACCCTTTATATGGTTGATACAATCATGTTAATCGTAAATTAACCATATTATTGTTACCACAATCATATATATAGTTACTGTGACTATAATATTGTTAAAAATCTTGAAATGGTTACAGTAACCGTGCACAACTATATTTTTTTCTGCGTGTAGTGCAATAGTTCACATTCCTCAAAAAATAAGTAAAACTTGATGCAAAGGCAGAGAAGATGATTTTTGTTGGTTATTGCAACGAATCGAAAGAATATCGATTATATACCCTAATATATAATATTGTAACTACAAATCGTGATGTAATATTTATGTCATTAAATAAAGAAAGGACAATTGAAGGTTACTGGTTTTAAATTCCTCTTTTATAGATAAATCACATTGAAACTCAAGTAACCTCAAACTTTATCTTCGTTTACAGAGAATAATAATGAAGCAATCGACGAGGATTATATTAAAACTTAAAATGAAGTAGTTGAATCTGAACACATAGTAAAGGTCCCAAGACTTAGTGAACGCTTAGCTAAGAAAACTCAGAATAGTCTTATTGCAACAGATATTACGGATGAGCAGTTGACGTATGTAGAAGCTTTAATCCAGCAAGATAACCAAAAATGGTTAGAAGCAATCAACAGTGAAATCTTAAGGGGATTGACTATGGAGAAACATATTCTCTAGTAATTTGCATACCTTGATCGCCTTAGCTGTAAAATACAATCTTAAAATTGAACAACTGAACGCTGTACCGGCGATCTTACTAGAAGAATTCAATGAGGAAATATTTATTCATAAGCCAGAGAGTGTGAAATGTGCAATTTCAAGCTCAGTTCTAAAACTCAACAAGGCTTTGTATGGAACAATATGTTAAAATAGATCCAAGAGAACGTATTTAGCTATTTACATTGACGATATATTTATGATTAGAATGATTCAATATTTAGCGAATCCATCAAATTGAAGCTGTGTTAAGAACTACATATTAAGTTGGTTAAAAAAGCTAACAACTGTCTAAATATTAGAATTACCAGAGAAGACAATCCAATTTATTTAGATCAATAATATTATATTGACCAAATACTGCAAAAGTTTAATATGCCAGATTGTAATGCATTTCAAGTACCTATGAATCCAAATCAAAAGCTTAGACAGCAAGGAGAAGAGACTACGGATAGCATTTACCCTTCTCAACAAGCAATCGAAAGCCTGCAGTAAGTTATTTAAGTGGATTTAATAATAATTCTAGTCTAGAACATTGGAATGCTGTGAAAAGTTATCTGAAAAGAACAAAATAGTCTAAACTTTGCTACAATCAAGATGGTAATGATTAGCTAATAGCTTATTCAAAAGCTGATTGGGCCAACGATGCCGATGAGAGATTTTCAATTACAGGATATGTTGTTATTCCTCAATTCGGAGCGATTTCATGGAGCAGCAAAAAACAACAAACAGTAGCCTTGACGTTGTGTGTTTAGGATAATTGTTTTATGAACTCGATTCAGACATTTCAAATAAGCCAATCCTGTGACAATAGAAATGCAATAACATTGTCATCCACAAATGTTTATCGTACCAGCTCGAAACACCTTGGTGTACCCCATCATTTTATAAGAGATAAGAATAATGCCAAACTAGTTTAATTTTTTACTATAAGGACAGATGAGATGATAGCAGATTCCTTTACAAAAGCTACAACTGCATCAAAACATAAACTATTTCAGTGTATAACTTGAATTATTATATATAAAATAACTTAAGTCTAAATAATAAAATTTCATTAACTTTAAAATTACAATTTGGAATAAATTGCAAAGTATTCAAAATACAAATGAAATTGTTAAACGTTTCGCAAACTTTCCAATTAAGCCACTTATTCTCAACTGAACTCTATTACAGATTTTTTGTTTTATTAGAGTTTTGTATTTGAATGAATACGAGTATTTTTTTGTATTGTAATATCTTGTTTTCTTTTGCTCTTTCATTTAAATACTTCAGCTACATCCTCGTCGTCATTGTCATCATCATCGACAACGACAACGACATTGTCGTGTTCTTATTGTCTTTGTGGGTTAAAGTAACTTCAAGTTTTTGGGGTTTTGTTTAGCAAAATTTTCAATCCTTTATTTCAATACTTATTTGTTGTTTTTTTATTGTTTTCTTTTCTGCTGCTGTTGTTGTTGTTTCTTGTTTGTTTTATATTCTTTACATCCATTCGTTTATTCATTCAGTTTCAGTTTTATTTTTCTTTTTTTTTACTTTTTCCTCTAGAGCATTTGTTGTGTTTTTTTGTCTGGTGTGTCTTTGTGCTTTTGTTAAGTGTTTTTTGCTCAATTAATGCAATTATATAAAAATTCCCTGTTTCTTATGCTAATTTGTAAAACTTAATCTGTTTCATAGGGTGTTCGAAGTTATTTTCTTTTTTTTTCAAGTTTTGTTTTAAATTTTTCACTTTCTTTAGAGTTTTAATCCTTTTAAAGGAAGTTGCTAGGAAAAGTAAGCCAGCCAGGATGGTGTAAATGTTTTTTTTTAAAGGAATAAATTCAGGGATGACTCCTAAGGTCAATTTCTAAACATCACCAGGAGTGGCAGGGGTATATATAAGTTTGTTACTTCTACATTTTTCATTAGCGACCCCATAAAGTATATATATACTGGATATTTATAGATAACGGAGTCGATATAACCATGTCCGTCAATCCATCTGTATGTTGAAATCAGCTTATTTTAGCCCCCAAATAACTTACAAACATGATTCATACATCAGTATATCCGCTATAGTACCGGTTCAGTTGCTTTTTAAAATCAAGAAAATCGGCCCACAAATGTCTGAGATATAAGCTAAAAACCACGTCAACCTAGATTTTCACCTATTTTTGGTATATATCTCGACTAAGTCATTAATAATACACAATATGGATATGTAATGATAGATAATTCAAAGACCTTTTCAACGACGTATACAACGCCATTGTAATTTGGACCTACAATGCACAGTGGGGTAAATTTAAAAAAAAAGTGGAAATAAACCTGTAACTTCTAAACGAATGGCTCGATTTTAATAAATTTTCCCATGGCTATAAAGAAGGTGTTGATAAATTTAAGTTTTGAATTTTGGCTTATAACACCATTAAAATTGATGCCAAATTTTTGTTTGCGATCCGATTTGAAAGATTTTAATATATGTAAAAGGAATCTACTTGACGAGATCTACAAAAAACATTGCTTTAGTCATATGTTATCTCCTATAGTTTACTAGTTATTCGCATTTGAAAAATAAAATTTTATTTTTTTAACCTACCTTTGTCTGCTTTTTTGCTAATAACTAATCCAATTCATTCTCGATTTTCTTGGAATAACTTTTGTTGAATTAACAAAAAATTTATTAATAATAGCAAGAAAAAAATTATTTAAAAACCTTTACTGAGTCAAAAGTTATAAGCATTCAAACTTAAAAAAAGTAAATTGTGATTTTTTTTTTTTCGAAAAAAGTACTTACAATAATTTTAAATTATACAGAAAATAAGAAGAAGATAAGTAATGTTTTTATAGTTTTATGAAACATAATATTACGGAAAGTATTATACAAACAAAATATTATAAAAATTCATATTATTGCGTGGTCCACAGCCTTCCGAATTAGACCTATTTTTTATGTAAATTTCAATTTCAAACAACATTTACTCAAATCGCATAGCTGCTGTCAAAAACCTAAGACCCGTTTTGTATGCCCCAATATGTTCTTCAATATTATGCAAAGGGATTTCTTAGCTCCAAGCTTCAAGCCTTCAATAGATCCAAAAATCAAAAAAATCACAATTTTGGGATTTTTTAAAAGATTTTTGGGAATTGTGGGATTGTGAAACACAAATCACTAATTTCTTTTTCACTTTTGTATTTCGATCAAAAGTTTCTATATAAGTGTAAAATTTCATTAAAAACGATTTATAAACAAAAGTTTTATTGCATTTTAAAAATTAAAATTTTCCAGAAAAATCAGCTAAAAATTTTTATTCCCATATTTTTGAAAAAAGTCTTCTATAATTTTTTTAATTTTTAAAAATTTTTAACATTTTTGAAAAGAGCACATAATTTTCTACACGTTGATATATAATTTGTATAGCTTTTCTTTTCCTCTAGTCAGGTTCATGGATTCAAAATCAACAACATACAGAAAATTATAAAATCTTGACGTTTTGTAATATATTTTGCATAACTGCTGATTACACTGTGTGTAATTTTTTGAGTCATGGCAAAATAACCATATACGGACACTACTGCGTTATAAAATACCAAAAAAAACCCCGTGTCTCCCACTTTTTGGCCCCCAAAAATTAGGGGCCTCGGTGTCATTTTTCCAAAAAAGTGATAGTTTTCTCAGGCTCATATCTTGCAAACAGTTCGGAATTTGGATTTACTCTCTGAGGCAAAGTTGTAGCCCTTGTCATAAAGAACAAAAGCTGTGAAGATATAAAATCAAAAAACTTCATCTTCAAGATCAAAATCGCAAAAACTTTACAAAATACGAAATATGCCTAAAAGTATGCTTTAGTTTATAGTAATTTATTAGTATATGGCCCAAAACACTTAATTTCTTTAGTTTTTTTTCTTAAGAATCATTCCTAGGAAGTTCATATGTTCTAGAAAGTTGTTTATTGAGATCTTAGGTACATTTTTCTAGTTGATTGTTTCCTGGAATTTTAAACAGTTTGCTACCTATGGACCTGACCAAGAGAAAAAGGTAAAAAAAATCGAATTTCTTTGTGCCATAGAAATATTAAAGATATTTTTAACTTCTCCTGACTGATTTTATTTACAACCCCCCAAACCTTTTCAAATTTATCACCTAACCCTTAACAAAAAATATAATTTTTTTAAAAAAAATAAAATTTTCTAAAGATCTAGAAAAAAAAATTACTGTGTATAAAGAAAACATGCAAGTATTCAAAATTTATCATGTGACAACATGTGTAAAGATTTGTTCTTTATATTTCACGTTAACCTTCCAAAAACAAAATGCAAAAAATCTCTAAGAAAAAAGAAATCCAAACACAAGTCATGTATTCATATCTATACGAAACAATTCTGCTGGAAAAATACTTGCCAGCAGAAGACAAAGACAAGAAACAAAACAGCAACATACAAAAAAAAAAAATATCTAAAGAAAAAAGCGAATTTGTACACGCTGACTGCGTAAGTCATATGAAACAAACGAGAATTCGTAATTTAAAATAATGTATAAAGAAATATAATAAAAATTTAACATATTTTTACTACTGAGCAAGCACAACATAAATACACATGTAGCCACGAGGCTAAACTGAAAAGTTCTTTAAATATTTATAGGTTTTTTAATAATGGCTAGAGCAATTTTTAACTCCACATGCTGCAGGTGGAGAGGACTGATAATAAGTGTCTAATTTCTAAACTGGTAGTTAGTCCGATTTAATTTGAAATTTGCCCATAACTATACAAAAGGTGTAGTTTAGTTGAAGTTTTAAATTTAAACTTTAAATACCAAGGGAAAGATATCTATATAAATATAGCCATAGCTATATATCATTTATTATATTATAGTTTGCGAGATATTTGTATTTAAAAATTAATATTTAAGTTTTTCACTTACCTTTTGCCCCGTAATTTCAACAATTAGTTAAGAAGATGGATCGATGAGTATGTAACTCTTTGAATTTACCGCCTCTTAAATGAAAGAGTAACACTTCTCCCAATCTATCAGTTGACTCCTGTCAAAATTTTATCATTTAATTTGTGCTGACACCATACTACCGCGTGACTAGAGGAGAAAATGGAAAAAAGTGAATTTCGTGTGATCATTAGGTATTACTTTTATTGCGAAAAAACCTCACTTAAACTAAAACTACGTTTGATAAATACTATGGAAACTCTGCATCATAAATTTCAATGCTAAAAAAGTGGTTTACTGAATGTCGTTGTGGACGTACAAGCACTGTCTCTACACCCGAAGCAATTGAACAAATTCTACCGAAACAATTGAAAAAATTCACGACATGGTGTTGGCTGATCGTCGCGACGTTTGAAAGTGTGAGAGATTGTGGAAGCCATAGGCATCTCAAATGGCTCAGTTAATCATTTAAATATTTTAATGTTGATTATTCCTAAATGACTAATTCTAAAGTGTTATTTAGGAATTTAAAAAAAAAAAGTATTTGGATATCCATTACCGAAGATATATGTGAAAAACCAAATAAAGTCAAGGTAAAAAAAAGAAAATTGAATCTAAAATATCGAGGTATCTATCTGGCTTTATAACAATGTTTCATTCATTACAATCTGTTCATATTTGCACATGTTTCAAGCTGAATAAAATTTTCCCAACCAGAGATATGTAATGGCAAAAGTAGTTTAGAAGATCCTTATTTATTACACTGTTTTCTCAATTGACCTCACTGTGCAGCGTTGCCAATTTAGCGCTTTTCGCGCTAGATTTAGCGCTTTTTGATAACCCAAAAGTCGCATTTTTCCTCTTAGCGCTTTTTTTTAAAAGGCTCTAAATCAGCGCGTTTTTTCCTTACTTTGTTTTTGATTTGAAAAAATGAAAAATCACCTTTAAAATTTAAAATTATGCGAGTGAAACAATAAAGAAAGACGGAATCATTTTGGATAGAAGAACTCTGCATAATTTCATTAAATAAAATTCCGTTTGTTAAATTTTCAGCATGTGTTATTAATTTGTTATGCTTTCCATATTTTATATAAATTATAAGAATTTATAATGAAAGATTCATGTTATGAATACTATGTAATTTCACTTCCAAAATTACTTCAAATCATCAGAAATGTTGGACAGTCAACGTTTCTGTGATTTCTTAAAATGTTGCTTTTGGGCAAATCTGAATGTTTCCCTACATCCAAAAAATCTTAACGCGTATTTTATTCAATCTGTAATTTTCAGGGAATTTTCAAAATTTC
This sequence comes from Calliphora vomitoria, assembly GCA_942486065.2. Lineage (NCBI taxonomy): Eukaryota > Metazoa > Arthropoda > Insecta > Diptera > Calliphoridae > Calliphora > Calliphora vomitoria. The sequence goes on along the minus strand of OW818033.2, from coordinate 19,447,287 downwards.
TTTTAGCAACCCTAAACTTTATTTAAAATATCAAAAATGTTACTGAAATATTTAACTTAAAAATAATATTTTAATGTAAAATCTACTATTTGTTGTAGAATTATATCACCAAATAATTGAATTTAATATAATTTTTAGTGATTTTGTATGTAAATGTAATTTTTAGCGGTTTATAGCGCGTTTTGACAGTATGCACGATGCGTTTTGGTTAAAAATAGTTGACAACGCTATCACTGTGCACCGTGTTGTTGAAACCACATTAATATAATTCCATTTAGGTGTTAAAAAAACGTCGAACTGACGTTCCTGAACTTTGAAACTCTAAAGCACTGGCTCTATATTGACACTCGAACGGCTTGTCATCACCAATTGATCCAACCTGCCAGAGGCTGTCAAATTGATTTTTGATTGTCAACTTTACAGCTCAAGTAGCAGCAGATTCAGTTTTTTCAGTCAATCTATGTTGATCATTTTTTTCTAAAAAAAATTCTGTATTTAATAGATTTTTCTGTATAAAGTTTTCTTTTAAAAATTCTATGTAAAACTGTATTTTCTACAGTCTTTAGTATAAAACGTAGTCTTTAGTATAAGACGTAGTCTTAAGTATAAGTATTTAGTATAAGTCTTTATTATAAGACGTAGGCATTAGTATAAGACGTAGTCTTTAGTATAAAACGTAGTCTTTAGTATAAGACGTAGTCTTTAGTATAAGACGTAGTCTTTAGTATAAGACGTAGTCTTTAGTATAAGACGTAGTCTTTAGTATAAGACGTAGTCTTTAGTATAAGACGTAGTCTTTAGTATAAGACGTAGTCTTTAGTAAAGAACTTAGTCTTTAGTATAAGACGTAGTCTTTAGTATAAGACGTAGTCTTTAGTGTAAGACGTAGTCTTTAGTATAAGACGTAGTCTTTAGTATAAGACGTAGTCTTTAGTATAAGACGTAGTCTTTAGTATAAGACGTAGTCTTTAGTATAAGACGTAGTCTTTAGTATAAGACGTAGTCTTTAGTATAAGACGTAGTCTTTAGTATAAAACGTAGTCTTTAGTATAAGACGTAGTCTTTAGTATAAAACGTAGTCTTTAGTATAAGACGTAGTCTTTAGTATAAGACGTAGTCTTTAGTATAAGACGTAGTCTTTAGTATAAGACGTAGTCTTTAGTATAAGACGTAGTCTTTAGTATAAGACGTAGTCTTTAGTATAAGACGTAGTCTTTAGTATAAGACGTAGTCTTTAGTATAAGACGTAGTCTTTAGTATAAGACGTAGTCTTTAGTATAAGACGTAGTCTTTAGTATAAGACGTAGTCTTTAGTATAAGACGTAGTCTTTAGTATAAGACATAGTCTTTAGTATAAAACGGCAGTCTTTAGTATAAGACGGTAGTCTTTAGTATAAGACGGTAGTCTTTAGTATAAGACGTAGTCTTTAGTATAAGACGTAGTCTTTAGTATAAGACGTAGTCTTTAGTATAAGACGTAGTCTTTAGTATAAGACGTAGTCTTTAGTATAAGACATAGTCTTTAGTATAAAACGGCAGTCTTTAGTATAAGACGGTAGTCTTTAGTATAAGACGTAGTCTTTAGTATAAGACGTAGTCTTTAGTATAAGACGTAGTCTTTAGTATAAGACCTAGTCTTTAGTATAAGACATAGTCTTTAGTATATGACGTAGTCTTTTGTATAAGTCTTTAGTATACGACGTAGTCTTAAGTATATAATTAGTAGTCTTTAGTATAAGACGTAGTCTTTAGTATAAGATGTAGTCTTTAGTATAACACGTAGTCTTTAGTATAACACGTAGTCTGTAGTATAAGACGTAGTCTTTAGTATAAGACGTATTATTTAGTATAAGACGTAGTCTTTAGTATAAGACGTAGTTTTTAGTATAAGACGTAGTCTTTAGTATAAGACGTAGTCTTTAGTATAAGACGTAGTCTTTAGTATAAGACGTAGTCTTTAGTATAAGACGTAGTCTTTAGTATAAGACGTAGTCTTTAGTATAAGACGTAGTCTTTAGTATAAAACGTAGTCTTTAGTATAAGACGTAGTCTTTAGTATAAAACGTAGTCTTTAGTATAAGACGTAGTCTTTAGTATAAAACGTAGTCTTTAGTATAAGACGTAGTCTTTAGTATAAGACGTAGTCTTTAGTATAAGACGTAGTCTTTAGTATAAGACGTAGTCTTTAGTATAAGACGTAGTCTTTAGTATAAGACGTAGTCTTTAGTATAAGACGTAGTCTTTAGTATAAGACGTAGTCTTTAGTATAAGACGTAGTCTTTAGTATAAGACGTAGTCTTTAGTATAAGACGTAGTCTTTAGTATAAGACGTAGTCTTTAGCATAAGACGTAGTCTTTAGTATAAGACGTAGTCTTTAATATATGACGTAGTCTTTAATATATGACGTAGTCTTTAGTATAAGACGTAGTCTTTAGTATAACACTTAGTCTTTAGTATAACACGTAGTCTTTAGTATAAGACGTAATCTTTAGCATAAGACGTAGTCTTTAGTATAAGACGTAGTCTTTAGTATAAGACGTAGTCTTTAGTATTTTTTTTTTTTTTTTTTTTAATTTAAAGCTTTATTCAATATTTCATTTTACATTGTATCTTAAATCTAAACCCGCGAAACCCTATGGGTTTGTCTGCAGGCAATTATGATAAAAATATTTTTGAAACTTATTCAATTTTTAATTTTAGTTAAAAAGATTTTTAGCATTTACAATAATTCATTGTGAACTGATAAAATAGTTTTTCAAAAGTTTTTTTCTTTTGTGGTTATTTTGAATACTTAAAAGATTTAGTGGCAATTTATTGAAAATGTTTGGCAAAGCTACTTCAAGGCAATTTTTTCCATAATTGTTGAAAAAGCGTTCGACCTTAAAACGTCCTTCTGCTCGACGCCTTGTATTGTATTGGTGATCAATTGGTTTAAGGAACCTTGGGTCGTTATAAAATTCAATTGCTAATGTTATGTGGTAGATGTTTTTAACATGAAGTACATATTGGTCTTTAGCAATGTTGTTGACATTATCGATGATGCTGTTGCTGGGGTTAAGCGTATTGACGTTGCTATTGTTGTTGCTCTTTTAGCAACCCTAAACTTTATTTAAAATATCAAAAATGTTACTGAAATATTTAACTTAAAAATAATATTTTAATGTAAAATCTACTATTTGTTGTAGAATTATATCACCAAATAATTGAATTTAATATAATTTTTAGTGATTTTGTATGTAAATGTAATTTTTAGCGGTTTATAGCGCGTTTTGACAGTATGCACGATGCGTTTTGGTTAAAAATAGTTGACAACGCTATCACTGTGCACCGTGTTGTTGAAACCACATTAATATAATTCCATTTAGGTGTTAAAAAAACGTCGAACTGACGTTCCTGAACTTTGAAACTCTAAAGCACTGGCTCTATATTGACACTCGAACGGCTTGTCATCACCAATTGATCCAACCTGCCAGAGGCTGTCAAATTGATTTTTGATTGTCAACTTTACAGCTCAAGTAGCAGCAGATTCAGTTTTTTCAGTCAATCTATGTTGATCATTTTTTTCTAAAAAAAATTCTGTATTTAATAGATTTTTCTGTATAAAGTTTTCTTTTAAAAATTCTATGTAAAACTGTATTTTCTACAGTCTTTAGTATAAAACGTAGTCTTTAGTATAAGACGTAGTCTTAAGTATAAGTATTTAGTATAAGTCTTTATTATAAGACGTAGGCATTAGTATAAGACGTAGTCTTTAGTATAAAACGTAGTCTTTAGTATAAGACGTAGTCTTTAGTATAAGACGTAGTCTTTAGTATAAGACGTAGTCTTTAGTATAAGACGTAGTCTTTAGTATAAGACGTAGTCTTTAGTATAAGACGTAGTCTTTAGTATAAGACGTAGTCTTTAGTATAAGACGTAGTCTTTAGTATAAGACGTAGTCTTTAGTATAAGACGTAGTCTTTAGTATAAGACGTAGTCTTTAGTATAAGACGTAGTCTTTAGTATAAGACGTAGTCTTTAGTATAAGACGTAGTCTTTAGTATAAGACGTAGTCTTTAGTATAAAACGTAGTCTTTAGTATAAGACGTAGTCTTTAGTATAAAACGTAGTCTTAAGTATAAGTATTTAGTATAAGTCTTTATTATAAGACGTAGGCATTAGTATAAGACGTAGTCTTTAGTATAAAACGTAGTCTTTAGTATAAGACGTAGTCTTTAGTATAAGACGTAGTCTTTAGTATAAGACGTAGTCTTTAGTATAAGACGTAGTCTTTAGTATAAGACGTAGTCTTTAGTATAAGACGTAGTCTTTAGTATAAGACGTAGTCTTTAGTATAAGACGTAGTCTTTAGTATAAGACGTAGTCTTTAGTATAAGACGTAGTCTTTAGTATAAGACGTAGTCTTTAGTATAAGACGTAGTCTTTAGTATAAGACGTAGTCTTTAGTATAAGACGTAGTCTTTAGTATAAGACGTAGTCTTTAGTATAAGACGTAGTCTTTAGTATAAGACATAGTCTTTAGTATAAAACGGCAGTCTTTAGTATAAGACGGTAGTCTTTAGTATAAGACGTAGTCTTTAGTATAAGACGTAGTCTTTAGTATAAGACGTAGTCTTTAGTATAAGACCTAGTCTTTAGTATAAGACATAGTCTTTAGTATATGACGTAGTCTTTTGTATAAGTCTTTAGTATACGACGTAGTCTTAAGTATATAATTAGTAGTCTTTAGTATAAGACGTAGTCTTTAGTATAAGATGTAGTCTTTAGTATAACACGTAGTCTTTAGTATAACACGTAGTCTGTAGTATAAGACGTAGTCTTTAGTATAAGACGTATTATTTAGTATAAGACGTAGTCTTTAGTATAAGACGTAGTTTTTAGTATAAGACGTAGTCTTTAGTATAAGACGTAGTCTTTAGTATAAGACGTAGTCTTTAGTATAAGACGTAGTCTTTAGTATAAGACGTAGTCTTTAGTATAAGACGTAGTCTTTAGTATAAAACGTAGTCTTTAGTATAAGACGTAGTCTTTAGTATAATACGTAGTCTTTAGTATAAGACGTAGTCTTTAGTATAAGACGTAGTCTTTAGTATAAGACGTAGTCTTTAGTATAAGACGTAGTCTTTAGTATAAGACGTAGTCTTTAGTATAAGACGTAGTCTTTAGTATAAGACGTAGTCTTTAGTATAAGACGTAGTCTTTAGTATAAGACGTAGTCTTTAGTATAAGACGTAGTCTTTAGTATAAGACGTAGTCTTTAGCATAAGACGTAGTCTTTAGTATAAGACGTAGTCTTTAATATATGACGTAGTCTTTAATATATGACGTAGTCTTTAGTATAAGACGTAGTCTTTAGTATAAGACGTAGTCTTTAGTATAAGACGTAGTCTTTAGTATAAGACGTAGTCTTTAGTATAAGACGTAGTCTTTAGTATAAGACGTAGTCTTTAGTATAAGACGTAGTCTTTAGTATAAGACGTAGTCTTTAGTATAAGACGTAGTCTTTAGTATAAGACGTAGTCTTTAGTGTAAGACGTAGTCTTTAGTATAAGACGTAGTCTTTAGTATAAGACGTAGTCTTTAGTATAAGACGTAGTCTTTAGTATATGACGTAGTCTTTAATATATGACGTAGTCTTTAATATATGACGTAGTCTTTAGTATAAGACGTAGTCTTTAGTATAAGACGTAGTCTTTAGTATAAGACGTAGTCTTTAGTATAAGACGTAGTCTTTAGTATAAGACGTAGTCTTTAGTATAAGACGTAGTCTTTAGTATAAGACGTAGTCTTTAGTATAAGACGTAGTCTTTAGTATAAGACGTAGTCTTTAGTGTAAGACGTAGTCTTTAGTATAAGACGTAGTCTTTAGTATAAGACATAGTCTTTAGTATAAGACGTAGTCTTTAGTATAAGACGTAGTCTTTAGTATAAGACGTAGTCTTTAGTATAAGACGTAGTCTTTAGTATAAGACGTAGTCTTTAGTATAAGACGTAGTCTTTAGTATAAGACGTAGTCTTTAGTATAAGACGTAGTCTTTAGTATAAGACGTAGTCTTTAGTATAAGACGTAGTCTTTAGTATAAAACGTAGTCTTTAGTATAAGACGTAGTCTTTAGTATAAGACGTAGTCTTTATTATAAGACGTAGGCATTAGTATAAGACGTAGTCTTTAGTATAAAACGTAGTCTTTAGTATAAGACGTAGTCTTTAGTATAAGACGTAGTCTTTAGTATAAGACGTAGTCTTTAGTATATGACGTAGTCTTTAGTATAAGACGTAGTCTTTAGTATAAGACGTAGTCTTTAGTATAAGACGTAGTCTTTAGTATAAGACGTAGTCTTTAGTATAAGACGTAGTCTTTAGTATAAGACGTAGTCTTTAGTATAAGACGTAGTCTTTAGTATAACACGTAGTCTTTAGTATAAGACGTAATCTTTAGCATAAGACGTAGTCTTTAGTATAAGACGTAGTCTTTAGTATAAGACGTAGTCTTTAGAATAAGACGTAGTCTTTAGTATTTTTTTTTTTTTTTTTTTTTAATTTAAAGCTTTATTCAATATTTCATTTTACATTGTATCTTAAATCTAAACCCGCGAAACCCTATGGGTTTGTCTGCAGGCAATTATGATAAAAATATTTTTGAAACTTATTCAATTTTTAATTTTAGTTAAAAAGATTTTTAGCATTTACAATAATTCATTGTGAACTGATAAAATAGTTTTTCAAAAGTTTTTTTCTTTTGTGGTTATTTTGAATACTTAAAAGATTTAGTGGCAATTTATTGAAAATGTTTGGCAAAGCTACTTCAAGGCAATTTTTTCCATAATTGTTGAAAAAGCGTTCGACCTTAAAACGTCCTTCTGCTCGACACCTTGTATTGTATTGGTGATCAATTGGTTTAAGGAACCTTGGGTCGTTATAAAATTCAATTGCTAATGTTATGTGGTAGATGTTTTTAACATGAAGTACATATTGGTCTTTAGCAATGTTGTTGACATTATCGATGATGCTGTTGCTGGGGTTAAGCGTATTGACGTTGCTATTGTTGTTGCTGATGTTGTTATTGGTGTTGTTGCTGATGTTGTTGTTGCTGATGTTTATGTTATTGTTGCTATTGTTGCCAAGGATGTTGTTTCTGATGTTGTTTATATTATTGTTGCTGTTGCTGCTGACGTTGTTGCTAATATTGTTGAGGATATTGTTTATGTTATTGTTACTGATGTTGTTGTTGCTGCTGATATTGTTTCTTATGTTGTTGTTTATGTTACTATTGATGATGTTGTTGTTGATGTTATTATGGCTGTTGTTGATAATGCTGCTAATGTTGTTTATATTATTGTGGCTGATGTTGTTGTTTATGTTATTGTTGCTAATGTTGTTGTTGCTGGCGTTGTTGCTGGCGTTGTTGCTGATGTTGTTGTTGATACTATTATGGTTGTTGATGTTTGAGTGGTGATTGTTGTTATTGCTGTTGTTGTATTGATTTTTTTGAGAGAACCGGTGATTCTTCTTAAGAATTTTTAAAATACGATCCTGGGTACTTTGCAGCAGTCTGCAATGTGTTGCACTTCCCCAGGCTGCAATTCCATGCCTTATATACGATTCTACCATTGAAAAATATGCTTGTCTTAGGACGCTATATGTGGCACAGTTGCTTAAATGATACATCATATACGCTGATTTTCGTAGCTTTTTCTGAAGGTTTTCTACATGTACATTCCATTTGAAATGATTATCAACATAAACTCCAAGGTATTTGTATGTTGTAACCAATTCAATGTATGTTGCACAAGTGTCATTGTTTAGATTGTTGGTATCGTGTAAGCAGTTTAAGTCATGGAATTTTAGCTGGATGTTGTTGTGTGCGAAATGTGTGGGTTTAATATGCATTAGTTTAGTTTTTTCTGCATTTATACATAGTCCATTGTCATGGCACCATTTTGTTGCTACATTCAATTGATTTTGCATTATCTCAGTGGCGTAGTGAATGTTTTTGTTTGAAACAACTACAGCAGTATCATCTGCATATGCAAATGTTGTACTTTGTTGCATAGCATTGAGCATGTCGTTTGCGTACATAATGTAAAGTACAGGGCCAAGTTTCGAACCCTGTGGGACACCATAATCAATTGAAACCTCATCACTTAAAGTGTTATTGATTTTGATGCGATACGATCTGCAATCGAGATAGCTTTTAAACCATTTTAAAATATTACCTCGTATTCCATTTCTTTCTAATATTTGGACAAGTTTGGTATGAGATAACGTGTCAAATGCTTTGCTGAAATCAATAAACAATACCAGACAGTGCATTTGTTTGCTTAAGCATTTATTGATAAAGTTTGCGAAGTTTCCTAAGAGTCCGTTGATACTTTTACCTTTTTGAAAGCCAAATTGGTTTTTATTAATGATTTTGTATCTTTCTAGAAAAAGATTTAATCTTTTCACTACAATTTCTTCTAGTATTTTTTCTAAAACAGGTAGGATTGATATAGGCCTGTAATTATTATATTCGGATTTGACTCCACTCTTGTAAATTGGCCTTATAATGGAAGTTTTTAAAGCTTTTGGAATAATTGCATTTTCTAGACTGGAGTTTACAAGCTTTGTGATAATTGGTGTCAAAAAGTAAGCATTATTTTTTATATCTTTAGGTCTTATTCCGTCAATCCCTGCTCCTTTTTTAACGTTTAGTTTATTTAAGATATTAAAGATTTCCTGTTCGTTTGTGTTTTCCATATATATAGTATTTTGAATTGCTGATTCAAAATTGTTTATTGTTCGGATATTGCAACTATGAATTAATTGTTGCACATTATCTCAAAATTTGTAGCAAAATTGTTTATGATAGTGTTTAGATTATCTGATTTGTAATTTTTTATTATTGTTTCATCAATATTGTTTTTCTTTTTACCAACTATTTCATTTATAAGTTGCCACGTACCACGCATATTATTTCGATTTTCGATAAATTTGTTTCTATAGAATTTGTCTTTTTCATATTTTATTTCTTTATTTAATAAATTTCTATATTTTTTATAGTTATTTTCATAATCCTTACTGTTTCGATTATTTAGCCATTTTTTGTAAAGTTTATCGCGTATATCACATTTTTTAATTAAATTTGAACTTATCCACTCATTTTGTCTTCTATGTTTTTTGGTTTCGATAGTTTTTTTCGATTTTTCATATATTTCGGCGAATTTTTCAGAAATTTTATTGTAAATATCAGTTGTGTTTGAATTTTGATCAATTATTTGATTCCAGTTTGTTTCACTTATAAGTTTGTTTATTTTAAAATTGTTTAAGCTAAAACCCTGATATTTATTAGTTTGCGTACCCTGTATTTTTTCTATTTCTTTGTACATACTACAAAAAAGAGAGTAGTGATCTGAAATCGTTGTTGTTATAATTGAAGCCTCTGCTTTAGAGCTTAATTGTTGCTTTTTTATAAACAAATGGTCAATGCACGTGCTAGTATTTTTGTTTACATCTTCACGTGTACTCTCATTTATCATGCATTGCAGGCCATTGGACATCATGGTGTTGAGATAATTTGTTGTTGTTATATTTTCATTCTTTATATCTATGTTCATATCTCCAACTACTACAATATCATTTTTTTTGTATACTGCATTTATTGTTTGGTCAAGCTCTGTTATAAAAGAACGTACATTGAGTGATGGGGGACGGTAAATTGCAAGAAGGGAAAGCATATTGTTGTTTATATTAACATCTATTTGAAGAGATTCAAATGAGTTAGTTGGTGTACTAATCTGTGTGTAGGTGAGAGATTCTCGAATATACACCGCAATACCTCCACCTCCCTTGTTGTTTCCTTCATCATCTTTTCGGTTTAAAAAAATAGAGTTGTAACCATTAATCCTATAAAGGTCGTTCTCATCGTCAGAGATATTTGTTTCTACCAAAACTATTATTTTTATTTCATTTATTATTTGCTGTATAGTTGTTAAAAATACCGAAAAATGCAAGCGTAAAGAGCGTATATTCATATAAATTAATGACAACGGATAACTTAAGAAAGTTTTATTTATTTGATTAAAGTTATTAAGAGTTTGTTTTTGTGTATTCATATTTTATTTTTTTTTTAAAAAAAATTGATCAAAAAGAAAAACAGTTTTTGTTATTGTATATATTTGTGTTTTTTAATAATTGAAATTAAATTGCTGATGTAATTAACTCGATGTCGGCAGCGTTGTTGATAATTATGGCGGCGGAACCCTCACTTTTACGGGCAAAAATGTTACCATTTTTGACCCAAACAAATTTCCAATTACAACCTTTTGCTTTCACTTTGGTTAGCCATAGTAATCGGCGGTTAGTAGGGGTTAATTCATCATTTATGTAGATATAATTTGTGTTGTTGGTATTATTTTTACTGTTGGTATCCTCGCTTAGTACCTTTGCATCAACTCGATGTGAGCGTATTTTGCTCATCAACTCTTTCTTTTTGTTGGTAGAAGAGAATTTTACAATTATTTTATTCTCCTTTTTTGGTATACGATAAGCAGTATCAATATCGTTCGGTTCAATACCGACAGTCAGAGAGTCTGCTATTTTTTTTACAACATCAGCTGCATTCATCTGTGTATTTTGAACATTGTTTATTTCAATATTTTTACCAATAGCCTCTTGTTCTAATTTGTTGATGCGTTTGTCCATTTCGTATATTAGTTTCTTGTTTTCATCGTTTTTGTTATGAAGGTCGCTGACCTGTGTAGCTAAGTTAGCAAGTGTACTTGTGATAGTTGTTAGTGCGTTTTGTATTTCTTCTTTTATTTGGATGTGTGACGTATCAAGATTTTGTGCCAAAGTTTGTATTGTTGTTTTTATTTCTGTTATATCTGTTTGTACCGAGCATAGTTTATTATTTAGAGCATTGATAGAAAGAGAATCTTTAAATCGTTTTGCATTATCATCGGTTTCCTTTTCATCATCGGCATCACGTTGTTGTTTATTATTGGTGGTATCATTAGCTTGCTGATGGTTGATGTCTACCACAGTGATAGCGGGGGTTGGTAATTTTACTTTTCGGCAAATATGACACCTCCAGTTGTTTTTTCTATCGGTATGCATACTGTCATACGTAGTTTTGCTTACCGACGAGCAGGGGGAAAAGTGGTAATTTGAGTTGCAGCTTAAGCACTTGACAAAGTTACCCGAAGTTGGAAGAGATTTTTTGCATTCGTTGCAGAGAGAACTCATTTTTATGCTTTTATGTTTCTTTTTAAATATTTTATGAGTAACAATAAATGAGTATTAAGAAAAATTGTATTTAGATTAAGTTTTTTATTTTATTAAAAACAATTAATTTTGTATGGAGTTTTTTATATTTTTTTATACCAATCGATTGGAAATAAAAATATATATTTTATTGTGTAATTTTTTAAAATAAAATTTCACGTTAAACCACTGTAAATTTGAAATTTCTTAGAGCAACACTGTAACACGTCCGTTCACAATGAAAAAATTAACTATTTTTAAGACGAAGTCTTTAGTATAAGACGTAGTTTTTAGTATAAGACGTAGTCTTTAGTATAAGACGTAGTCTTTAGTATAAGATGTAGTCTTTAGTATAAGACGTAGTCTTTAGTATAAGACTTAGTCTTTAGTATAAGACGGTAGTCTTTAGCATAAGACGGTAGGTAGTCTTTAGTATAAGACGGTATTGTTAAGTATAAGACGGTAGTCTTTAGTATAAGACGGTATTGTTAAGTATAAGACGGTAGTCTTTAGTATAAGACGTAGCCTTAAGTATAAGACGTAGACTTTAGTACAAGACGTAGTCTTTAGTATAAGACGTAGTCTTTAGTATAAGACGTAGTCTTTAGTATTAGACGCAGTCTTTAGTATAAGACGTAGTCTTTAGTTTAAGACGTAGTCTTCAGCATAAGATGCAGTATTTAGTATAAGACGTAGTCTTTAGTATAAGACGTAATCTTTAGCATAAGACGTAGTCTTTAGTATAAGACGTAGTCTTTAGTATAAGACGTAGTCTTTAGTATAAGACGTAGTCTTTAGTATAAGACGTAGTCTTTAGTATAAGATGTAGTCTTTAGTATAAGACGTAGTCTTTAGTATAAGACGTAGTCTTTAGTATAAGACGTAGTCTTTAGTATAAGACGTAGTCTTTAGTATAAGACGTAGTCTTTAGTATAAGATGTAGTATTTAGTATAAGACGTAGTCTTTAGTATAAGACGTAGTCTTTAGTATAAGACGTAGTCTTTAGTATAAGATGTAGTCTTTAGTATAAGACGTAGTCTTTAGTATAATACTTAGTCTTTAGTATAAGACTTAATCTTTAGTATAAGACGGTAGTCTTTAGCATAAGACGGTAGGTAGTCTTTAGTATAAGACGGTATTGTTAAGTATAAGACGGTAGTCTTTAGTATAAGACGTAGCCTTAAGTATAAGACGTAGACTTTAGTACAAGACGTAGTCTTTAGTATAAGACGTAGTCTTTAGTATAAGACGTAGTCTTTAGTATTAGACGCAGTCTTTAGTATAAGACGTAGTCTTTAGTTTAAGACGTAGTCTTCAGCATAAGATGCAGTATTTAGTATAAGACGTAGTCTTTAGTATAAGACGTAATCTTTAGTATAAGACGGTAGTCTTTATTATAAGACGTAGTCTGTAGAATAAGACGTAGTCTGTAGAATAAGACGTAGTCTGTAGAATAAGACGAAGTCTTAAGTAAAAGAATGAAGTCTTAAGTATAAGACGTAGTCTTAAGTATAAGACGTAGTATTTAGTGTAAGACATGGACAAAAGTTGTATGAAAATGAAATAACCAAATGCTGCAAATTTGAACAAAATCGAATAACGTTTAGAGATCGCACATTTTATTTTATTTATTTGTGTACAAATTACTGTTGTACAATGTAAAATTTTTTATTTGAAAAAATCAGACATTTTTATAAATGTCCAAAAAATTTTTATATTTTAACATATATGACTAAATAAAATACAATATAAGGTATTGTTTAATTTAAAACGACTTTTCACACTGACCTCGCTTCATAAAAAAACCCGAGCACAGCAGCATAACACACGTAAACTTAAATACATATTTTGACGCGTCATGTGGTTTTTAACAGTAACAGTATTAAAAATATAAAAACTCATACACATACATACCTACACACTGCTGTTTATATCGAGAGCGAGATAAACAAAATACAGGAAGACACACACACACATTTGCACACATACAATAAAAGCCAAATAACAAAACAGCTGAACACACTTACACACACCTTATAACGTTAACTTCCGCCATCATATTATAACTGCAAAAACAGCGTTGTACAGTGGGGTCGATTGAAAGTAAAACAATCTGAATCTTCTAATCTAATGTATGAACGAATCGTAGAAATATCTCTTAATCTACAAGGAGTGTCATTACCTTCCCACTTGCTTAATAATAAAGTTCCATTCATTGAAATCCTTCCATATTTGTACAATTTCAAAGATGTACAAAGTTTTTCTAAGCAGAGAACTATAACACCGTGTAACTTATCTTGTACTACAACAGGGTGGTCACAAATATCAGTTTCTTCGTTTCCTTCATACATTATTTTACGATCGGATCAGCAGTTTACAAGATTCAGATTAATTACCACTTTTCTGCGACCAACTCCACTGTGCGTTGTATGATGAGAGTAACTAAGTATTTTGTAGAAATGCCAAAGGCTGATGTTATGCTCACATACACTTAAAAACACGTGTGTGAATATGTGTGTGTATGTGTGTTACACACACATATCTTTACAACTCCTGGAAAAAACGTAAATCTTTTTAGTTTTTTTGCAACATATTTCGTTGCTTTTATTTTGCAACTTTTTTTTGTGTTTTGTTTATGGTGGTTCAGATGTGGGCTAAAGTTTCTTTTTAAAAACATTTAAATTTTTTCCGTTAGCTGCAACTGTTGTTGGTGGCATCCAGCTGCAGTTGTAGGAGCATTTTTAATTTTATTTCTTGTAAGTAACACTAACACAAACTACTGTTTGCTAAACTCTGCTATTGTAATAAAAAGTTTGGAGTTTATTTTAGTTAGGGGAAAAATTAAGGTCCTACGCGTTTTAATAATGCTAGAGAAGTTGTATAACATTATTTTAAACTTGTTTAGTATCACATTATTGGAAGAGTGTATAGTGAGCATAAAAACAACTTCCAAGGAACCGTAAAAATAATCGAATTTACTATTGAGATGTAATATAAACCAGCAGCTTACACAATTAACTAAAACAGGTCACAATTGTTAATGATTTTTTAATTTTATTTATATGTCGTTGACGTTACAGCTTTGCGCAAATCAAAACGTTTTTTTACAAAAAGTTTATTAAGTGTTGAAATTAGTAGAAAATAATGCTTGAAAAGAACCTGATTCCATTAGTTATATCTCAAAACACAATATCATTATTTTGGGCTAAAAAAAAATCCACTTAATTGCCCAGAATTGCGAGTTATAGAAGAATATTGGTCATTTATAAAAAGAACTTTAAAGAACACTGAAATAACAGTGTCCACTTTAGAAATGTTTAGAATAAATACGAATTTGGCAGCATTAATTTTAATAAACTTCTGATTTATTTTATTTGCCTGTTTATAATTAATATAGATAAAAAACAAGAATATATATATTTTCTGAAAAAAAACTAAGTTTTTCTATTTAGTTTTTATTGAAATAATCACTTGATTCTATCCACTATTCAAAATTTCAATTTACCCCTCATAATTAAGTAGTTTACAATATTTACACATCTAAAAGTATACAGCAATATTTATAAATTTGCGAACTAAAGCATTTGTAGTACAACTGTACGTATGATTAATATTATTATCAAATATTACTCATACATACCCCAACAAGAAGAAATCCACATCAATGTATCACACAGGTACTAATTGCTAACAAAAGATTATAAACATGTTAATATTTTCATAACTACTAGTTCGATTAACAAGAAATATACATATAAATTATAGTACAGGACCTAAGCTTGATAAAAACATTAAATTGTAAGTACTTCGTTATACGGCTCTCACAAAATGTGTCTGTTAAGGAAATATGACGAATATATTGTGGAAGAACTCAGGAGGACAGTTGTACTATCCGTCATTTCCATTAGTAATTTTTTCTAGCGATTTCCAGAAACACTCAAAGGTTCAGTTTCCACAATTATCACCTAGAGCTTATAAAGCTGCTTCACAGTTTTTCATACTAATAAACAATGTTCCGCATCGATGGGTGCAATTCTTAGACTAGAAAGCGGGTGAAGCAAAACTTCCCAACCACTTTATTCTAAATAGTTTTTGACAGATTTGCTCCATCCAGCCGAGTGTTGTCATGATGAAATATTACAGTTGCATGTCTGGCCGCATATTTGGGCAATTTTCGGCCAATGCTCGCTTCAAACGAATCAGATGTGTCCGGTACAGTTTCTCTGTGATGGTCTAGCCAGGACCATCACACCAAATACAGGGCATTACCTTAGCACCATGGATATTTAGCTTTGGTGTCGATTCGGCTGGTTGGCCGGGTTTCAAATACAATCTCTTTCACTTCGGGTTATCTTAATGGATGCATTCTTCATCGCAAGTAATGACTCGGTGCAAACATGATTTTCTTTTATAGCGTTGAAGCAGCATTTTAGACACACAAAAATTATCTATCAAAGTCTCTCAGCTTCAATTCGTATGGTACTCAATTTTCCTGCTTTTGGATGAATGGCAAACGTTTTGAAATTGCAAGCTCTTGTTGAGTTTGACAACAATGCCTCCAATTTATGGTCTTCAAATTGTTATGGCTGACGTGTGCGATCTTTGTCTGCCGTGTCAAAATCTCCACTTCTGAACTTAACAAACCATCTCTCGAACGTTGAAACCGATGAAACACATTCACCATAAACTTCAGTGAGCAATCGGTGTGCTTCAGCTGCACTTTTGTTTCAAATTAAAGAAGTAAAGCAAACTTCCATATGAAAATTTTTTGGCACAAAATTAGACATTTTCGAAGCAAAAAACAATGTTGTTTATACCATAAAAAAAACTAAGCTTTTCTATTTTGGTTTAAATTAAAATAATCACTTGATTCTATCCACTGTTAAAAATTTCACATTATCCATCATAATATAGTAGTATGCAATATATAGACACCTAAAAGTATGCAGCAATATTTATAAACTAACTACCAAGAGCCTTTGTAGAACAACAATACGTATGGTTAATATTTTTGTAAAATAGTACTGATACGCACCCAAACAAGAAGAAACCCATATAAATGACTCATAGAGAGGCTAATTGCCATCTAAAGGTTTTAAAATGTTAATTGTTGACATTACTGTAATTGATTTTAAGTAAAAATTTTTTTGTATGATTTTAAATTTACGAAAATGTATAATAAATATTGTCAACATAATGTCAACAATTAACATTTTATACAAATTATTTAAAACCTTATATACGGTTTACAAGAAATATTAAATCGTTACAAATTGTATTGTTTACATGAACATATGTTTTGTTTACCAAATGTCAACAAGTGAAATTAAGTTTAATTGACAATGTAATATTTAATATAAACCATGGAAGTCAATAAAATTTATTTTCTATTTTTGACATTATGTAAATAAAGTAACTGTTGATGTAAACAATAGAAAATCTTAAATTTGTATAGGTTTTTCTGACGATTTAGCAAATTGTAAACAATGTAAATTTCCGTGTCAACAAGATATTTAAGTAATTTTTAATGCTTTAGTTTTTTATATAATTTTTTTTTTTTAATTTTCCAAAGAAAATGTAATTGTTGACATTATGTAAACAATGTAATCTTTAGTGTAAATAATAAAAAAATATCAATTGTATACATTTTCTTTAAATTTAAGTTCATTCAATCGGTTTACATAATTATTTGAACAATTTTAATCATTTACATAAGGTAAACAATGTATATTTACAGCTAAACAATGAAATTCACTTATTTCTAACGATTTTTGCAGGAATCTTGAAGTAATTATCAAAATGTACATTGTTGGCATTATGTAAACAGTGTTACCTTTTAAATTTAACATTTAAGACCATTCAGTAGATTTTACATAATTTCTGGAAAAATCTGAGTTATTTACATCAGGTAAACAATGTTAATTTTCAGGTAAACAATGAAATTTACCAAATTCTAATGATTTTTGCATGAATCTTTAAAGTAATTATCAATTTATATAAAATTTACATTGTTGACATTATGTAAACAATGTAATATTTTGTTTTAACAATACCAAATCTTATATTTAAGACCATTCAATAGATTTTACATAATTTCTTGAAAAATCTGAATTATTTACATCAGGTATACAATGTAAATTTTCCTGCAAACAATGTAATTCAGTAAGTTCTAATGATTTTTGCACAAATCTTTAAAGTAATTATCAATTTATATAAAATTTACATTGTTGACATTATGTAAACAATGTAGTGTTTGGTGTACACAATACCAAATCTTATATTTAATACCATTCAATAAATTTTACATAACTTCTTAAAAATTCTTAATTATTTACATCAGGTAAACAATGTAAATTATCAGCTAAACAATGCAGTTTACTATATTTTGATGATTTTTTCAGGAATCTTAAAAATAATTATCAATCTTAATAAAATTTACATTGTTGACATTATGTACACAATGTAATCTTTGGTGTAAACAATACAAAATCTTATATTTAATACCTCAATAGATTTTACATAACTTCTTGAAAAATCTGAATTATTTACATCAGGTAAACAATGTAAATTTTCAGGTAAACACTGAAATTTACTAATTTCTAACGATTTTTGGAGTAATCTTTAAAGTAATTATCAATCTTTATAAAATTTACATTATTGACATTATGTAAACAATGTAATGTTTGGTGTACACAATACCAAATCTTATATATAATACCATTCAATAAATTTTACATAACTTCTTGAAAAATTCTAAATTATTTACATTAGGTAAACAATGCAAATGTTCTGGTAAACAATATAATTTACTAAGTTCTAATGATTTTTGCAGGAATCCTGAAAGTAATTATCAATCTTAATAAAATGTACATTGTTGACATTATGTAAACAATGTAATCTTTGGTGTAAACAATACCAAATCTTACATTTAATACCATTCAATAGATTTTAAATAATTCCTTGAAAATTCTTAATTATTTACATAAGGTAAACAATGTATATGTACAGGTAAACAATGAAGTTTACTAATTTCTAACAATTTTTGCAGAAATCTTTAAAGTAATTATCAATCTATATAAAATTTATATTGTTGACATTATGTAAACAATGTTATCTTTGGTGTAAACAATACCAAATCTTACATTTAACTCCAATCAATAGATTTTACATAATTTCTTGAAAAATTTGTATTATTTACATAAGGTAAACAATGTAAATTTTCAGGTAAACAATGCAATTTACTAAATTCTAATGATTTTTTCAGGAATACTGAAAGTAATTATCAATCTTTTTCAAATTTCCATTGTTGACATTATGTAAACAATGTAATCATTGTTGTAAACAATACCAAATCTTACAATTAAGTCCATTTAATAGATTTTACACAATTTCTTGAAAAATCGGAATTATTTACATAAGGTAAACAATGTAAATTTTCTAGTAAACAATGACATATACTAAGCTCTAATGATTTTTGCAGGAATCCTGAAAGTAATTAACAATCTTTATAAAATGTACAATGTTGACATAATGTAAACAATGTAATCTTTAGTGTAAACAATACCAAATCTTACATTTAAGACCATTGAATACATTTTACATCACTCTTACATAATTTCTTGAATAATCAGAATTATTGACATAAGATAAACAATGTAAAATTTAAGGTAAACAAAGAAATTTACGAAGTTCTGATGATTTTTGCAGGAATCTATAATGTAATTATCAATCTTTATTATATTTCCATAGTTGACATTATGTAAACAATGTAATCTTTGGTGTAAACAATACCAAATCTCAAATTTTTAAACACATTTCGTAAATGTTACTCTATTCAGCAAATTGTTTAACCTCATATCAATTATTGACATTAGGTAAACAATGAAATTAAACAAGTAAACAGTGTAATTAATCAATTTTTAATAATTTTTTAAAGAATACTCTAAAATAGTGATCAGTTTGATTAAAATTTCAATTGTTGACATTATGTAAACATTGAAATTTTTCATGTATACCATAGAAAAAATTAAGCTAGTAATGCAAAAATCCATATATTATATTACCATACAGCCTATTTCATTTACTTTGAACTATTATGACCATTATAGCAAAGAACATTTTTTAATTTTACCCACAATTCAGAAGGGCACAGTCAATTCGACCCACTTGTTATAAAACTCTTACTTTTTTTCCTACCTCTCTCTCTCTTACCATATTTCTGCATGTGTACATTTATAGCCGATTGTAAGAGTATTTGTATTTCAACGACATATTTAGACATTTTCAAATGGTATCTTTAAACAAAATATTAAGGCATGTTTTACCAACATTTTATATGGGATTGTATTCACATTCATTCATACTAACATATATCAGTGATTATATGTATGTGTAGGATGCTCCGCAGGCATGTGTGAGTGCATCTAAGATATGTATGTATGTACTGGTATTAAATGCTACAACAATGTTTGTACATGAACTTACACACACTGTAATTTTGTTTTGACAACAGCAACAAAAAAAAGATGGGGTAAAAACCTTTTACAGGTTGCCTGAGTCTTTTAGATTTTAGATTCTCGTTTTTTTTTTCTCTGTTTTTTGGTAGATTTTTCCATTGTAGCTTCATGTATTAAGGTTTCTTTTCTTGATTTTTTTTTTCCTGTTTTTGGTTCCTTTGCCACTGCTTGCTTACTTGCTATTCAGACTGCGACATGCAAAAATGTTTTGTCAACTATCAAGTTTACATTGAAACACAAACACTTTTTGTTGTATTACTCTCTATACAAAATATGTAGCTACAACTCACAGTGGGAAGGGAACATTGTAGTTGAGCTTAAGTTTTGAATTTGTTTTTTTTTTTTGAAAGCAAGCGGAGGGTAGCCTCAAGGTCCCAAAGGGGTACCTCAGCTATATCAAAAAATTAAAAATTATGCCAAATTTTTGTTCTTGATCTTGATCCAACTATTTTTCTCTATCTCTCTTTGCATACATAACACAAAAATAAAACAGGGAAATCACTTTGTTACTTAATATTTGGCTCGTGATTCAGTTTTGTTACGAATTATGTCCGGCTACGGGAAATCTTTTAGAGGAGAAATGGTGTCCGCGTCCGAACAAGGGAGGCTCCATTTAACGGATATTAAGTTGTACTAAAAATACTATTAAAAGCATGAGACTTAGAAATTCGTCTGTTTATGGAGCTGTCCGGCTGACGGAGCTGTCCATAAGTACAGCTTCCACTGTATATAAAAATCTTTCAAATCGGATCGAGAACAAAAATTTGGCTACATTATAAAATATTCACATACCCATATTAATTTTATGTTTTAATTATTACTACAACATTAATTATAATCTTTTCTAGCAACAGTTACTCATTATTTGATTCTTTTTAAAAACGGTTATTCGTTTAACCGATTATTCGTTTATGATTTAAAAAAAAGAATTCCATAATTTTACTAATAAGCTGTTATAAGCTTTATGAATTTGTATATTTTTTCCGATTAATCGCTTATTTATTTAATCGATTTTCCGAATAATCGCTATAATTTTGCCTTTGTTTCAAATTTGTACATTGCTGTTATACTTAAATTATTGACATAAAGTATTCAATATTCGTGTAGAAATTTCCATAATTTTATTAAAATTGTTTTAAGATTCATGATCATGAATTTATTTTTCCGATTAATCGAATATTTATTTGCTACAAATTTTAAGAGTTCTTTTATGGTTTAATGATTTATACAACAATATTTAAAATTTTTTTTAAAACGGTTACTCATTATTCGATTCTTTCTAAAAACAATTATTCGGTTTACCGATTAATCGTTCATGATTTTGTAAAAAAAATTCCATAATTTTAATAAAATTTTTATGAGCTTTATGAATTTGTATATCTTTTCCGTTTAATCGTTTATTTATTTAATCGGTTTTCCGAATAATCGTTAAAATTTTGTTTTTATTGTAAATATTTAGGTTTCTTTTATGGTTTTATTATTAATACAACATTAATTATAAAATTATCTAGCAACGATTAATAAATATTCGGTTCTTTCCAAAAGCGGTTACTCGGTTTATTCGATTATTCGTTACAATTTTGTAAATTAGTTCAATATTATAACTTACATTCCCATAAGATTTAAGAATTTTGCAAAATTTTCCGATTAATCGAAAATGTATTTAAACGCTTTTCCGATTAATCGTTAAAATTTTGCCTTTGTTACAAGTTTTTAAACTACTGCTATGGTTTTATTGTTAATACAACATTAATTTGATATTTTTCTTGCAACGATTAATAATTATTCGGTTCTTTTTAAAAGTGATTACTCGGTTTTCCGATTATTCGTAATTTTTTAAGTAATTTTTTTCTTGAAACGGTTACTCAATATTCATGTAGAAATTTGCATAATTTTTTTTTAAATTTTTTTAAGTTTCATGATCATGCATTTTTTTCCGTTTAATCGAATATTTATTTAAGCGGTTTTCCGAATAATCGTTAAAATTTTGCATTTGCTACACATTTTTAGAGTACTTTTATGGTTTAATGATTAATACAACAATATTTAAAATTTTTTTTAAAACGGTTACTCATTATTCGATTCTTTCTAAAAACAATTATTCGGTTTACCGATTAATCGTTCATGATTTTGTAAAAAAAATTCCATAATTTTAATAAAATTTTTATGAGCTTTATGAATTTGTATATCTTTTCCGTTTAATCGTTTATTTATTTAATCGGTTTTCCGAATAATCGTTAAAATTTTGTTTTTATTGTAAATATTTAGTTTTCTTTTATGGTTTTATTATTAATACAACATTAATTATAAAATTATCTAGCAACGATTACTAATTATTCGGTTCTTTCCAAAAGTGGTTACTCGGTTTATTCGATTATTCGTTACAATTCTGTAAATTAATTCAATACTATAACTAATATTCTCATAAGATTTAAGAATTTTGCAACATTTTCCGATTAATCGAAAATGTATTTAAACGGTTTTCCGATTAATCGTTAAAATTTTGCCTTTGTTACAAGTTTTTAAACTACTGCTATGGTTTTATTGTTAATACAACATTAATTTGATATTTTTCTTGCAACGATTAATAATTATTCGGTTCTTTTTAAAAGTGATTACTCGGTTTTCCGATTATTCGTTATTTTTTTTTAAATTCATGATTTTTAATAATATTGTCTTGCGATTCATGTATTTTAAAATGTTTACCTATTAATCGAGTATTTACTTAAACGATTTTTTGAATAATCGTTTAAATTTATTTTATTAAAATCAGACTATACGTTTAGAAGTTTGCCCCACTGTGCAAGTATTGCAACAACATCATCTGTATGAAGAAAACAAAAAAAATCGTTAGATGCTTCTCTATGATTTTGCTTCATTTTTGTGTATTTTTTGTATTTTTTTTTTTTGTATCTAGTAGAAGTTGTTGTCCTGGTTGGTTGCATGTTACTTTATGGAAGAGGGTCGTTATAATACCGGAAGTTTGCAGCTAAATTCTAAGTTCATTAACAGATTTTTTCAGGGAAATTTTTAAGCTTCAAAATTTGATAATTTCCAACACTTTTAGCTGAAAACACAAACTAAGGCTTAAATTCTAAGATAATTCTAAACAATATTCTGAAATTCTCCATACAAATTCATAATGGTTGCAACAGATTCCCATAAACTAGAATCATTGAAAAAATTAAGCAAAGGTTTTTAAGCTATTACCCAACAAAGCTTATTTTCGAAATCATTAATTAAGGATAGAAAATTAATTGAGAAATGTATTTGAAGCTAGAAATTTTAATTTATCTAAATTTCTAGCCAATTTACCTCCCGACCCTCTTGTGTTTACCAGCTCTATATCTCCTGTTAGAGTTGCTTTGCTTGGTATGACTACATTTCATTTATACAGATTTTTTTTTTTTCTGTTCGTTTGCTTGTTATAAGCTGCTTAAAAATGTTATTTTTAGTTTGCTCGCTCGAAAGCCTTAAGCTCTTGTTCTGACATCAACTTTCTCTACTTCATACATTTAAATGGAAAACAATTTTTTTATGCATATTGTTGTCATTGCTACTACTGCTGAGTTTTTTCTTTTTTTATAAGAATCATTTTTTTTGGCCAAAAAACCAAAAATTCTACAACAAACTAACGAACTCCAACGGAAAAATCTGAGTGGAAAAAAATACGCCAAAATATGTGACTGCGACAATTGATAACAAAAGTTATCTTTATTTAGACCTGTGCATAATGTTTAAGTGTGTGAATTCTTGTACTTACACAAGTTTCAGTTTTTCAGTTATATTTTTTTTAGATTAATGTGTGTTTATTCAACTTTCATTTGCTGAACAAATTTAAGGTGAATTTGGTATAAAATAAAATACATAAAATAAAAAGTGTGGGAGTTAAATTTCATACCAAGGTTCATTAAATTCTGGGAAACTAGAGTTTTTTTCCAGGAACCTGATGTAGGATTATAATGGTCCAAATCTGAGATCACTTATATTTTCAGCATAAAACCTAATTTTATATAGAAATCAACTAAAACCTAAAAGTGGCTATAACTCAGTAAATAATGGTCCAATTTGAAAAAGGACGATCATCTGTGATCACTTATTTTACCAACCAAAAATCGATTTTTTATATGAAAATTAAGTAAAACATAAAAGTGGCTATAACTCAGTAAAAAATGGTCCAAATTGAAAAAGGACGATCATCATAAAACCTAATTTTATATAGAAATCAACTAAAACCTAAAAGTGGCTATAACTCAGTAAATAATGGTCCAAATTGAAAAAGGACGATTATCTGTGATCACTTATATTTTCAACCAAAAATCGATTTTTTATATGAAAATTAAGTAAAACATACAAGTGGCTATAACTCATGTTTTTTCTATTTAACATCATTATTGTACTCCAATTTTTTGAATTGCAGCTTTTAGCAAAATCTATTTATAAATGAGTCTGAAGGCAATAAAAGATTATTCATTACGTCTTTATTAGTGGCTACACGTCCAATTCATCGCGAATGATATAATCTTAATCTATAAGCTGTATAGTCTTTATTCCTCGCTTCCTGAGCTTCCTCGGACAGCATACCTGATACAAAAAATCAATTAAAATGTAAACAAATTAAATCATTGAATAAGGACATTTAGATTAAGACATACTATTGGCAGGTTTTATATCGGTTTTATATGAAAATTAAGTGAAACATAAAAGTGGCTATAATTCAGTAAATAATGGTCCAAATTGAAAAAGGACGATCATCTGTGATCACTTATATTTTCAACATAAAACCTAATTTTATATAGAAATCAACTAAAACCTAAAAGTGGCTATAACTCAGTAAATAATGGTCCAAATTGAAAAAGGACGATCATCTGTGATCACTTATATTTTCAACCAAAAACCGATTTTTTATATGAAAATTAAGTGAAACATAAAAGTGGCTATAATTCAGTAAATAATGGTCCAAATTGAAAAAGGACGATCATCTGTGATCACTTATATTTTCAACCTAAAACCGATTTTTTACATGAAAATTAAGTGAAACATAAAAGTGGCTATAACTCAGTAAATAATGGTCCAAATTGAAAAAGGACGGTCATCTGTGATCACTTATATTTTCAACATAAAACCTAATTTTATATAGAAATCAACTAAAACCTAAAAGTGGCTATAACTCAGTAAATAATGGTCCAAATTGAAAAAGGACGATCATCTGTGATCACTTATATTTTCAACATAAAACCTAATTTTATATAGAAATCAACTAAAACCTAAAAGTGGCTATAACTCAGTAAATAATGGTCCAAATTGAAAAAGGACGATCATCTGTGATCACTTATATTTTCAACCAAAAACCAATTTTTTACATGAAAATTAAGTGAAACATAAAAGTGGCTATAACTCAGTAAATAATGGTCAAAATTGAAAAAAGACGATCATCTGTGATCACTTATATTTTCAACCAAAAATCAATTTTTTATATATGAAAATTAAGTGAAACATAAAGGTGGCTATAACTCAGTAAATAATGATCCAATTTGAAAAAGGACGATCATCTGTGATCACTTATATTTTCAACATAAAACCTAATTTTAGATAGAAATCAACTAAAACCTAAAATTGTCTATAACTCAGTAAATAATGGTCCAAATTGAAAAAGGACGATCATCTGTGATCACTTATATTTTCAATTAAAAATCGATTTTTTATATGAAAATTAAGTGAAACATAAAAGTGGCTATAACTCAGTAAATAATGGTCCAAATTGAAAAAGGACGATCATCTGTAATCACTTATATTTTCAACCAAAAACCGATTTTTTATATGAAAATCAACTCAAACCTAAAAGTGGCTATAACTCAGTAAATAATGGTCCAAATTGAAAAAGGACGATCATCTGTGATCACTTATATTTTAAACCAAAAATCTATTTTCTATGTGAAAATTAAGTAAAACATACAAGTGGCTATAGCTCAGTAACTAATGGTCCAATTTGAAAAAGGATGATCATCTGTGATCACTTATATTTTCAACATAAAACCTAATTTTATATGAAAATCAACTAAAACCTAAAAGTGGCTATAACTCAGTAAATAATGGTCCAAATTGAAAAAGGACGATCATCTGTGATCACTTATATTTTCAACCTAAAACCGATTTTTTACATGAAAATTAAGTGAAACATAAAAGTGGCTATAACTCAGTAAATAATGGTCCAAATTGAAAAAGGACGGTCATCTGTGATCACTTATATTTTCAACATAAAACCTAATTTTATATAGAAATCAACTAAAACCTAAAAGTGGCTATAACTCAGTAAATAATGGTCCAAATTGAAAAAGGACGATCATCTGTGATCACTTATATTTTCAACCAAAAATCGATTTTTTATATGAAAATTAAGTGAAACATAAAAGTGGCTATAATTCAGTAAATAATGGTCCAAATTGAAAAAGGACGATCATCTGTGATCACTTATATTTTCAACCTAAAACCGATTTTTTACATGAAAATTAAGTGAAACATAAAAGTGGCTATAACTCAGTAAATAATGGTCCAAATTGAAAAAGGACAGTCATCTGTGATCACTTATATTTTCAACATAAAACCTAATTTTATATAGAAATGAACTAAAACCTAAAAGTGGCTATAACTCAGTAAATAATGGTCCAAATTGAAAAAGGACGATCATCTGTGATCACTTATATTTTCAACCTAAACCGATTTTTTATATGAAAATTAAGTGAAACATAAAAGTGGCTATAATTCAGTAAATAATGGTCCAAATTGAAAAAGGACGATCATCTGTGATCACTTATATTTTCAACCTAAAACCGATTTTTTACATGAAAATTAAGTGAAACATAAAAGTGGCTATAACTCAGTAAATAATGGTCCAAATTGAAAAAGGACGGTCATCTGTGATCACTTATATTTTCAACATAAAACCTAATTTTATATAGAAATCAACTAAAACCTAAAAGTGGCTATAACTCAGTAAATAATGGTCCAAATTGAAAAAGGACGATCATCTGTGATCACTTATATTTTCAACATAAAACCTAATTTTATATAGAAATCAACTAAAACCTAAAAGTGGCTATAACTCAGTAAATAATGGTCCAAATTGAAAAAGGACGATCATCTGTGATCACTTATATTTTCAACCAAAAACCAATTTTTTACATGAAAATTAAGTGAAACATAAAAGTGGCTATAACTCAGTAAATAATGGTCAAAATTGAAAAAAGACGATCATCTGTGATCACTTATATTTTCAACCAAAAATCAATTTTTTATATATGAAAATTAAGTGAAACATAAAGGTGGCTATAACTCAGTAAATAATGATCCAATTTGAAAAAGGACGATCATCTGTGATCACTTATATTTTCAACATAAAACCTAATTTTAGATAGAAATCAACTAAAACCTAAAATTGTCTATAACTCAGTAAATAATGGTCCAAATTGAAAAAGGACGATCATCTGTGATCACTTATATTTTCAATTAAAAATCGATTTTTTATATGAAAATTAAGTGAAACATAAAAGTGGCTATAACTCAGTAAATAATGGTCCAAATTGAAAAAGGACGATCATCTGTAATCACTTATATTTTCAACCAAAAACCGATTTTTTATATGAAAATCAACTCAAACCTAAAAGTGGCTATAACTCAGTAAATAATGGTCCAAATTGAAAAAGGACGATCATCTGTGATCACTTATATTTTCAACCAAAAATCTATTTTCTATGTGAAAATTAAGTAAAACATACAAGTGGCTATAGCTCAGTAACTAATGGTCCAATTTGAAAAAGGATGATCATCTGTGATCACTTATATTTTCAACATAAAACCTAATTTTATATGAAAATCAACTAAAACCTAAAAGTGGCTATAACTCAGTAAATAATGGTCCAAATTGAAAAAGGACGATCATCTGTGATCACTTATATTTTCAACCTAAAACCGATTTTTTACATGAAAATTAAGTGAAACATAAAAGTGGCTATAACTCAGTAAATAATGGTCCAAATTGAAAAAGGACGGTCATCTGTGATCACTTATATTTTCAACATAAAACCTAATTTTATATAGAAATCAACTAAAACCTAAAAGTGGCTATAACTCAGTAAATAATGGTCCAAATTGAAAAAGGACGATCATCTGTGATCACTTATATTTTCAACATAAAACCTAATTTTATATAGAAATCAACTAAAACCTAAAAGTGGCTATAATTCAGTAAATAATGGTCCAAATTGAAAAAGGACGATCATCTGTGATCACTTATATTTTCAACATAAAACCTAATTTTATATAGAAATCAACTAAAACCTAAAAGTGGCTATAACTCAGTAAATAATGGTCCAAATTGAAAAAGGACGATCATCTGAGATCACTTATATTTTTAACCTAAAACCGATTTTTTACATGAAAATTAAGTGAAACATAAAAGTGGCTATAACTCAGTAAATAATGGTCCAAATTGAAAAAGGACGGTCATCTGTGATCACTTATATTTTCAACATAAAACCTAATTTTATATAGAAATCAACTAAAACCTAAAAGTGGCTATAACTCAGTAAATAATGGTCCAAATTGAAAAAGGACGATCATCTGTGATCACTTATATTTTCAACCAAAAATCGATTTTTTATATGAAAATTAAGTGAAACATAAAAGTGGCTATAATTCAGTAAATAATGGTCCAAATTGAAAAAGGACGATCATCTGTGATCACTTATATTTTCAACCTAAAACCGATTTTTTACATGAAAATTAAGTGAAACATAAAAGTGGCTATAACTCAGTAAATAATGGTCCAAATTGAAAAAGGACAGTCATCTGTGATCACTTATATTTTCAACATAAAACCTAATTTTATATAGAAATGAACTAAAACCTAAAAGTGGCTATAACTCAGTAAATAATGGTCCAAATTGAAAAAGGACGATCATCTGTGATCACTTATATTTTCAACCTAAACCGATTTTTTATATGAAAATTAAGTGAAACATAAAAGTGGCTATAACTCAGTAAATAATGGTCCAATTTGAAAAAGGACGATCATCTGTGATCACTTATATTTTCAACCAAAAACCGATTTTTTTATATGAAAATTAAGTGAAACATAAAAGTGGCTATAATTCAGTAAATAATGGTCCAAATTGAAAAAGGACGATCATCTGTGATCACTTATATTTTCAACCAAAAATCAATTTCTTATATATGAAAATTAAGTGAAACATAAAGGTGGCTATAACTCAGTAAATAATGGTCCAATTTGAAAAAGGGCGATCATCTGTGATCACTTATATTATCAACCAAAAATCGATTTTTTATATGAAAATTAAGTGAAACGTAAAGGCTATAACTCAGTAAATAATGGTCCAATTTGAAAAAGGACGATCATCTGTGATCACTTATATTTTCAACATAAAACCTAATTTTATATAGAAGTCAACTAAAACATAAAAGTGGCTATAACTCAGTAAATAATGGTCCAAATTGAAAAAGGACGATCAAGTGAAACATAAAAGTGGCTATAACTCAGTAAATAATGGTCCAATTTGAAAAAGGACGATCATCCGTGATCACTTATATTTTCAACCAAAAATCGATTTTTTATATGAAAATCAACTAAAACCTAAAAGTGGCTATAACTCAGTAAATAATGGTCCAATTTGAAAAAGGACGATCATCTGTGATCACTTATATTTTCAACATAAAACCTAATTTTATATAGAAATCAACTAAAACCTAAAAGTGGCTATAACTCAGTAAATAATGGTCCAAATTGAAAAAGGACGATCATCTGTGATCACTTATATTTTCAACCAAAAATCAATTTCTTATATATGAAAATTAAGTGAAACATAAAGGTGGCTATAACTCAGTAAATAATGGTCCAATTTGAAAAAGGACGATCATCTGTGATCACTTATATTATCAACCAAAAATCGATTTTTTATATGAAAATTAAGTGAAACATAAAGGCTATAACTCAGTAAATAATGGTCCAATTTGAAAAAGGACGATCATCTGTGATCACTTATATTTTCAACATAAAACCTAATTTTATATAGAAATCAACTAAAACATAAAAGTGGCTATAACTCAGTAAATAATGGTCCAAATTGAAAAAGGACGATCAAGTGAAACATAAAAGTGGCTATAACTCAGTAAATAATGGTCCAATTTGAAAAAGGACGATCATCCGTGATCACTTATATTTTCAACCAAAAATCGATTTTTTATATGAAAATCAACTAAAACCTAAAAGTGGCTATAACTCAGTAAATAATGGTCCATTTTGAAAAAGGACGATCATATGGGATCACTTATATTTTCAACATAAAACCTAATTTTATATAGAAATCAACTAAAACCTAAAAGTAGCTATGACTCAGTAAATAATGGTCCAAATTGAAAAATGACGATCATCTGTGATCACTTATATTTTCAGCATAAAACCTAATTTTATATAGAAATCAACTAAAACCTAAAAGTGGTTATAACTCAGTAAATAATGGTCCAAATTGAAAAAGGACGATCATCTGTGATCACTTATATTTTCAACCAAAAATCGATTTTTTATATGAAAATTAAGTAAAACATAAAAGTGGCTATAACTCAGTAAATAATGGTCCAAATTGAAAACGACGATCATCTGTGATCACCAAAAATCGATTTTTTATATGAAAATTACGTGAAACCTAAAAGTGGCTATAACTCAGTAAATAATGGTCCAAATTGAAAAAGGACGATCATCTGTGATCACTTATATTTTCAGCATAAAACTTAATTTTATATAGAAATCAACTAAAACCTAAAAGTGGCTATAACTCAGTAAATAATGGTCCAAATTGAAAAAGGACGATCATCTGTGATCACTTATATTTTCAGCATAAAACTTAATTTTATATGAAAATCAACTAAAACCTAAAAGTGGCTATAACTCAGTAAATAATGGTCCAAATTGAAAAAGGACGATCATCTGTGATCACTTATATTTTCAACCAAAAATCGATTTTTTATATGAAAATTAAGTGAAACTTAAAAGTGGCTATAACTCAGTAAATAATAGTCCAAATTGAAAAAGGACGATCATCTGTGATCACTTATATTTTCAACATAAAACCTAATTTTATATAGAAATCAACTAAAACCTAAAAGTGGCTATAACTCAGTAAATAATGGTCCAAATTGAAAAAGGACGATCATCTGTGATCACTTATATTTTCAACCACAAATCGATTTTTTGTATGAAAATTAAGTGAAACATAAAAGTGGGTATAACTCAGTAAATAATGGTCCAAATTGAAAAAGGACGATCATCTGTGATCACTTATATTTTCAACCAAAAATCGATTTTCTATGTGAAAATTAAGTAAAACATACAAGTGGCTATAACTCAGTAAATAATGGTCCAAATTGAAAAAGGACGATCATCTGTGATCACTTATATTTTCAACCAAAAACCGATTTTTTATATGAAAATTAAGTGAAACATAAAAGTGGCTATAATTCAGTAAATAATGGTCCAAATTGAAAAAGGACGATCATCTGTGATCACTTATATTTTCAACCTAAAACCGATTTTTTACATGAAAATTAAGTGAAACATAAAAGTGGCTATAACTCAGTAAATAATGGTCCAAATTGAAAAAGGACGGTCATCTGTGATCACTTATATTTTCAACATAAAACCTAATTTTATATAGAAATCAACTAAAACCTAAAAGTGGCTATAACTCAGTAAATAATGGTCCAAATTGAAAAAGGACGATCATCTGTGATCACTTATATTTTCAACATAAAACCTAATTTTATATAGAAATCAACTAAAACCTAAAAGTGGCTATAACTCAGTAAATAATGGTCCAAATTGAAAAAGGACGATCATCTGTGATCACTTATATTTTCAACCAAAAATCGATTTTTTATATGAAAATTAAGTGAAACATAAAAGTGGCTATAATTCAGTAAATAATGGTCCAAATTGAAAAAGGACGATCATCTGTGATCACTTATATATTCAACATAAAACCTAATTTTATATAGAAATCAACTAAAACCTAAAAGTGGCTATAACTCAGTAAATAATGGTCCAAATTGAAAAAGGACGATCATCTGTGATCACTTATATTTTCAACCAAAAACCGATTTTTTATATGAAAATTAAGTGAAACATAAAAGTGGCTATAATTCAGTAAATAATGGTCCAAATTGAAAAAGGACGATCATCTGTGATCACTTATATTTTCAACCTAAAACCGATTTTTTACATGAAAATTAAGTGAAACATAAAAGTGGCTATAACTCAGTAAATAATGGTCCAAATTGAAAAAGGACGGTCATCTGTGATCACTTATATTTTCAACATAAAACCTAATTTTATATAGAAATCAACTAAAACCTAAAAGTGGCTATAACTCAGTAAATAATGGTCCAAATTGAAAAAGGACGATCATCTGTGATCACTTATATTTTCAACATAAAACCTAATTTTATATAGAAATCAACTAAAACCTAAAAGTGGCTATAACTCAGTAAATAATGGTCCAAATTGAAAAAGGACGATCATCTGTGATCACTTATATTTTCAACCTAAAACCGATTTTTTATATGAAAATTAAGTGAAACATAAAAGTGGCTATAACTCAGTAAATAATGGTCCAATTTGAAAAAGGACGATCATCTGTGATCACTTATATTTTCAACCAAAAATCAATTTCTTATATATGAAAATTAAGTGAAACATAAAGGTGGCTATAACTCAGTAAATAATGGTCCAATTTGAAAAAGGACGATCATCTGTGATCACTTATATTTTCAACATAAAACCTAATTTTATATAGAAATCAACTAAAACATAAAAGTGGCTATAACTCAGTAAATAATGGTCCAATTTGAAAAAGGACGATCATCCGTGATCACTTATATTTTCAGCATAAAACCTAATTTTATATAGAAATCAACTAAAACCTAAAAGTGGTTATAACTCAGTAAATAATGGTCCATTTTGAAAAAGGACGATCATATGGGATCACTTATATTTTCAACATAAAACCTAATTTTATATAGAAATCAACTAAAACCTAAAAGTAGCTATGACTCAGTAAATAATGGTCCAAATTGAAAAAGGACGATCATCTGTGATCACTTATATTTTCAGCATAAAACCTAATTTTATATAGAAATCAACTAAAACCTAAAAGTGGTTATAACTCAGTAAATAATGGTCCAAATTGAAAAAGGACGATCATCTGTGATCACTTATATTTTCAACCAAAAATCGATTTTTTATATGAAAATTAAGTAAAACATAAAAGTGGCTATAACTCAGTAAATAATGGTCCAAATTGAAAAAGGACGATCATCTGTGATCACTTATATTTTCAGCATAAAACTTAATTTTATATAGAAATCAACTAAAACCTAAAAGTGGCTATAACTCAGTAAATAATGGTCCAATTTGAAAAAGGACGATCATCTGTGATCACTTATATTTTCAACCAAAAATCGATTTTTTATATGAAAATTAAGTAAAACATAAAAGTGGCTATAACTCAGTAAATAATGGTCCAAATTGAAAAACGACGATCATCTGTGATCACCAAAAATCGATTTTTTATATGAAAATTACGTGAAACCTAAAAGTGGCTATAACTCAGTAAATAATGGTCCAAATTGAAAAAGGACGATCATCTGTGATCACTTATATTTTCAACCAAAAATCGATTTTTTATATGAAAATCAACTAAAACCTAAAAGTGGCTATAACTCAGTAAATAATGGTCCAAATTGAAAAAGGACGATCATCTGTGATCACTTATATTTTCAACCAAAAATCGATTTTTTATATGAAAATTAAGTAAAACATAAAAGTGGCTATAACTCAGTAAATAATGGTCCAAATTGAAAAACGACGATCATCTGTGATCACTTATATTTTCAGCATAAAACTTAATTTTATATAGAAATCAACTAAAACCTAAAAGTGGCTATAACTCAGTAAATAATGGTCCAATTTGAAAATGGACGATCATCTGTGATCACTTATATTTTCAACCAAAAATCGATTTTTTATATGAAAATTAAGTAAAACATAAAAGTGGCTATAACTCAGTAAATAATGGTCCAAATTGAAAAACGACGATCATCTGTGATCACCAAAAATCGATTTTTTATATGAAAATTACGTGAAGCCTAAAAGTGGCTATAACTCAGTAAATAATGGTCCAAATTGAAAAAGGACGATCATCTGTGATCACTTATATTTTCAGCATAAAACTTAATTTTATATGAAAATCAACTAAAACCTAAAAGTGGCTATAACTCAGTAAATAATGGTCCAAATTGAAAAAGGACGATCATCTGTGATCACTTATATTTTCAACCAAAAATCGATTTTTTATATGAAAATTAAGTGAAACTTAAAAGTGGCTATAACTCAGTAAATAATAGTCCAAATTGAAAAAGGACGATCATCTGTGATCACTAATATTTTCAACATAAAACCTAATTTTATATAGAAATCAACTAAAACCTAAAAGTGGCTATAACTCAGTAAATAATGGTCCAAATTGAAAAAGGACGATCATCTGTGATCACTTATATTTTCAACCACAAATCGATTTTTTGTATGAAAATTAAGTGAAACATAAAAGTGGGTATAACTCAGTAAATAATGGTCCAAATTGAAAAAGGACGATTATCTGTGATCACTTATATTTTCAACCAAAAATCGATTTTCTATGTGAAAATTAAATAAAACATACAAGTGGCTATAACTCAGTAAATAATGGTCCAAATTGAAAAAGGACGATCATCTGTGATCACTTATATTTTCAACCAAAAATCGATTTTTTATATGAAAATTAAGTGAAACATAAAAGTGGCTATAATTCAGTAAATAATGGACCAAATTGAAAAAGGACGATCATCTGTGATCACTTATATTTTCAACATAAAACCTAATTTTATATAGAAATCAACTAAAACCTAAAAGTGGCTATAACTCAGTAAATAATGGTCCAAATTGAAAAAGGACGATCATCTGTGATCACTTATATTTTCAACCAAAAACCGATTTTTTATATGAAAATTAAGTGAAACATAAAAGTGGCTATAATTCAGTAAATAATGGTCCAAATTGAAAAAGGACGATCATCTGTGATCACTTATATTTTCAACATAAAACCTAATTTTATATAGAAATCAACTAAAACCTAAAAGTGGCTATAACTCAGTAAATAATGGTCCAAATTGAAAAAGGACGATCATCTGTGATCACTTATATTTTCAACATAAAACCTAATTTTATATAGAAATCAACTAAAACCTAAAAGTGGCTATAACTCAGTAAATAATGGTCCAAATTGAAAAAGGACGATCATCTGTGATCACTTATATTTTCAACCTAAAACCGATTTTTTATATGAAAATTAAGTGAAACATAAAAGTGGCTATAACTCAGTAAATAATGGTCCAATTTGAAAAAGGACGATCATCTGTGATCACTTATATTTTCAACCAAAAATCAATTTCTTATATATGAAAATTAAGTGAAACATAAAGGTGGCTATAACTCAGTAAATAATGGTCCAATTTGAAAAAGGACGATCATCTGTGATCACTTATATTTTCAACATAAAACCTAATTTTATATAGAAATCAACTAAAACATAAAAGTGGCTATAACTCAGTAAATAATGGTCCAAATTGAAAAAGGACGATCAAGTGAAACATAAAAGTGGCTATAACTCAGTAAATAATGGTCCAAATTGAAAAAGGACGATCATCTGTGATCACTTATTTTTTCAACCAAAAATTGATTTCTTATATATGAAAATTAAGTGAAACATAAAGGTGGCTATAACTCAGTAAATAATGGTCCAATTTGAAAAAGGACGATCATCCGTGATCACTTATATTTTCAGCATAAAACCTAATTTTATATAGAAATCAACTAAAACCTAAAAGTGGTTATAACTCAGTAAATAATGGTCCATTTTGAAAAAGGACGATCATATGGGATCACTTATATTTTCAACATAAAACCTAATTTTATATAGAAATCAACTAAAACCTAAAAGTAGCTATGACTCAGTAAATAATGGTCCAAATTGAAAAAGGACGATCA
Organism: Calliphora vomitoria; assembly: GCA_942486065.2. Lineage (NCBI taxonomy): Eukaryota > Metazoa > Arthropoda > Insecta > Diptera > Calliphoridae > Calliphora > Calliphora vomitoria. The sequence goes on along the minus strand of OW818033.2, from coordinate 19,411,375 downwards.
TCTGTGATCACTTATATTTTCAGCATAAAACCTAATTTTATATAGAAATCAACTAAAACCTAAAAGTGGTTATAACTCAGTAAATAATGGTCGAAATTGAAAAAGGACGATCATCTGTGATCACTTATATTTTCAACCAAAAATCGATTTTTTATATGAAAATTAAGTAAAACATAAAAGTGGCTATAACTCAGTAAATAATGGTCCAAATTGAAAAACGACGATCATCTGTGATCACCAAAAATCGATTTTTTATATGAAAATTACGTGAAACCTAAAAGTGGCTATAACTCAGTAAATAATGGTCCAAATTGAAAAAGGACGATCATCTGTGATCACTTATATTTTCAGCATAAAACTTAATTTTATATAGAAATCAACTAAAACCTAAAAGTGGCTATAACTCAGTAAATAATGGTCCAATTTGAAAAAGGACGATCATCTGTGATCACTTATATTTTCAACCAAAAATCGATTTTTTATATGAAAATTAAGTAAAACATAAAAGTGGCTATAACTCAGTAAATAATGGTCCAAATTGAAAAAGGACGATCATCTGTGATCACTTATATTTTCAGCATAAAACTTAATTTTATATAGAAATCAACTAAAACCTAAAAGTGGCTATAACTCAGTAAATAATGGTCCAATTTGAAAAAGGACGATCATCTGTGATCACTTATATTTTCAACCAAAAATCGATTTTTTATATGAAAATTAAGTAAAACATAAAAGTGGCTATAACTCAGTAAATAATGGTCCAATTTGAAAAAGGACGATCATCTGTGATCACTTATATTTTCAACCAAAAATCGATTTTTTATATGAAAATTAAGTAAAACATAAAAGTGGCTATAACTCAGTAAATAATGGTCCAAATTGAAAAAGGACGATCATCTGTGATCACTTATATTTTCAGCATAAAACTTAATTTTATATAGAAATCAACTAAAACCTAAAAGTGGCTATAACTCAGTAAATAATGGTCCAATTTGAAAAAGGACGATCATCTGTGATCACTTATATTTTCAACCAAAAATCGATTTTTTATATGAAAATTAAGTAAAACATAAAAGTGGCTATAACTCAGTAAATAATGGTCCAAATTGAAAAACGACGATCATCTGTGATCACCAAAAATCGATTTTTTATATGAAAATTACGTGAAACCTAAAAGTGGCTATAACTCAGTAAATAATGGTCCAAATTGAAAAAGGACGATCATCTGTGATCACTTATATTTTCAACCAAAAATCGATTTTTTATATGAAAATCAACTAAAACCTAAAAGTGGCTATAACTCAGTAAATAATGGTCCAAATTGAAAAAGGACGATCATCTGTGATCACTTATATTTTCAACCAAAAATCGATTTTTTATATGAAAATTAAGTAAAACATAAAAGTGGCTATAACTCAGTAAATAATGGTCCAAATTGAAAAAGGACGATCATCTGTGATCACTTATATTTTCAGCATAAAACTTAATTTTATATAGAAATCAACTAAAACCTAAAAGTGGCTATAACTCAGTAAATAATGGTCCAATTTGAAAATGGACGATCATCTGTGATCACTTATATTTTCAACCAAAAATCGATTTTTTATATGAAAATTAAGTAAAACATAAAAGTGGCTATAACTCAGTAAATAATGGTCCAAATTGAAAAACGACGATCATCTGTGATCACCAAAAATCGATTTTTTATATGAAAATTACGTGAAGCCTAAAAGTGGCTATAACTCAGTAAATAATGGTCCAAATTGAAAAAGGACGATCATCTGTGATCACTTATATTTTCAGCATAAAACTTAATTTTATATGAAAATCAACTAAAACCTAAAAGTGGCTATAACTCAGTAAATAATGGTCCAAATTGAAAAAGGACGATCATCTGTGATCACTTATATTTTCAACCAAAAATCGATTTTTTATATGAAAATTAAGTGAAACTTAAAAGTGGCTATAACTCAGTAAATAATAGTCCAAATTGAAAAAGGACGATCATCTGTGATCACTAATATTTTCAACATAAAACCTAATTTTATATAGAAATCAACTAAAACCTAAAAGTGGCTATAACTCAGTAAATAATGGTCCAAATTGAAAAAGGACGATCATCTGTGATCACTTATATTTTCAACCACAAATCGATTTTTTGTATGAAAATTAAGTGAAACATAAAAGTGGGTATAACTCAGTAAATAATGGTCCAAATTGAAAAAGGACGATTATCTGTGATCACTTATATTTTCAACCAAAAATCGATTTTCTATGTGAAAATTAAATAAAACATACAAGTGGCTATAACTCAGTAAATAATGGTCCAAATTGAAAAAGGACGATCATCTGTGATCACTTATATTTTCAGCATAAAACTTAATTTTATATAGAAATCAACTAAAACCTAAAAGTGGCTATAACTCAGTAAATAATGGTCCAATTTGAAAAAGGACGATCATCTGTGATCACTTATATTTTCAACCAAAAATCGATTTTTTATATGAAAATTAAGTAAAACATAAAAGTGGCTATAACTCAGTAAATAATGGTCCAAATTGAAAAAGGACGATCATCTGTGATCACTTATATTTTCAACCAAAAATCGATTTTTTATATGAAAATTAAGTAAAACATAAAAGTGGCTATAACTCAGTAAATAATGGTAAAATTGAAAAACGACGATCATCTGTGATCACCAAAAATCGATTTTTTATATGAAAATTAAGTGAAACATAAGAGTGGCTATAACTTAGTAAATAATGGTCCAAATTGAAAAAAAAAAACGATCAATTATGATCACTTATATTTTCGACCAAAAATCTAAACCTAATTTTATATACAAATCAACTAAAACCTAAAAGTGGCTATAACTCAGTAAATAATGGTCCAAATTGAAAAAGGACGATCATCTGTGATCACTTATATTTTCAACCAAAAATCGATTTTTTATATGAAAATTAAGTAAAACATAAAAGTGGCTATAACTCAGTAAATAATGGTCCAAATTGAAAAACGACGATCATCTGTGATCACCAAAAATCGATTTTTTATATGAAAATTACGTGAAACCTAAAAGTGGCTATAACCCAGTAAATAATGGTCCAAATTGAAAAAGGACGATCATCTGTGATCACTTATATTTTCAGCATAAAACTTAATTTTATATAGAAATCAACTAAAACCTAAAAGTGGCTATAACTCAGTAAATAATGGTCCAATTTGAAAAAGGACGATCATCTGTGATCACTTATATTTTCAACCAAAAATCGATTTTTTATATGAAAATTAAGTAAAACATAAAAGTGGCTATAACTCAGTAAATAATGGTCCAAATTGAAAAAGGACGATCATCTGTGATCACTTATTTTTTCAACCAAAAATTGATTTTTTATATGAAAATTAAGTAAAACATACAAGTGGCTATAACTCATGTTTTTTCTATTTAACATCATTATTGTACTCCAATTTTTTGAATTGCAGCTTTTAGCAAAATCTATTTATAAATGAGTCTGAAGGCAATAAAAGATTATTCATTACGTCTTTATTAGTGGCTACACGTCCAATTCATCGCGAATGATATAATCTTAATCTATAAGCTGTATAGTCTTTATTCCTCGCTTCCTGAGCTTCCTCGGACAGCATACCTGATACAAAAAATCAATTAAAATGTAAACAAATTAAATCATTGAATAAGGACATTTAGATTAAGACATACTATTGGCAGGTTTTATATCGGTTTTATATGAAAATTAAGTGAAACATAAAAGTGGCTATAATTCAGTAAATAATGGTCCAAATTGAAAAAGGACGATCATCTGTGATCACTTATATTTTCAACATAAAACCTAATTTTATATAGAAATCAACTAAAACCTAAAAGTGGCTATAACTCAGTAAATAATGGTCCAAATTGAAAAAGGACGATCATCTGTGATCACTTATATTTTCAACCAAAAACCGATTTTTTATATGAAAATTAAGTGAAACATAAAAGTGGCTATAATTCAGTAAATAATGGTCCAAATTGAAAAAGGACGATCATCTGTGATCACTTATATTTTCAACCTAAAACCGATTTTTTACATGAAAATTAAGTGAAACATAAAAGTGGCTATAACTCAGTAAATAATGGTCCAAATTGAAAAAGGACGGTCATCTGTGATCACTTATATTTTCAACATAAAACCTAATTTTATATAGAAATCAACTAAAACCTAAAAGTGGCTATAACTCAGTAAATAATGGTCCAAATTGAAAAAGGACGATCATCTGTGATCACTTATATTTTCAACATAAAACCTAATTTTATATAGAAATCAACTAAAACCTAAAAGTGGCTATAACTCAGTAAATGGTCCAAATTGAAAAAGGACGATCATCTGTGATCACTTATATTTTCAACATAAAACCTAATTTTATATAGAAATCAACTAAAACCTAAAAGTGGCTATAACTCAGTAAATAATGGTCCAAATTGAAAAAGGACGATCATCTGTGATCACTTATATTTTCAACATAAAACCTAATTTTATATAGAAATCAACTAAAACCTAAAAGTGGCTATAACTCAGTAAATGGTCCAAATTGAAAAAGGACGATCATCTGTGATCACTTATATTTTCAACCAAAAATCGATTTTTTATATGAAAATTAAGTGAAACATAAAAGTGGCTATAACTCAGTAAATAATGGTCCAAATTGAAAAAGGACGATCATCTGTTATCACTTATATTTTCAACCAAAAATCGATTTTTTATATGAAAATTAATTGAATCCTAAAAGTGGCTATGACTCAGTAAATAATTGTCCAAATTGTAAAAGGACGATCATCTGTGATCACTTATATTTTCAACCAAAAATCGATTTTTTATATGAAAATTAAGTGAAACATAAAAGTGGCTATAACTCAGTAAATAATGGTCCAATTTGAAAAAGGACCATCATCTGTGATCACTTATATTTTCAACCAAAAATCGATTTTTTATATGAAAATTAAGTGAAACATAAAAGTGGCTATAACTCATGTTTTTTCTATTTAACATCATTATTGTACTCCAATTTTTTGACTTGCGGCTTTAAGCAAAATCTATTTATAAATGAGTCTGAAGGCAATAATAGCTTATGCATTACGTCTTCATTAGTGGCTACACGTCCAATTCTTCACGAATGATGTAATCTATAAGCTGTATAGTCTTTATTTCTCGCTTCCTGATACTGTTGGCAGAATAGCTTCTTGACTAGTATGTATATTACATTATGTAATAATTTTAAACAGTAAAGATGGCAACAACACCAGGCATGAACGAAAATTCATGTTTTGTTACTTTATCACTTTATAGTTTTTACTGTTTTTTGGAAAGGAGCAGGTAGGAGCAGCTGAACTTTTAGCTAGGACTTCAAGCTGTAATTTGACATCTTTCGTTAAACAGCGCTCCACATCGCTAAAAGGGTGCAATCCACTGAAGTTGATGAACATTAAAATTTTGGTGTAGTTTATATTTTGCTTTTCAAGGACCCAATCAGCAAAGACACGACATTTTTGATGATCGATCGGCTTGAGTTCTTGTGTTAACTGAAGTTTATAAGCCTTAAGACCCAAGTCTTTATGCAAAATATGGTGTAATGACGTTTGTGGAATGCTCAATTCCAACCTGGGCTTTCTTCAACACTTTGGGCTACAGCAGCAATATTCTCAGTTGTTATTGAGCGGCATGCACGGCTTTTATTCATCACATTACTAACTTGTCCCAACAGCTCGAATGTTTCCACCAATTTCAGTATTGCGGTCCGACAAGTTGCTTCATGACGACCCAAAAATGTAAAGATTGAGCTTATTTTCACAATACTCTAAGTATTTACAAAGTTATTAACGATTAATTTTACCTAAAATCGCAGTATTTCAAAAAATTAGAACCTGTTTTGTATGCCTTAATATGTCCTTAAATACTCTGTAATGGAAAATTGTTCGTCCCCACCTTGGTACCGTCAATAGAGCTAAAAATCTAAAAATCCTAATTAAGGGATTTTTCCAAAATTTTTTGGGAATTGTGGGATTCCCAATAGAAAATCTAAATTTTTTTATATATCAAAGTATAGAAAACTGTAACTTCTTATTAAAATCTTATAAAATTTTTAATAATTGAAAAGTTCATTGGAAAAGGAAAACAAATTTAACTGACTTTTTTTTTTTTTTTTTGGAAAATTAAGATTTTTGTTTTTCAATCTTTTTAAATTAAATTTTCAAGTTATATAGACATTTTTGATGGAAATTCAAAAATGAACAATAATGTTGCTGTTTAGAATCCCTAAAATTAAATTTATTATGAAAATTACAAAGTTTTATTAAAGTAACTCGACCCTGTAGACGTGCATAGTTCTTTCGTTTTATTTATTTCATAAATTATTCAAGTAATTTGTCATTTCATTTCCCATTATTAAGCATTAATTTATTAATTCATTTTACGATTAAAAATTAAACTATTTATTACGCTTTAATCGTTTTTTTTTTCCTGTTGTTTGTTTTTTGTTCTTAGAAATTATAGCCAACATTTTAATTTTAAATAAGCGTCAGTGTGCAGCATGTCATACAAACACATTCTCTACATACACAAATACATACAAAGATATACTGCATTCCACTTAGTTTTTTCTTTATTCCAGCAACTTAAAGTTCATTTAAATTGTTCACTTTTTTTCAAATTGTCTTTATTATAAAGAATTTCAAACGAGTAGAGAGTTGTTGTCGTACTTTTTTTTTGTTTGTATACTGTTGTAAACTTTTGTTTTTGTAAGTTATTTTCCCTATATATGAATATAGTTGTTGCTGTTGTAGTTGTATACTACTTGAAGTGGTTATAAATTTATAAATGTCGCATATGTGCCACAGCACCTCCTGTGTGAACCTTAACGCTAGAAACTGTCTAACAGCACACAGTGGGGTCCAACGGAAAAAAAGTGGTAAACAAACTGAAACGTTCAAAATGATATATGAATGAATCGTAGAGGAGGATATAGGCTGTAATAAAATTTACAGGATGTCAAATTCAAACAACTCTGATTACGAAAACTTTGTACAGCTTTTAACTTGTATAATTATGGACAGATTTCAATGAATAGAACTTTGTTATAAAGCTAGTAGACAAGTAAAGACATTCATGTTGATTTCACTGAGGACAAGTAAAGAAATTCATGTTGATTTCACTAACTTATCTTCCTTACAGAAATTTAAGTTTAAATTTGGATTTGAAAGTTCATAAAAAAATGTGCGTTCAAGGTTTTGTAAAGATTTTTGAAATGTTTAACAGATAGTTCTGTTTCTAATAAATAATAGAAAAAATTGTTTCGAAAAATTAACTTTTGGTATAATTTTTATCCAATTGAATAAAATACCAAAGAAAATTTAACAATTTTAAGAAAATCTGTTTTGACACCCTGTATCATACCTTGTATTCTAATAGAGCAGCCAAGCATCTCATTTTATTAAAGTCTATGGCCTGCTCTACGATTCCCTCATACATCATTTTACAATCGGGCCAACAGTTTCATATTTATAACCACTTTTGATGATCGACCCTAGTGTGCAGCAGCAGCAATGAGAAAAAGTACAGAACTACACACACACAGAGAACAAAGGCAAACAACAAAAACACAATGAAAAAACAAACAAACGCACACACACACACATTATTATGCATACAGACAGACTTGCACACACACACAACCAGCCAGGCTGCAAAAAGACACTGAAGATGAAGAATAAAACGGAAATATGCCTTTTAAATACATGGCGGAGGAACAAAAAAGCGTTAGAATAGTTATAAAAAAACTGAGTAAAGAACACAGCAAGTAAAGCTTAATGTCAAGAGGGTTTGCTAAAACTACTCACACAGGATTGTGAAAATGCTGTTTTTTTTTTTTGTTTGTTGTGTGTAAGTATGTGTTTGTTTTAGTTTCTTCTTACAATGACGCCAAAGTTGTAGAGTGTCGTATGTAAATATGAATATGAGTAGATGTGTTTATGTATTTGTTCCTCCTGAATGTCATGAATTGAAAAAAGAAACAGGCAAATAAAAAAGAGGAGCACGATTTTTTTTTTTTTCATAGCAAAAAAAAAAAGCTGCTTGCAATTTAAGTTTATACTTATTCGAATGTACTTATTGTTGTGTCTATAAAGGCCTATAGGAATTTGTATGAGAGATGTTTTTAAAAGAAGATAAATAGAGACTAAACATTTATTTTTATTTGTGATGAAAGGTCACAAAACAAACAGATTTGTGATTTCATATTACCTGATCTTACTGATCTTATCGATTTAACATAAATGATAAATTAGTCGAAAAATTAACCGAATAATTTGTAAAAAACTTAAAAAATTTTAGTTTAGTATTATTAAAATTGTGTTAAAATAATAAAAAATTTTCAACGAATAATTTAATCGAATAATTATTCGGAAAATTTAATCGAATAAATTTTAAATGTTAATTAATTTACAAAAAATGTATATAACAAAATTTATACAAAATTAATCGCTTTTTAAGAATTAGACATCAAATTAACTGACAAAATTATTCGAATAATTTAATGTCAAATGTTAAATAATTTTTTATCTATTTTTTTGACTGAAAACAAACAAAAGAAACACTTTTTCATGTATTATTCGAATAATTAACCGGATAATTGAACGAATCATTTTTCGAATAATTAATAATAAAAAATTTTGAATTATTTTTAACTCATTTATATTCAAATAGTTAAAAGTAAAACTTATTCGAATAATTAACCGGGTAATTAACCGAATAATTATTCGGATAATATTTAGAAAAATTATAAAATATAGATTTACTTTGATTAATTATTAAATTAACAGAAAAAAATAATTTTTTTGTCATAAAATGTTCAAACAATTAACTAGATAATTAATCGAATAATTAATTGAAAATTTTTAAATCATTTTTCAACTATTTTTTTATACAAATATTTGAAAGCAAACCATTTATCCATATATTATTCGAATAATTAACCGGGTAATTGAACGAATAATTATTCGAATAATTAATCGACAATTTTTTTTCAAATAGTCAACAGCAAAACTTATTATTCGTAAAATTAAATGGGTAATTAACCGATTAATTATTAAATTAACAGCAAAAAAAAATGTTTTTTTTTCTTTAAAAGTTCGAACAATTAACTAGATTATTATCCGAATAATTAATCGAACAATTTTAAATAATTTTTCAACTATTTTTTATTCAAATACTTGAAAGCAAACTATCTATCCATATATTATTTGAATAATTAAGCGGGTAATTGAACGAATAATTATTCGAATAATTAATCGACAAATGTTACATCATGTTTTAACAATTTTTTTTTTTTTTCAAACACATAGTTAAAAACAAAAATTATTCGAATAATTAAGCGGGTACTTAACCGAATAATTATTCGGATAATGTTCAGACAAATTCTAAAGTATAGATTATCTTTCATTAACTATTAAATTAACAGCAAAAAATCATTTTTTATATAAAATTTTCGAACGTTTAACTAGGTAATTAACCGAATAATTACTCGAATACTTAATCGAAAAATTTTAAATCAGTTTTTAACAATTTTTATTAAAATAGTTAATAGGAAAACATATTTTCATAAATTATTTGAATAATTAACCGAATAATTATTCGGATAATGTTCAGAAATATCATAAAATGTAGTTTAGTTGTGATTAATTATTAAATTAAAGGCAACTAACAAAAAATAAATTTTTCAATAAATTATTCGAATAATTAACCGGATTTATTCGAAATTACTCGGATAATGTTCAGAAAAATTCTGCAAAATACAATAACTTTGATAAATTATTAAATTAACAGCAATTAACAAAAAATGCATTTTTGATAAATTAGTTGAGCGGGTAATTAACCGAATAATTATTCGGTTTATGTTAAGAACAATTTAAAAAATAGATTAACTTTGATTAATTATTAAATTACCAGCAACTAACAAAAAATTATTTTTTTTAATAAATTATTCGAATAATTAACCAAATAATTATTCGGATAATGTTCAGAAAAATCCTAAAATATTTTTTAATTTTGATTAATTAGTAAATTAACGGCAACTAACAAAAAATATTTTTTTAATAAATTATTCGAATAATTAACCGAATAATTATCCGAATACTGTTCAGAAATTAAAAGCAACTAACAAAAATTGCTCTTTTTGATAAATTAGCTGAATAAAATAAATAGATTTATTTATTTTTTTGATAATTTGACAACAAAATAAACGAATATTTTACAGAATAATAAATTGAAATATGTTTAATAATATGTTATCCATTGTTTTGTGGCAAAATTAACAAAAATACATTTTTATTAAATTATTCGAATAATTGAACGGGTAATTAACCAAATAATTAATCGAATAATTTTGTAATTAACAATTAATCGAAAAACTCTAGTTCTCTGAACAGTATCCGAAAGCACTCGGAAGAATTGTTAACCGGTTAATTAAGCTTATTAAGTATCACTACCTCACTCCGTAGGATCCTATCGTAGGATGGATTTTCCAAGAACTTTCCACTGTAAAGTTCTCTATTCCTATATGTACTACAGGTCCTCGATGATGACCTTCTGCATGAATATATGTATGTATGTCTGGTATCCTTGGCTTTTGGTTTTAGCAATTTTTCATAATCTTATAAAAACATCTTAAAGATAAAAATACGGCCTTTTAAATCCCTACTAAAAACCTAATTTCCTATTGGGTCCTTTCACATTCCAGCATAAGTTAGTGGGTGGCAGCTTCATGTAGACTTTGAAATTGTAGTCGCAGTGGCAACGAAATATAAAAAAAAAAAAAAACATTCACTGAAAGACATTCAGTTGTATTCTTATTTAAGTGCAGCACAACAAAAAAAAAATAAGGAAACGGAAATATGAACCATACTTTTATTTTATTATAATTCTAGCTGGTAAGCAAATACTTACGAGTATGTAAAGTTTGAACCAGCAACATTAAAAGCAGCGGCGCAGCAATGACAACTAACAAACGCACGTTTTTATATACGCTGCCACTTTTTCATATTTATAGCCAGGTTGGCAAACGTAATAAAAATTGTGAGCAAACAAAAAAAAAATGAGAAAAGAAACAACTGAAAATGCAATACACGGGGAAAATTTAGTAGCTATTGCTAATTTTAATTTAACAAGAAACTAAATAAAAAGAAAATTGACTAATTTTCAATAAATTTCTTTTGTAATATTGAGGCAATTATGTATTTAGAAAATGTCAATTAATTACCTTATTATATACTAAAACTCTGTCAGATTCGTGTAAATTGAAGTTATACTTATGTTGATTTATATAACATGGCATCAAAGTGTCATAGCGTACACTGTCAAGTCATGCTGTGTTCCACCAACAAGCTCGACATGACATACAATTCCAAAGCTCAACACAAGTCAAGAAAGTCATATTTTAAACAATGAATGCAAATTTTCATATCATATTTTAAACAATGAATGTAGAAATAAGACTTTTCATCACAGGCTTACTAATTGCATTGCAATGGCATAACCTGACATGAGTAATCACAACACACAGTGGGGTCAATGGCAAAAAAAGTGGTAATAAATCTTAATCTTCTAAACCACTGCTCCAATTGCAAGATAATGTACCAACTAGATTCCCTGATGAAGGAAGGGATGAGTCTCAATATCATACTTGATAGTTCTTCTAGACAGGAAAGAGAGGAAAGGGGTTACAAATTTGCAAGCCTTCATGATGTACAGAGCCGGGAAATGGCAGAACAGAACAGTATCCTCCTCTTTTTCATTATGACAGCCTCTGTAGTAATCATTGAACCGTAGGCCCATTCTTCTAGCATGTGTTCCATTTAGACAGTGTCCTGTAGTGGTAAACACAATTAGCCTTATTTACACACGACGGAATCCTATAAGTAGATTCATCCTGAAGGTATCATATACGGGTCAGACTGTCCTCGCAATAACGCAGGTAGATACATTGGTCCACCTGTCCTGTGCAGTATCCTATAGTTTTGTTGAACAATTGCCTTGCAGTTTGCAAGTAAATAACCAGAAAATGGGTCAAACGCATCCTCAGTCATCATCACTCCCCTTCTGGCTACATCGTAAGCTATACCATTACCCTTGATCATCATGTCCAGGGATCCACATAAGCGTTATCCTACAATGTCTCTCTATCTCAATTTGGGATACCTGGCATTCTTCGGTTAACCCAGATGTCGTGAAGACACCCGCTATTCCATTAACGGCAGCTTTTCTATAAGTTAATATACAGATATCCTCAGATATTCGACAATACCTAAACCAGTTGGACGCGAGTTTGGTAGCAGTAATTTCCGCCTAGAGTTCAGTGCTGAAGTTAGGCAGTCTAAAGTAGGACTTCCCTGTTACATCTTTTAGAGCCTTCATTATACACCCTTATGCAACATATCCCTATTCAGAATGATTGTGCGGAATTACATGTTAAAGAATGTTATTGCTGTGCAATAATTTTAGAGTGTCATAGATTCTTTCTGGACACACACAGCAGAGTTGCGAGCCATTTGTATCACCATCAAATCAACTGATAACCAGTTTAATATTGTGAATAGAGTTATTGATAACGTAGACCTTATGCCTGTTATTAGAACTGCACTAGTCCTTAAGACACGTCGATGGCCTTTCGCTGAGAATCATTCTTCATGGCATGCCACCACACCAATACTTCATAGAATACAAAGGGTTTAACAATAGCTTTATATAACCAATTGATACCCTTCAATTGCTAACAATTTCCCTCTTGCAATAGTAGATAGCCATATAGGTCTTATTAATCCTGCTCTTAATGTTTAGGATCCAGAATAATCGTCTATCTAAAATTATGAAAAGTACTAGTAACACTTTTAGGGGGTTAACTCGAAATTCTCCTGTCATTGAGTGTTCTTAATGCTGACTCCATAGTTACAACTGGAGATTTACCTGATATAAATACCGCAACATCGGCAGCATATGCTACTGTTTTGATCCTTTTGCTATCCATCTCGAGTAGAAGGGTGTTCATAGCAATGATCCGCGGTTATAGTACGTCTCCAATACGGAGTACCATGATTTGCCAATTTTGAGTCGCAGGCAGCACCTAGTGTGGCATATATTACCAAGTATATTTTCGACAAACTGGTGTAAACACAGGTCAATAACAAGTCTTGCCATAGCAGATAAAAAGGAACTTGCTCGGACATTATTAAAAGCATAGAAGGTGCAGAAAGCCAACAAGAGAATACTGCTTATGCAAAAATGACTCTTCAATAGAGATGAATAGCGAGTTTAAAGGTGTTTAGTGTAGCAATGTTGTGATTTAGAGATGAGCACTCTTGGTATCGTTTCTAGGGTTTTTAGCATAAAGGATGTCAAATTAATTGGGCTGTAGTCCTTAGGTTTAGTGTGAGTCAATGTTTCCCCATTAGGAATGAAGACGACCCTACATCTCGTCCATCACGTGGGTATATAAGCCCATCTTATACTTGTCATAAAGATATTAGATGATCAAGCTGTCCAGACCCGAGGATTTGAACTGGTCGAAGCTATTGAGTTCCCAATGAATTCTTTCCTTATTCATCAGTACTGAATTAATACATGCTAAATCAGAGTCAGCAGCAATTTCTATAAACTCACCTTTTACTGGGAAATAAGTATCAAGTAAGACCTCAAGGTTTCCTTGCTCGTTCTTTGTTAAATTCTTGAAGTAAGAACTCAAGGGTTTCTTTGCTGTTCAGGGTCCAACTGCCGCAGGGTTTCTGAATGCACCTTGATACAACCTAGGAGATTGATCCTTCTACGACGCTGCATATGTTCTTCCATGATTTCCTTTTCGTGTTCCTTGTAAAATTCTTGAAGTGAGTTACTGAGGTTTTGCATTCTGACTAGTTTTCTAGCCTCTTTACCTCATTGAACAATTTACGATACAACATTCTAGCGTGTGATATTTCAGGTTTCCACCATGAAGGCAAGTCCGTTAGGAATTCTGTGGCTACCTCAATATCATACCTACTCTCGATAACGGGTGAGCTTGGTAGAGACTGAGTGAATCATGTTGAATCTCCCAACCAATTGGCTTTCTTCTATTTAAAATGGTCAGACAATATATTGGTGATCAGAGAAAGAGTAGTCGCTGGAGACCCTTTTTTAATAATACTGTGGTGCTTAGCACTCACTTCTTTTTGAAACAATCAACCCCTATTTACTACTTCCAAACTACGAGTGAGTATGAAATGGAAACGATTTCATCTCTTGAATTGGTGTCGCTGCTACCCTATATAATATAGTGCGAGTTGCAGCATGACTTACTTGAGTACAGGATTTTTGTAGAATTTTCTGTTGAACACAACTTTAGCTTGAATTTCTTTCATTCATATATAATATAATTCCCTGGAACTTTTCTCTCTGTGCATATTATAACTGTTATGTTATGTTAAGTTTACCATTGTTGTTATTATTGCTATACGTTTCCATTTTATTACTTTGTTGTATTTCTGTTTTTTTTTTTTTTTTTGCCTTTTTGCAACATTCATATATATTTTTTCTAACCTTAGTTTTTTGTTCTTCTTGTTTGCAGTTGAGGTTAAGTTTGTATAATCATAGAGGTGTGTATAAATAGGAGTTACCAGTGTTTCCATTTTTTGTTTTGTTTGTGCCTGCCGCCATTGTTGTCAGGGGGTGTAAAAGTTGGTGTGAAGTTTACACTTACACACGTAACTATATGAGCGTTTAGGTTTTGAACATTTAAAAACGGCTCCAAATGGCAGGTGAAAAGGTGCTTGCTATTAATATTAAATCTTTATTTTAAAGACTATTCCATTTTAAAGCTGATGAATGAAATGAAGCAACTTTTGCTTTAAAGATTGAAAATCTTTAACAAAATCGATCATAAAAATAAATTTTAGTTACTTACCAAACTAAAAAAAAATGTATGATTTTGTAGTAAAAGAAAACAGTACACCTAATTTTTAACAAATGCGGACAATAAAAGAAAACCAAGGGTAAATCAAAGGAAATCTAAAGGAAACATAAATGTGTAATAGTTAAGATTTGCTCAAAATGGAAGGTGGAATTTTGCAGACAAAAATATAGATTGAAATAATGAAATACTTTAAAAGCCATCTTTAATATCTACTTATTTAAAAACAAAAGTGATAAGTATTTAGTAACTAAAACATTTAGTTGTCAAGTCGATTCATTAATACAAATCAACACTTAATTACTTCCACTGCCAACAATTTTAACATTAACCCCCATTAACACGAATTCTGGTTATGTGTTAACTAATAGTTACACAGTCAATTAACAATATTTTTGTATGAAAACTGTCAATGTAACTGTTAGTTGACACTTAACCAAGCTTCGTGTTAATGAGGGTAAATCAATCATTATTTAGTTGTATGCAATATTTAGACACCTAAAAGTATGCAACAATATGCTTAAATTAGTTAAAAAGAGCTTTGGAAGAGCAACAATGAGTATAATTAATGTTATTGTTAAATATTACTCATACGTACCAAAAAAAAAAGAAATTCCACATCAAGACATCACAGTAAGGCTTTATTTATGCCTGAAAATGGTTATAAAGCTGATGTTTATTTCTTCTGAACTACTGGTCCAATTAAAAAGAAATTTATATACAAATTGTAGTAGAGGGCATGAATTTGCAGAAAATTTTAATTGTAAGTACTTCATTGGAAAACAGGCAGTTAAAGTGGACTAGCAATTTGATTAATTTTCAAAATAACATTAAAAGTTAAACATAATTTTGAATATTAAATAAACAATGCGAATTTTCATATAAACAATGTACAGTTCTGATCACTTATTTGATATTTTTATTAAAATGCTCGGTATTCGCGACTAAACTCAAAATTTTATTGAAAACATTTATGTAATTTTTAAAATTAGAATCCTTTTTATTGATATACATATTACGTATTAAAAATTTTTAAACAAATTGTATATTTTGAGTTGCTTTTTTGGCAAATTATTTTTTAAAACAACAGCTGAATCACGTAGTTTATATAGTTCTATTGTCGACTTATCATTTCCCAAAGCCCATTATATGCATATGTTTATCGATGTTAAACAATCGTCCACCTTAATTTTGTTTTCTTCATGACCACTATCGTATAAATCCTCCTATTCCATATCTGATAATTCCATTTGCTCCTCATTACTTTCCACATGAAATTCTTCTTGAATCCAGTTGTTTATGTCAGCATTCGTAAAAAGATGTTCCATATCAATTTGAGCTACAAGTATACCAATAGTAGAAAGATCTTCGTTTTCCTCCTGAATTATATTTTGTTAAAAATTTAAGGGCATGTTATTCTCTTCACTCCATTCAGTACCGAATTCGAGTAAGGCGCTCCAGGATTTTCGGATATTGGACACTGATATTTTAGCCCAGGACGTAGCTAGAATCTGAACTGCATTTTTGAGATTGAAGTTTTTTAGTTTGAGCTCCAAATTTCTTGCCTTCTGATCAAGTAAGTGGGTGAGCAGTTCTTTTTTATAATTTAATTTGACCAAGTTGATAACGTTTTGATCTAACGGTTAAATAAGCGCAGTGCAATTGGGTGGTAGATTCATTGCTATAATTAAACCATCATCACTCTTTAGTTCCTCAACTGGGTGACATGCCTTGTTATCTAAAGCAAAACTGCTTTTTGCGACAGACCTTTTGAAGCCAAAAATTCTCGGACCTAAAAAATGTTTAGTTATGAACAACTTACTTTTACTAATTGGTGAAAATGAACATACGCGGGTAACAAATTCATGATGGAACCAGTCCTTGAATATAAATGATGTCATCCAGGCGTTATTACTGGAGTTGTATATTACAGGATTATTGAAAAAGCCTTTAAAGGAGCGTGTCTGCGCCATCCGCCTTTGAACAGGGCACAAAAGTTATTCGTTCTTTACATATTTTTCTTCCAGGCGCTGTTTTCTCATTACATGTGACAAGAGTGTGATTTGGAATCATCCTATAATATAAACCAGATTCGTCGGCATTGTAGATTTGATGAAGAGTCAACCCATGCTCATCAACAAAATCCTTAAACTCTTTCACAAATGGATCAATAAGTTGAGGTTTCGAAGACAATTTCTCGCCCGTAATTTTTAAAAATCTAATTCCATGTCGACGTTTAAATTTCTTCAACCTTCCTTCACTGGTATTGAAACCTTAATTGGTTTGATACATTTTGGAATACAAATGATTGGCTTGTGATCATAAAATCGCTGCTGATATTGGAACATTTTTTCCCTTTGTTTTACAAACCACTTATAAAGCATTTTTTCATTCTTTTCTCAGCTTTCTTTGTTGTACGTACGAACTTTTGTAATTAATTGTCTTGCTTTATAATGCGGTAAACCAACTTGTAATTCACGCAAATTGAATTTATGGAATCTCCACTTTTAAATTTTTGAGAAATCGTTTGCTTTAAAATATGTTGAACTTTTCCCATATTAAGAGGTGAATTTACACAACAAATTACAGACATAAACTAACAAAATTGAAGATCAAAATCATCCAAGAGAGTTAATATACCACAATACGGGGATTTTCAATAAATTGTAATCAAAATTAAAACAAACGATTATATAACCTCCAATGTTAAAAAATAAGCCGTCGCAATAACCGGGTCGTCACGATAATGGGTAGTCGCGAATATAGGGCTTGCACTGTATTAAGTTCAAGGTATTTTTTTTATAAAAATGTACCCTGCAGGGAATGGCAATAGTGAATTTGTAATGATTTACTAGTGACATTGTCAGTAGCACTACTACCATATGTAACCCAGCCAATGTAAACTTCTATTGACATTTAACATTAGCTTGTCATTGAAAATCCAACAGTAGACTGAATCACTACTGACTAGGTAGTTATTTTCCATACCTATTGACTGCACAGCTTAATAAAAAAACCTAACTATTGACGCGTTCGTTGAAAATATCACAAAAAATACAATAGAACTGTTCTTTCTAACGTATCTCTACTGACGCTTAAAGGAAAGTTGACGATATTTAAACTAGTGCAATTGTCGATAGAGAAATAGTGTTGACAAGGAGAGATATGGTTCTAGGCTGACTACAGGGTAAGAAATCCATCTATCTGTATGTATAAAAGAGTAACGTTACAAAGTGACTGACGATAACTTCGGCCAGCTCAAACGTCAATAGGTAGAGACATTAAATTTGGATTATTCGTTCCCCTCTCACCATGTAGATACACTAAGAAGGAATTTTTAGAAATTCGAAGGATTTGGGGGTAAAAACGGGTAAAATCCTATAAAAAAAAAGTAACTAAAGACACATTTATTATAAACTCGTGTATTACTAGATCCTATTTCCCTTTGGAATGGAAAGTTGGTGGAGTAATTTCCGTTCCTACAATTAACAAGTAAGCTATATTGGGGTATGCAAAACTATGACGAACAGATTATATTGTAGAAGTTACAAACGAATTGACAATCTTATATATACCCTTCTCACGAAGGTGAAGGGTATAAAAACAACGCCAAACGAAATGAAACACCAAAAAACAAAAACAAAATACGCAAAGAAATTATACCAACACACATACAAAAAAAAAAAATACGCAAAGCAATGAAACCAACACACATCCAAACATACGTTTTGTTGCTTTTCTGTAAAAGCGTGCAATAAATTGTCTTTTTTTTATGAATTTTTCAGAGGTTGTCTGGTGTTTTTGCTCATATCTCCGTTATTAATGGACGGATTTTGCTGATTTTAAATAGGAAACTTCACGAAAGCATGTCTGACAGAATTATTGAAAATTTGGATCCCGAAGATATCTGGAGTCTTCAGAAAATTGATTTCAACAGACAGACAGACGGACATGGCTTAATCGACTCCGCTATCTATAAGGATCCAGAATATATATACATATACCCTTGTCTCGAAGGTGAAGGGTATAAAAATCCCATTTCAGTAGAGAACTTTTGTTCAATAACTATTTCATCTTGCTGCTCAAAGATATTTGAAATGTTATTAAAAGACCACATAGAATAATTTTTAGATGAATGTAAAACTATCAGTCCACTTTGGGATTATGGAAATGCTTTAATACAACGACCTTGATGTTAAAGTACATACAGTCTATTCGAGCGCATTTAGATAGACACTTAGTTAGTTTATTAGTGTTTTTAGATTTCCACAAAGCCTTCTACCCTTTATGTCACAAATTATTAGCTAGAAAATTCATTGATCAGTTTGGTTTCGGTATGCAATCCAGCAAGCTCTTGTATTCATTTCTAAGAAACCGCTCACACTAAATTAAAATAGGAAATCAATACTCTGGTATTTTTAGTCTGCACAGTGGATATGCCGCAAGTGTTCATTTTGTGACCACTGCTATTTCAAGTATATATCAATGATATTTTTACGTTTTTTTCCATTAGTAAGTGTTACACATACGCGGATGATATTCAAGTTATCATTGATAACTTGACTCCATTTGAGAAGAACATAAATATTGAATTTGATAATATACTTACCTGGTCTTGTGAAAATTTCCTTGATCTCAATACTACAGAATGTAAAATTATGATATTTTCAAGAAATGCGAGCAGTCGTCGAAATATTTTCCAAAATCGTATGAGTTTTAAGCCGGTGATAGGTTTTTTGTTCTGAAAATTAAAAAAAAAACATATATCGGTTTTTAGAATGGAATTTGGACTTTGAGGATTACATAAGCTCCCGCCAGATTATATTGTTTTTCTAAAATCATGAAGAACAATTGCTCGTCATACTTGGCGGATAAATTAGTTTTTGGAGGTTCAATAAGATCGAGTACGATAATCTACCAGTGCATTTTACTCTTATTATGCAACTTATTATGAAACTCGATTATTCCATATACGGAAACAAGATTCGCACATAGTGTGGCGCAATTTGAAAATATTTTCAAGAAAGCAGGTTGAAGTTTGAACAAAACCTTTATTTTATACTAGTGCTACTATGCTAAAAAATTCTTTGTTAATAAACAGTATTTTTAATATATTAATGTACATAATAAATATTTTTGTATAAAAAAAATACCTAAAAGAGGGATCAATTTGACCCCTTATACGTTTAAAAGTATCAAATAACATTTGAAAGTTTTTTTAAAAGGACAGCGACTTCTTTTAAATTTAATTTCTGGAATATTGTACACAAGAAAGTACTAAAACTCGGTTTTCGTCCTTTTTATCCCCTTAAAGTACAAAAATCTGAAAATACCTTACACCTGTCCACTTAGTTTTTGCATAAATTCAGATTAAATTGGATTTTTATTAGATCCAGTGCTGTAGAGATACAGATTTTACCCGTTTTTATTCATTTTTACCCCCTTAAAATTAGAAAAATTCCTTCAAACTGGATCTGCACACTCGGAGAGGTGTCTAGATATAAAATTTCAAGACATGCAAATTTTCAAAATTGGAAAAATATTTTGTATGGGAAAATTCGAAAATCTGCTTTACGAATGGAACTAATGCAGTGTTTTAGGTGTTTAAACTTTCTAAAGAACCCGGTTTGGAGCTCATCGCTTGGATGGTTTCAGAGTCTATAAGGAACATAGGTATATAACTTTTGATGATTAAAAAA
Source organism: Calliphora vomitoria (assembly GCA_942486065.2). Lineage (NCBI taxonomy): Eukaryota > Metazoa > Arthropoda > Insecta > Diptera > Calliphoridae > Calliphora > Calliphora vomitoria. The sequence goes on along the minus strand of OW818033.2, from coordinate 19,390,694 downwards.
TTCGTGGAATATATTTTTAAAAAATATGACAAATATACGTACGAAATTAAGTTTTTATTTATGAATATTTCTTAATGAAATTCTACACATACATATATAGATTTTTCCACTGAAAATATAAAAAAAAAAAACAAATTTAAAAAATTGTTATCAGGAAACCCACAATTCCCCAAAAAAGTTTAAAAAAAATTCAAAAAATTTGATTTTTTTAGATTTTTTACTATAATATCCATACCAAAGGGGGGTTATCGAAACTCTTTTTTTAGATTTTTTACTATAATATCCATACCAAAGGGGGGTTATCGAAACTCTTTTCAAAATAACTTATAACATATTGGGCCATATAAACTGGGTTACTATATCGACTATGTGATTTGAGAATTTTTTTTTTTCCCCTAAAATTGAGTTTTACATAAAAAATAGTCGTTTTTTGGATGGACTTGGTCCCCTGGGTGTCAAAAATTTTTAAGTTTTTTTTTTTAAATATTTGATGTAAAGTTAGCTTTTCAAAAAGTAAAAACACCTTGAACATCTTCTTAGAAATTTTTTAAAAAGAAAAAAAGTACTTTTTTCCAAAAAAAATACTAGCGAAAAATTGCCTTTTTAAAATTTTTTAAATTCAAATGATTATAACTATGGACTCATTCATTATTTTTAAACAATTCTTTCTTCATTTGACACAAACATTTATTTGAACCCTATGTTATCAAACAACTGGAGTAGGGTGGGTATAAATTTTGAAAATTTTAGTTTTAAATGCGAATATCTCCTAAGCTAAGTATAAGAGATATTTGATAGCTACGGCGAGAATTTTTGAAGTACTCGACGACGATTATTTGGAAATCGGACCACTAACGTAGAAATAGGAGCGATTTGAAAATTTAACATACCCCTGGCCGCGCCCTTGGGCCCATGGGTCCATGAGGTACAAATTCAAAAGTAAAACGAAAACATTTTCCACTTTGAGCATGTGGAAAAAATATTATCCGAGTTATAGGCATTTCAAAATTGAACTGTTACAATTTTGCCATACCTTGGTCCGATTTTTTAAAAATATAGATCATACTTTTCTACCGAATGGACTCGAATTGTTATTGTTAGCTAGAAAACTATATTACCAACAATATACAAAATATTTCATGGCAATATCAATTATGGATCCAAAAATAAACGATTTTCAATTTAAAAATTCAAAAAATAGGAGATTTTTGCTGTTTTTTGGGCGAAAAGGTGACTTAACTCTTTTTTTATATAAAAAAAAAAAAAACTTAAAGAAAGAACATATACCAATTTTATGTTTTTCTGTAAGATATCTTTACGGACAACATTTTGGTATAAAAAACATGTCATAGTTTTTGAATATGTCGCTCTACGCTCTTCGGAATTTGACCTATTTTTTATAAAAATTTCAACTTTTGGCTAAATGTTCTAAATGTTCCAAAGCTGGGATCAGAAAACGGAAAGCAGATTTGGAAACCTTTATGTGATCCCTATTTATTTCTAAAGTATTTTCTCAGCCCCGAAGGAAATGTGGACCCTATGGGCAAAATTGTAAAAAATACAATTTTTGGGATTTTCGCTCCAATTTTTAGGAATTGCGGGATGCCTATTGACCTCTTGACAAGTTTTATTATTCTTTGTTATTTAAAATGAGAAGTTTAAAAAACTTTGAAAATTTCATTGAGGTTTCTTAATAAATAAAGATTTCATTACATATTACATATTTACTGAGTTTCTAAAACTAAAAATTGTATCAAAATTTTAATAGGATTACAAATATTAGGAATAATTTCATCCACATTTATTCCGAACTATTTTTTTTTTTTTTTTTTTTTTTTTTTGTTTAGATAAGTTAATTTTTGGTCTTACAAAAAAACTTCAAGTCAATATCTCAATTAGATTCAAAAATATTCCACTTTGAAAAACAGTTTTTCAAAAATATCTTACAAATATGTTCGCTTGTTTTAAAATGGCACAAGAACGGCTGAAGAGTTTTGTTCAAAACTTTGCAAACTTCTATTCGGCTACCTCAAACGGACATTAGGGCGGATCTCATTTATCAGTTAAGCGGGTCCGCGGAATTTTAGATATTGAAGTTCTTGCCCTGTGTGCAAAGTTTCGAGTAAAACTCTTCAGCCGTTTTTGTGCCACTTGAAATATAAAGTTGTGATTTTTTTCATTTTCACATAATTCATTCAGCAATATTTTTTTTTTTCAGTATACTGATAAATTTTGTTTTTAAGTGTCCCAAAATTAAAAACAATTGCTTTTATATTTTAAAAAAAACTACGGCGTCTAATTCGAATTCTGTTGAAAAATCAAAGCCACAAATATTATCGTATATTTCACACAACTGATAAATGAGATCCGCCCTAATGTCCGTTTGAGGTAGCCGATTGTATCCATCAATGAATAAAAGTAATTTGGTATAAATATTTTTATGTTGGAAAAAACTTTTTTTTTTAAATATTGCTATATATATTGTAGAAAAATCCGAGTAAACAGTTTAGTACTCTTTTGAAATATGAAAAAATGTCCGCAAAATGGAGTATTTTGAAAATTCAAACTTGACGGGTGTTAAAGAGTGAAATGGGATATTGGTACTTTTTGTCCTAATGGTACCTTTTAAATATTTTAAAATAATTAAACTAACGGACATACAAGTTAGGAAAGGTGTATCAGAGTGATGCTAGAATCAAACATAAGGAGAATAATGATACTTTTTGTTCATCTAATGGTACTTTTTGTTTTTATTTTTTTTATAATAATGTACCTAGAAACATGAAATAAAGCATATATGTTTCTCAGTGAATGAGTATATAAAAGGGGTAATTTTTGGTACTTTTTTTATTTCTCCTATTTCGGCGTTTTAGTTTGACAGCATAATTGTTTATAGATTATTTGTTATTAGATAATCGCAGGCAAATATTTTTATACTTTTTATCCTTTCATTGTTTGGTGTAGAGAAGCCAACCATAAAAATATATCATAAAGACAGCTAAATTGGTTTACAATATAAAAAAATCTTAAATATGGTTCAAAATTTATTACTGACAACTAAATATTTATTTCCCTACTTAACACTTTTTCTCACAATTTCTCCAACATTTTGAAATATCTCAAATTTTCTGTAGAATTCTCATAAATTCTAAACGCTTTGGGAATTACAAACCAAAAACATGAGTATTTTTTTAACCAAAAGAATTTATGTAAAATATGGTCATTTTGTAGAAAATAATCCATTTTGGGGCCTAGTGATACACACGCACACACACACACATACACACACACACTGCTGTGTCGAGCAATCAGTGACCAATCTGTACTGGACATTGGTAAATGGTGCATTGTCACATATTAACGTAATTAGTTTAGGACAAGTAAGTATGTGTGATTGTGTATAGGTTAGAGTGAATGTGTGTGTGTGCGTGTTAGTATACTTACACATACATAAATATGTATGTTTCAGGAATGGTTTGCAAATGTTATTGTTGGTTTTGCTACATACTTTTTTTCATCTTGAAACACAGCAGTTTCAAATCTAAATTGTGAATTTGAGTGGTAGTTCTAAACTGATTGCAACACCATGCAACTTAACTACCTGTGCATGCAGCAGCATGCACCAGAGATGAACTAAATGAATGAATGCAAGTGTATGAACACACAAACACATGTACATTTACACATGTAGTCTTATTACATTGATGACTGGTAGGCAAAAAATATGCCAAACGAAAAAAAAAATAACAAATTGTTGGTGTTTGTGTGTGAGTAAGTATGCACTAGGATGGTCCTTATTTTGTACTTTTCCAAGTTCTAACATTGCTTTGAGTCATCTTTAAATGAAATGCTAAAAATTTTAGCAAAATTTAATAACGTTTTACGTATGCAGATTTTATTTGAATTTTCGTGGTTTTGGTCAGAAAATAAATAAAAAATAATTAAAAATTGTTTTTGTATTTTATTTACCCGTATAGGTTTAAATATAAAATACAACAAGTAAGAAAGCTATATTCGGCTGTGCCGAATCTTATATACCCTTCACCAAATTATACTATGAAATACAAATTTTAAAAAATTTTTGGTAAAAAAATTAAAAAATTTTTTTTTTTCAAAATTTAAAAAAAAAGAAAATTTTTTAAAAATTTTTATTTTTCGAAATTGTTTTTGTTTTTAATTTAAAAAAAAAACAATTTTTTTTGTTTAAAAAAAAATCGGGCTAAAAAATATTTTTCCCGATTTTTACCCATTGTAGGTCCAAATTACTATAGCCTTATATACATCGTTGCAATAGATTTTGAAATATCTATAATTAGATATACATATTGTCTATATTAATGATTTAGTACTCCAGATATAGATCAAAAATATGCCAAAAATCGAGGTTGTCCTGGTTTTTTCCTTATATCTCAACCATTTGTGAACCGATTTTCTCGATTTTAAATAACAACCGAGCCGAAAGAATTCCCGATATATTGATGTATCAATCATGTTTGTAAAAAAATATACTTAGTGGGGTCGCAAATGAAAAATGTAGAAATTACAAACGGAATGAAAAACTTATATGTAACCTTGCCACTCAAGGTGAAGGCTATAAAAATTGTATGACAGCGATATCCCATTATAATTTTATGGCGAAGAACAATTTCAAACTTTGGAATCATTGAAAATCAGAAATTTTTAAAAATAAAAGCCACCCTAATATCCACTCACGTTAGTAAGTACTGTTACGTTTGTATGCGTAATGCGTTCTATATATAAGTATATGTGAGTATGTCGTTGAAAAATTTCCTAAAGGCATTTGGTGTGCGTGTACTTATGCATGTCTGGTTCTCTGCGTTTTGTGTGTTTGAGTGTGTGTGTGTGAGAAATCGTGCGTGCATAAGGACATGTGTATAAGTGTGAGTGTAAGTACGTGTGTGTGCACGTATGTGCTAGAGACCAACTAACACTTTACAGTAAAACTCATTTGTAACAAAAGCAGTAAGAGCCCAAATACCATTTGTCCTTTTTTTCGCTTGTTGTGACCAGTTTTGTTAGAGACTTGGCCGAAGAACAGATTTTACGAAGAGTGTAATCGTTTACGAGAATTTAAGAAACCTGAACAAAGTTTCAGTTATTTGTGTAGAAATATTAAAATTCAAAAACTTTGCTTTTGTGTTTTTAGATTAGGGAAATAAAGTAAACGATGCTAAAAAGTTATTAGCGAGCCAAAATGTTTAAATCCTAACATACCACTCAAACTACTTACCACACCCACTTACAAATACTACATACACACTTAAGCAAGTCATTACTTGGTTTGCCCCTAAATAACTATGTAGTTACATGTAATAACTCATAATAATAGAAGTTCTACCATTCGAATTTAAAATTTTCAAATTTCTTACTCAAAATTTATTGCAACCATAAACTTTTATTAGCCTAAAATTAGGCAATAGTTTTTAAAAAAGAACTGTGTTATAAACATCAATGCGTATGAATATTTTTATTATGGTATAATAATTAAATATTACGTATACGCTGTATGTTCTATAGCACAGCGGTTTAGAAACGCTTTTTTTTGGAAATAATTCGGTATCTAGGGAACTATTGGAGATATTGTTACGAAATTTCACATGGTTGGAGCTGAGGTGATTTCAAGTTAATTTGAATTTGTTTAGCTTCCTATCGCTATTAGGGGCCCTCAAAGTTGGTCACATCGGTTCTCAATTTTTTTTTTTTTTTTTAAATCTCCAAAAATCCATTTATGATCCGAAAGAGCTAAAATTTAAAATATATAGTCGTTAAGAAGATGTACAAAAAAAATACGCTTACATTACTTGAAGAGATATTTAGTTGTATTGATTTATTTTCTTTAATGATGCTCGATCTTTTTATGGTTTTTTAGATATGGCGGGCATACGGAAGGTAGAACTTAATGTAAAAGCGTCTAAAGTAAAATTTTGCGCAAAGGGTCCAAAGTTTGTGGAACTTTTGAGGATTAAATAAAGGCTTTTCATATAAGTATTTGATATTTGTGAAAACCTTAGGAGTTGAAGATTTATATTTTAGTAAAATTAAATAATTTTATAAATTTTTGAGACGTCATTTACCTTAAAAACAAAAAATTCATAAAATTGTGATTTTCCATGAAGAAAAACATAAAATTCGAATTAATGTAAAATGCTAACGGTGAAAGATATCATAACAAAATTTGGTACTAATATAGACTCAAATGTCCTTAAATCAACGACATTATAATTATTGACATTTTGTGTTTCCAAATACCGAAATTCCTAAACCGGGGAAAATGTGTTCCAAAAACTGAGTTTTTTTTAGAAAAGTGCTTTAAGCTTTTGAATGTAGCTGAAGGATTAAATGTTGCATAAATATTGAAGTTAATTAATAACAGAATTCTTTCAACCTTGAATGATTAAATTTTTGTTAATTCAAATCGTGTAGTAGATTGAGTTAAAATACTTCATCTTCATTAGATTTGTTATGCTTTTAATCATTTTGTTATGCTTTTAATTGACTTAAGCCTTTTTGTAATAGATTTGAATTGAAGAAAAATTTAATCCTTCAATACATTTTTTAAGCTCTTTTGAAGTGGATTATTTTGATTTTGAAAATATAATTAAGAATTAATTCTTTCGATCCTTTGTTATCTTCAAATATATATAAAAACACAAGGTCTGACTCACTCACTTACTGACTGACTGATCAATGCCCAGTCTAAACCGCTAAAGCTAGAAACATGAAATTTGGGCAATAGGTTCCTTATACATCATTTAGATCCACTAAGAAGGGATAAAGTGGGCAAAACCGGGTAAAACCTGCACCTTTATATCTCCAAAACAAATACATATAGAAATAAATGTGTCCGCCTTTAATCAAACAAAGAGCCAACAGGTCTGGTACTTTTTGGAAATTCGATATTCTCGGTGACCAAAACGGGTAAAAATTGTAATAGTAGAACCCTCTGTTAACCTTCCTATCTCCTAAACTGATACACAAAGAAATATAATTTTTAATACATCGGACCCGGAAAAATAATGAGTAGAAATCTTTTTGAAATTCGAAAAGTTCCCCTTTCTTTTTTTTTCTTCTTGGACCAGCACTCAGGGAATGACTCCTACTTATGCAAAGCATTGTGTTGGAACTAGGAAAATAGGGTATGGGAGGGAGGAAAGAGGAAGTAGTGTTTGTGGACATTGAATGATATGAAACACTTCAGCGGGAAGTTTGTTCCACATACGTTCAGTACGGCTAAAGAACGAATTTTCCCTGTTGTGTGTTGTGGGGTCCACTGGCCAATTGACCACAAAGAGATGTGTTCTTGATGAAAAACGTATATTACGTAAAAATCTGCGGGTGTCAGGAACAAGTTCCCTAATTTCATCAGAACACATTCCATTGCAGTATCGATAGAACAGTGAAACGCACTCACATTGCGACGGTGCTCCAGCGAATCAATAGAGTTGAATACCCTACTGTCACCAATAATCACCTTCGGCCTCTCTTGTACGTGGTCGAGAAGCTCCAACATAGACTTTGAAGCACCGGTCCATACATGGGAGTTGTATTCCATTTTCGGTCGGATATAGGTGGTGTAAATAGTGAGAAGATCAAATGGAGTGAAGTACTTCTTACACCGTTTCAGAAATCCGAGACACTTGAATGCTTCTTTCGACACTTGAAAAATGTATTTAGTCCAGCGGACATCACATTGTATTCTCATTCCCAGAACATCAAGTGCGTCTGATTGCACAATATTTACACCACCCATAAATACAGTTGAAGCGACATGGTCTGTCGTTCGTTTATGTGTCAACATGCAACACTGAGTTTTGCGAGCATTGAAAACGACACTGTTCGCACGACCCCATTTAGAGATTGTCAGAAGGTCCCGATTAAGGGAATCATTCATATTTTGCCTCAATGGCCCAATCTCCGACAGGCTTGGTCTGTAACTGAATGAATATGAATGGCAAATGTTGCTGTCATCTGCAAAAGAATTGATAGGGTTGGAAGTTTGACGTAGAAGGTCATTTAGAACGGAGCCTTGCGGTACCCATAAATTTATCTTGAACTCGTTTGATGAGATCTCGACTTAAATCGAGAGAAGTTGTTTCTCATATTTGAAATTATCTACCCAGCAAAAACTATCATTACCAAGAAATGATTAATAATGCTAAATTTCGATATTTCACTACTTACACAGTATTATTGATTTAATGACTCATTGCTAGTTAGTTCACACAGAAGCCGTACCAGTAAAAACAGAATATGTTTCTCCGCACTGTATACATTTGTCAGGGTTATCAGGACCCTTAGATTTCATAGCTGTATGTCCATAATCGAGACATTTGTAGCATATTTTCGGTGAAATTTTTTCTCGAATTCTTTACACTACCCATCCAATGCGTATTTTCGCTGTCTCCAAGAATCGATTTGCTATAGCCGCACTTATGATTCTGGCAATTTGTGTACCTCCACGCGCCCTTATAAGAGGCTTGATTGCATGTGGTTCCAAGGTATTAAAATCTTCAGATATTTTCCTAAGAGATAATGCCCGTACTTCTGCTACCGAGCCGAGGACCTCTTTGTCTGTGAGCCTAAATTCACTCGTATTCCGATGACCCGTCTATCTAACCTTCCTGACGTTTTGGCCCCAGATTACTTAGCTTGGGCTCACTTTTCACTTGCCTTAGAATATCAGCTGGTCAAACCGGCTTTCTTCCTGTTCTATTTCTAGAACGCTGGCCTTGAATCGGATTCACTAGACGCAGGTCGCTTGTTTCGCCAGATTCAGTATTAATAAAAATCTTGCCCATCTTGTCTACTCAGGGTATTGGAATCTCTTTTCCGTTTCAGTGTAGCCAGTTGTATTTCGGTTTGTTTTGCGACTTCTTCTGTTTGCGTTTCTTTGCTTAAAATCATCTGTCAATTGCATATACACCGCCTGTATATTCTCCATGTCGTTAATCATTGCTATGTGGTTGATAGTTACCACAATTATACAAGTAGTTACTGTGACTATAATATTGTTAAAAAACTTGTAAAACATTTGAAATGGTTACATGAACAACTATATTGTTTTTCTGCGTGTGGTATCTAAAAAATTTTATGAAACTTTTCATATTCAGAAGTTTGAGAAAAACGTGCTTTAGATCATACAGTTTAAGAAAAATTCATTTTACGTTTGTCTTTTTCAGCGGGATAAAAACCCTATTCACAATAGACCGCTAAGTATGCTAATATATATGTATCTACAGTGGCGAGCAGAAGTGAGTGCATGTTCACGACACTGACTTTCGTCATCCATAACAACAAAACCATACAAGCAAATCAAAAATATTTTTTAGTTTTATTTTTATTATTTTATTCGTAACAAATAGGAGTAAAGAAACAATAATAAATGAGATGATTTCAAAGAGTTTGGAAGAAAAAACGAAAATAACCAGCATAAACTCAATTTTGCACGTTTTATGAATTACACCTATTTTCGACCTTTCTCTTCTCTTATCAGCAGAAATCATACAGATTTACCTTTATGTATGTTGTTATCTTATTCTCCTTGTTCGTAGAGAAGTTTAAAATGTGATTCTTGCGAATTAATGTAGAGTTTGTCAATTACTATCATATTTAAAATAAATTGGTGATTTTTTGTATAAAAATTACAAAAATATCTGAAGAAATTTAAAATAGTGTTGTGTGCCTGACCGAGAAAGGCTGTTCTTCACGTACTATTTCCGAAATACTTGGTATTAGTCAATCGGCGGTGATTGCAGCTCGAAAGAGACGAAATGTGATTCGAAATCGCAAGTCAAAGGTTGAAAAATATTACTAACGGACTCAGATGCTCGAATAATGATGTCCGAAATGAGAAAAAAACGCAAGCTGCTAACACCAAAGGGTGTTTCTCTGGCAATTAACAAAAAAGTAAGCGATTGGACTGCTAGAAGAGTTTTGCTACTTTAACAGTTTGCTTCACATGGCGTCTTTGAACACGTACCCCGGATCTACGCCAGCAGTATTGCTTTCCATCTGACTGAAAACGATTAAATTTGGACTCATCAGACCAGATAACACGTTTCCAATCATCAATGGGCCAATTTCTATGCTCCCTTGCTAATTTCAAGCACTTTAACATTCTTATCGGACAACGCAGGTTTGATTTTTTTAACAGTTGAGGCATATCCGATATCATGGAGCGCTCTTCTAGCAGTCCATTCGATTTAATTTATGTTGATTGCTAAAGAAGCACCCTTTGGTGTTAGCAGCTTGTGTTTTTTTCTAATTTCGGACCTCATTATTCGAGCATCTGAGTCCGTTAGTAATATTTTGCGACCTTTGACTTGCGATTTCGAAGTCACATATCGTCTCTTTTGAGCTGCGATCACAGCCGATTGACTACTACCAAGTATCTCGGAAATGGTACGTGAAGAATAACCTTTCTCGGTCAGGCACACAACACTATTTTAAATTTCTTCAGATATTTTTGTAATTTTTATACAAAAAAATCAATAATTTATTTTAAATATGATAGTGATTGACAAAATCGGCATTAATTCGCAAGAAACAAATTTTAAACTGCTCTACGAGCAAGGAGAATAAGATTTCTGCTGATAAGAGGAGTGAATGTTCGAAAATAGGTGCAATTCATAAAACGTGCAAAATTGAGTTTATGCGGGTTATTTTCGTTTTATCTTCCAAACTCTTTGAAATCATATCTTTTATTATTGTTTCTTTACTCCTATTTGTTACGAATAAAATAATAAAAATAAAACTAAAAAATATTTTTGATTTGCTTGTATGGTTTTGTTGTTATGGATGACGAAAGTCAGTGTCGTGAACATGCACTCACTTCTGCTCGCCACTGTATATCACACATGTCATACCCAATTCTTCGTTATTATATGTTAAAGAGCACTTTTAATTGATTTTCCTTTGGTTCCAAGAGCACGATATAAATTGACAATGCTTGATATGACATTTGTCGTATTTTCACTCCTTTTCACAAAAATGAAAATCATCTTCTCTCCTACTAAAGAATACATTCTTTTAAAAAAAAAATCCCTCTTCATACTTGTTCTAGTATGTGTATCTCGGTTTTTATGTTGTGGTTGACATTTGTATAGAGTCCCAGCCATAGAGTGAGCAAAATTATGTATATTACCAGAGAAAGAGAGAGTGAGTGATCATACACTGAGTAAAATACAAAATACATCTGTATCAATGCGTGTATGAGAAATTTTCTCTATGAATTGTTAAGGTTTGAGTTAAAAAAAGAAAAAAAAAAAAACTTATGAGGCCACTGCTTATTGGTGTCTGTGGTAAAATGGAAATTGTGTATACAATGAGTGTACGTTCATGTTTATGTCAAGGTATGTGTAAGTACGTGAGTATGTGTCTCTATCAATGTTTATATGTATGTATGTTTGTAGGGATAAGGTTTTTTTTTTCTTTCAAACATTTTCGGTTTGAGGGGTTAGACCAATGTATGCACATTTATTGTTGAGTAAAAGGACCTCATTGCTTTTGCATTGTTGCTGTATTTCTATCTATACATATGTATATTCAAGTGTACACTATGACATTATGATGATGATGACGATGTCCAACGTTTTTGGTAACACATCGATAACTGCTTTTGGGTAGTGTGATTGTAGTTTTATTTTGTTGTCCAAAAAATAAAATCCCTGTAGTATTTTGCTGTTTACTATAACATTTTTAGGAGAGAGTATGTGTGTGAATGTATATGTGTGTATTGGATTATGTGTTAGGTTGTGTTGGTTGGCAATTTCCAAATCTGTTTGGATGTTTATTAGGGAGGCCCTTATTTTGGATTTTTGATGCTCTTAAATTATAAAATTATTCTCTGGGAGCCTTCAAAATGGAAAAAGTATAAAATCAGGGTCATGCTAATGTTTATAGATGTGTATTCTGGTTTCATTGTGTTTTTGTTAGAACAGGTACTTTGTTGTTGCTGCTGTTGTTGTAGTTGTTGTTGTACTGGTAACAGATTTCTAATGTATATTTGTGTTGTTGTTATTGTTCATAATTTTTACATCTTGTTAATCATGTATATTAGTATGGGCCATGTTTGTTTTATTACTAGTTATTGTTAATGTTGATATTGTCGTTGTTGCTGTTGCTGTTGCTTCTACGATTGTTGTAGGCAAATGTCATTGATGTTATTGTTGCTGTTGCAATTTTCAATTGTCATCACATATTGTTTCTATTTACAGAGTTTGACAGTTGCGTGAGTAAATTTAGAACAAGCTATGATAGAAGGCTTGGGATGATCACTAAATATCCCATTCATGTAGAATTTCATACAAGGAACCTTTTAAGCAACGGTTTAACTCTTTGCGGTTGGGTGGTTACTTTACTAACCACATTTTCTATAGTCTTTAAAACATAGTTTATTGGAATTTTCTACTTTGGATTTGTTTTGATAATTTCTGTAATTACTGTAAAAACATACTGTAAAAATTTCAAGAAAATCGGGTCATCCGTTTACCCGTCTATAGTATTCAAAACTATACATACAAACACAAATTCACTTTTATATATATATAGATATAAAGTGGGCGTTAAGTGAAAGTGACCACGCCCACTTTTATTCAAATTAATTTTCATTTCGGCAGGAATATACTGTAGAAGTTTCAAGACGATATTCGAACTATTACTATTTTTGTCGCTCTCTCCTTTATAACTGCCACCACTGTGCGGTGGTTAGTAAACTAACCACTTCACTCCACATAAAAACCTTGGAATGGGGTGGTTTTTCATACTTTGATTTATTTTTTCTTACTTTTTATAATAAACTAACCTTGATTAAAGTAAAAATGCAATTGTCTTGATTTTAAACTTATACACAAAAAAGCTGAAAGAGTTAACCAGTAAAACCGCATCAAGACGCTCTTAGATTTTTGGGTTCCAGTGTTGTATTGAACATTTTCTCGCTTTAAAATAGTGAAAACTGTCTTTAGACAACACTTTTTTACATTTCTTCCAAAATATATTCCGACAAGTCGTTTGTCAGCTGTGATCTTCAAAACGAAATAGAGAAGGTCGTCTCAAGACGGTTATAAATGCTAGCTTAGCAAGCATTTATTAGCCGATGCTTGCGAAAGATCATACGCGTTTGGACTACTACAAATCAAGATGCCATCATTAGGCCTCTTAATTGGAGTGGATAGGCCACGCACTTAGAAAACCTCAGGCCGATATTACATGTACTTCCTCTACGTCCTTAAACCCCCAGGAATGCAGCAGAACAGACGAATCGTGGATGGAGAGGTCATAGAAGCTGATTACACATTAGGCGAAATGAAAGCCATGGCTACGGATAAACCGAAGTGGAACGAGTTTGTTACGGCTCTATGATCCTTCTAGGAACTATGTAAATATTTCTGCCTTTAAGCAACTATCCTAGAGCTACATTTGTCCTAAAATTCCCTCTTCAAACCCAAAGTTAAAAAATTAGTCTCTTTCACTTTTCATTTCATTTCCCTTTTCCAACTTCACTGCTATTTTCCTGCATTCTTCTACAAGGATTTACCATTAGCATCTATTCGCCTACCTACCTACATATGTATATTGTTACAATTTCTAGTATTTAGATTATAATTGAATTTTGGAAATAATTCTTGCAGCACAACACAAACATTTCCACATACTAAGCAAACGAATTGCAGCAAATATAAAAACAGTCTCTCTCTCTCTATGTATTCAAGATTAGTTAGAGTTACTTCATTTCGTATGCCCTTTTCTTTGAAAAGATTAAACACAATATAATTGAATGTAATTGTTAAGGATTTCGGAATCATGCTGAGTATTGTGACATTTATTTGAAATAATTTTTAAAGGTAAAGAATAAAATAAAACCACAATTTCAATTGAAATTGAAAATAAATCAGAAATAAGTAAAATAAAATAATTTAAAGCCAAGTATTAATATATATGTAGGTTTAGATTAAAGTGTTCTATATCTATAACTGGTACTACTAGGAAATTTAATACCCTACATCATCATAATATAACAGCTTAAATTATAGCAATCGACTCCTTCCGTCCGTCCGTCCGTCCGTCCGTCTGGCTGGCTGTCCATGTTAACCTAGTGTACAACTTACAGATAGCAATTTTAAAGATATTTCAATAAAATTTTATGGGTTCATTATTTCACCTAGTACGATATGTAGATATCTATACAAATTTCTCCCCAAATACATTCTTAAGAGTGAGCCAGAGAATCCTTTTACACACTTGTATTAAGTTAAATAAAACTTAAACCGTTCAGTATAAAAATTCCCGAGAATACGTGGATTTATTCAAATATTGCAAAAATTCATTGAACATTAAAATATTGCCTTTTCTTTTTTCCGGAAATTCTGCCATTAAAGATTTTATAGTTGCAGCCGTTACCTTTTTTTACAAGAGCCCAATACCTTTTCGCAGGCCGAAATTCTGGACAGTTGAGTGGATTTGCCTCCAGTGGTACAAAATTTTCCTTTCTGTTTGGCCTTTTTTCCATAGTGAGATGATGGCAAATCGGGCCAGAAATATGAAGGCACTCTGTGCTGTTTTAAGAAAGGTAAAAACCGTTTTTGTAGTATATATTTCTATGTTTCGCGTACCTGATGTCACAAATGATTGACTTCCTGTGCCACAACTGGCAAGCCATTTGCAGAGAAAGAATTTTGTTTGCTTTTTTTAACCAGTATTGTTCTTGAACATTACTTCGTCCATCAGCCTCATAAAAATCGTGGCTCGAAAGTTGTGAATAAGTCTGCCAATACATAAGTTTCATCAGCCATCATACAACAAGTTTTTTTTTATAAAATTTGACTTAAATTTCTTTACCGCATTGCAGTCTGAAACTTTCTGAACTTTATACGACTTCAACCCAGCATTAGTTTTGGCTTTGCGCCAACTTTAAGGGAAACAATATAAATTTATATAAAGTATTAGCCATTGTTAGCTATGACTTTTTCCCATCTTTCTGGCAACATATGAATTCCTCGCCATGGAACTGTTCATTTTTTCAAAGCAAGAACGAATCAAGCTAATATCGTGAAGCGTATCCCAGAGAGAGCGTTCTGCAGCGGTCGAAACAAACAGCAGTCGGACTGGGCAAGGCGGGTGAAGCAAAACTTTCCAATCAATACTTTCCAAATACTTTTTAACAGGTATTGCAACATATGTCCTAGCGTTGTAATGATGGAATATTACGGTTTCATGTCTGGCCGCATATTCTTGGCGTTTTTCGGGCAATGCTCCCTTCAATTCTTGCGTTCTTTACAGGTTCCCTGTGCTGGTCTGGCCAGATTTCACCAGCTCATAATACATAGGACACTTTTGGTCTCACCAAATATAATGCATTACCTTAGCGTAATGGATATTTGGCTTTGGTGTCGATTCGGCTGGTTGGCCTGGCTTCACATACGATCTCTTACGCTTCGGGTTATCGTAATGGATCCGTGTTTCATAGCAAGTAATGATTCGGTGCAAAAATGATTTTCTTTTAAAGCGTCCAAGTAGCATTTCAGACATGCAAATCGTCTTTCAATTTCTCTCGACTTTGATACCCGATTTCCCTGCTTTTGAAGGAAACCTCCTGTTCGCAAACGTTTTGAAATTGCTACTTGGGTAGCTCCCAATGTTTTGTGCAAGCACTTGTTAAGTTTTACAACAATCTTCATGGAGTAATGCCTCAAATTCTTGCTCTTACCTGCTTTTGGATGAATCCTGCTGCTCGCAATGTGAAGCGTATCACAGAGAGAGCGTTCTTCATCGATCGCAACAAATAGTATTCGGACGGGGTAAGGTGTGGTCTAGTTATAAAGCAGGTCAAGTAAAACTCCCAACCAAACTTCCCAACCACTTCATTCTAAATACGTTTTAGCAGGTATTGCAATATGTGGCCGAGAGTTGTCAAGATGGAATATTACGGTTTCATATCTGGTCTCATATTCTATGTTTTTTTCGCCATCACTTAGGTTCAGTACAGTTTCCCTGTGATGGTCTGGCTAGATTTCAGCAGGTCATAATAGATATTACCCTTTTGCTCCCACCAAATAAATAGCATTACCTTTATTTGGCTTTGGTGTCGATTCGCCTGGTTAACCTGTCTTCATTTACGATCTTTTACGCTTCCGGTTATCGTAATGTATCCATTTTTCATCGCAAGTAATGATTCGGTGCAAAAGTTATTTTCTTTTACAGAGCTCAAGCAGCAAACGTTTTGCAATTGCTGATTGAGTAGCTCTTTTAGAGTTTTACAACAATCTTCCTGGACTAATTCCTTCAATTCTTGATCTTCAAACTTTTTTGGCTGGCCTGGGCGATTTTTGTCTTCCGTGTCAAAATCACCACTTCTGAACTGCATAAACCATCTATCGCACGATGAAACCGATGGAACACATTCACATTAAGCACTTTTGTTAAGTTAAATAAGTAAAGCAAGACTTCCCGCATATGATGATTCGTTGATACAAAAAACTTTGTTGTTCAAAATCACATATAAGTTATTAAAAGGAGTTCCAGTAGAGTTCCCCAGTAGGGATAACTGGGTTGGATCCGCTCAACTGTTCGATGGGTGAGCAGTTTTCACTGACGGATCAAAGATGGACTGTGGTACGGGGGCCAGAGTTTATCTGGTCTATACTGATATCAAGCGCTCATATAGACTCTCTAACGATTGCAGCGTCTTCCAGGCAGAGAACTGGCTAGACATAGTTCCGATCTAGATCAGGGTAATGGTGGGTAAAACCACCTATTTGTCACTATTACAGGTTAATTTATGAAAGATTTCGGGACTATACCAACCAATCCTGGAGCAGTAGGACAGATTGCAAGGTATCCAGGGCCCTTTGGCCAAAACTGAATGCTAAAGCAACCAGAGCACTGATAGAGTTGGATAAATATAATCTAAGGATTCTAGTAGAAGTGATAACCGGCCATTGCGCAATTGGAGCCTTCAAAGGCAAGTGGGATAACGACACACAGGATTTTTGTCAGGTGTGTGGGGATGTAGAGGAGCTAGAAGCAGACTTAAATGGCTAGGAAACAGATTTCTGGACGAACTCAGTAATGTTGCTGGCTGTGAACTGTGCAACATACTGCGTTTCATTAGGGGAATAGGGTGGCTATTTAAGGAACGTTCTACGGCAATTCCGAACCCGCAATAAAAATCTTACTCTCTTGCTTTCTTTTGCTTTTTCTTCACTAGGCGGTTTTGGACTCTTCTCTATCAACTATAAAAATCTACTTATTGAAGGGAATCACAATGGACCTCATGGACTCCGAGTGGAAGTACACAGAATGTACACCCCTTTCTAACCTAACCTATTAAAAACAAAAACCGTGTTCAAAAGACACGTCATCTATTGTAAATCTCGCATTTTTAAGTTATACTCCCAATATATACGCAAGTGATGTCACCTACTTTTATGACGATCAGTCCATAATTAATCATTGTTTCCTTATAAGGACCACTTCCTAAAATCACATTAACGAGCATAAATCTTTTCAAATTAATGGAAACAAACTCTTGTTAGTTCAAAATCATATTTTATAAATTTTCAACATTTAAGATTTCAGATTCACAGGTTTTGTTTTTCTACATTCTACCGATATGTGCCACTGATTTTTATCATTTCGAATTACAGAAGAAATACAAGCCCTCAGAATTCAATATCAACGATTCTCCAAAATGT
This sequence comes from Calliphora vomitoria, assembly GCA_942486065.2. Classification (NCBI taxonomy): domain Eukaryota; kingdom Metazoa; phylum Arthropoda; class Insecta; order Diptera; family Calliphoridae; genus Calliphora; species Calliphora vomitoria. The sequence goes on along the minus strand of OW818033.2, from coordinate 19,372,983 downwards.
TTGATTTCCCTCAAATACAATCTAAGATTCTTTAAATGATACAATACATAAAAAAATACTTTAAAATTGTTGTTACTATATTTCTAGTGACCTTTTAAAACAAAAAAAGACTTTAAACCGTTAAAACGTTTTTAGCCTAAATCGTTTTCATACCTATTAAAGTTTTTTGTAAATGTGGACAAAAATATCTACAAACACGCACCCACACATTCGCCTGCATTGAAAAAACCCCAAATATTAATTTTGTTCCATATGTTTCGAAAACATTTTATTTTTTATTTTTTCTTCTTGTTAACCAAAGATTACTTATTGCACTCCAGTCCAGTTGTCCCATTACCACCCCCATTAGACGCATGCTGTGCTTGTATTTTATTTTTTGGTTTTCTAACATTCACACACTCATTCGCACCGAAAAACCAAATGACCGACCGACCAACGAGACAATCATCCAACCAAACAAATTCAAAACAACCAAAAAAAAAAAAAATGAAGCAGAGGCAGTAGAAAAAAACACCAAAATCTACAACAACAACAACAACAAACGACAACTACACTAACAACACAATTATACTCTCATGATTTTTACTCAAATGAATACCTGTGGTCCACCATCATGGCAACAAGATTTGTCAACATACACACTCACACACACTCTTATGCAGCCACACATACAGATGAACATATCCATACATAGAAACATTTTAGAACACATTTGTTTGTAGGAGGTCAAGCTGAAAAGTGTTTTGAAATAGCAAACTGAAACAAACTAAATAGAAACACTTATCTTCTTTAATGCACATTTTGCTAGGATGTAGGCAAAAAAAAACATGGTCCCATCTCCGACATATCAATTAGGGTTCTATTACGTCGACCTGTCTCCCTTTATCGGCCAAAAAATTAGCACAATGGTAACCTGTTGTGCCTACCTAGTTCGTTCGGAATTATAATACAGTAATTGATGGCTCTCGACCTTCTACCATACGAGAAGGTTCCACTACGATGACTTATTTCCCTCTATCGACTAAACAATCAGCCCGATGGTTACTGATGGATCGTTAACAGCACAATATTAATCTGTTGTGCTTACCCACTTCATTCCCTGTTGAAATTTATGACTCCCGACCTTCTCACGTACGATAAGGATGATAAGGACATGATTGAATCCTGTCTATTCAGCGTCTCAAGAATACATATAGTCTTTAATCCTCTCTTCTGGCAAATATTCTTCAGATAATCAGGTTGACTTGATATTAGCATGTGATGCAATAACCATCATTTGCTATGGGGGAGAATTGCCCTCAAAATTTCTGTACAGAACCTCTGCAGTAATCATCTTCTGACAGACCTGATACCAAATCAAAATCCCACAACGTCTGTCATATTTTCAAAAACACTTTCCCTCCCACACTCCTACATTTGCAAAATGTTACTTTAAACCTCAGAAAAAAAAAAAATCCTTTAACAAAAAAAATTTTTAACAAAAATGTTGGAGCAGGAGTTTTTCTATGTAGATTTTCTTCTTTTTTTTTTTTTGTTCGTTCTCGTTTTGAAATGAAAAACCCATACAAGAAAAGAACTTAATTGTATAAATGCTCTATAACAGTTGGATGAAAAATGTTAACGTTTATTTGTGTTTTTTTCTTTTTTCTTTTTTCTTTTTGTTGTTTTTGTTGCATCATATACCACACAGGACGAAGGATAAAATATATTTAGTTTTGCATTTTGTAGGTGTATCACTTTGAAAAATTATGCTCAGAGAGAAAGATGCAACCTTTTTTGGGGCTATTGGATTTAGCGAGTAACTATTAAAGGATTAAACAAGGAAATCCTTAATAGGAAAATGGGATTTAATCTATGGAAACCTTAGAATGGTTATTTATAGAGTGGGGGTGTGATGAACAGTTAGGGAGTAAAGATAAAGAAAGTAATTTGCAATTGCTAGGATAAATTAATAATAAAAGCACCAACAATTATTTAAGGTTTTGAAATATAATCTCCTAGACATTAAATAGCTAGTGATTAACCTTACATAATTGTTTTACTTCTTTAATTTGAAAGAAGTGCCGCTGAAGCACACCGATTGCTCACCAAAGCTTATAGTGAGTGTGTTTCAACGGTTTGTTCAGTTCAGAAGTGGAGATTTTGACACGGAAGACAAAGATCGACCAGGCCAGCCAAAAAAGTCTGAAGAGCAAGAATTGGAGGCATTACTCCATGAAGATTGTTGTAAAACTCAACAAGAGCTTGCAAAATCTTTGAGAGCTACTCAATCAGCAATTTCAAAACGTTTGCAAGCAGCAGTATTCATCCAAAGGCAGTGACATTGTCTACCATACGAATTGAAGCCGAGAAATCTTGAAAACCGATTTTGGATGTACGAAATTATGTTTGAATGCTATAAAACAAAATCAACCTCAAATCCAAATATTCATGACGCTAAGGTAATGCTCTGTATATGGTGGGAGCAAAAGGGTCTATTTTGAGCTGGTGAAATCTGACAAAAGCATCACATGGAACCTGTACCAAATGCAACTGATTCGTTTGAAGCGAGCATTGGTCGAAAAACGCGCAGAGAATGCGGCAAGACATGAAACTGGAATATTCCATCATGACAACGCTCGGTGCTGTAATACATGTTGGAAACTATTTAGAATGAAGTGGTTGGGAAGTTTTGCCTCACCCGCCTTATAGTCCAGACCTTACCCCTTTCGAATACTATTTGTTTCGATCGATGCAGAACGCTCTCTCTGGAATACGCTTCACCTTTGAACAGAGTATCCAAACTTGGATTGATTCGATCTTGGCCTCAAAATATGAGCAGTTCTTTTGGCTCGGAATTCATATGTTGCCGGAAAGATTGGAAAAGGTTGTTAGCTAACAAATACCAATACTTTGAATAAATTTATATTGTACAGATGTTTCAAAATAAAAGCTAAACAAATTCCGCATTTTTAAGTCATTTTTCTATATGATTAGTACCTTCAAAAACTCTTCAGTATATTGCTCATGATATATAACCCTAATGTTATCTTAGGTTAGATTATATTCCATGGGTAGCCACACTTCAAGCAGCACTCTCCATTCAGAAATTAATTCCGTTGTGATCCCCAAGAGTAATCAGCAAGTATCCTATTCAACAGTCGTTGTTTCCAAATTGAAGCAACCAGTTCCTCTGATGAAGGAATGAATGGGTCTCAGCTTCATCCTCAAGAGCTGTTCTAGATACAAGAGGAAAGGCTTTCAAATATCTGCTCCCTCATGTTGCACAGTCTCCTCCTCTTCTTCATTATGACAGCGTCTTCAGTAGTCATTGAACCGTATGCTCTTTCTACTAGCAAGTGTTCCACTTAGTCAATGGTAGAAACAGTAAGCCTTATTTGCTCACGACTGAGTCCCATAAGTAAATTCATCCTGGAGGCATCATATCATGAAGCCAGGCCGACCTCTCAATAACACATTGATTCACCTGTCCTGTGCAGTATCAGATAGTTTCTGCTGAACAAACGTCTTGCATTTTGCAAGTGCAATACCAGAAAATGGGTCAATAGCCTCTTCATTCATCATCACTTCCATTCTGGCCACATCGAGCGATATAAGAGTCATTCTAGAATCCTCCGGTTATTTTAGATGTCGTGAAGACACCCGCTAATCCATTAGAGGGCAGATATCTCCAAATATTTGATGATACAGGGTTTTCCAACAAGAGGTTTTATTTTGGTATTCAGAGAAAAATGGAATTTTTTGCGATGTTTATTTCATAATAAAGAGGAAGGTATCCTGCTAATAATGAAAAACAACCTCAGCCAAATGGCCACCACGCTTACAGGACCATATCCTTTTCATGAAATTTTCCACAACCAAATCGCAAAGTAGCTGCCCTATGTCCTCGATAGCCTCACTTATTCTATCTTTGAGGTCTTGAATCGACGCTGTTGGCGTAGACCTTATCTTTTACGTAAGTCGCAAGGTGGTAAATCACAAGATCTCGGTGGCCAATTGTGATCACCAAATCGCAAAGTAGCTGCCCTATGTCCTCGATAGCCTCACTTATTCTATCTTTGAGCTCTTGAATCGACGTTGTTGGCGTAGACCTTATCTTTCACGTGACCCTAAAGGAAGAAGTCGCAAGGTGTTAAATCACAAAATCTCGGTGGCCAATTGTGATCACAAAATGACAAAGTGGCTGCCCTATGTCCTCGATAGCCTCACGAATTCTATCTTTGAGGTCTTGAATCGACGCTGGGCTGTTGGCGTATACCTTATCTTTCACGTGGCCCCAAAGGAAGAAGTCGCAAGGTGTTAAATCACAAGATCTCGGTGGCCAATTGTGATCACCTCTTCGAGAGATAACACGGCCCGAAAACATTTCCGTAAAAGAGCAATGGTTTCGGTGCTTGTATGGCACGCAGCGCCGTCTTGTTGAAAGCAAACGTCGTCCAGATTAATATCATCCAACTCCTAATGAAAATACGGTATAATGACGTTTGTGGAATGCCCAATTCCAAAGAACGATGAGGAATGGACAAACCTGGGTTATTCTTCAACACTTTGGGCTACAGCAGCAATACTCTCAGTTGTTCTTGAGCGACGTTCACGGGTTTTATTCTTCACACCACTAACATGTCCCAACAGCTCGAATTTTTCCACCAATTTCTGTATTGCGGTCCGACAAGGTGCTTCACAACGACTCAAAAATGCAAGATTTTCACCATTTTTGTAGTGAATTTTAATAATTTCAATGCGTTGTTAAAGCGTGTATCATTCCATTTTTAGTAATGGTGTAGTTTCTGCTTGTCAAGTGTCAAAGAATAAAAGCTTCAAAAGTGACAGCTACCGAAATACAGGGTGATTCAAAATAACACCTCTTGTTGGAAACCCCTTTATTTAAACCAGTTGGATGAGCGTTTAATAGCAGTAATATCCGTGTGGAGTGCAGTAAAAGTTAGTCAGCTTAAGGTATGATTTTTCCCAAAGTCCTCAAGAAAGAATGCACCACCGTCCCTGTTACCTCTCTTACAGCCTTTAGACTTATCCTACTACATGTAATTTCCTTCTTGGACCTGAATTCCATAAATTTAAACATTCTGAAAATCTTTCAAAATTTAAATTAAAAATTTTACAAACTACTTAAAACATATTTAATGCCTTAAACTGCCTATAATCTTGGCATTTACCAATTCACCTGACCTCATTTCTTACTTTGCTCTAGCTTAATGTCTTTAATAAATGCCAACTCAATTATTTTCATTTAATTCCAAAACAAAAACGGAACATTTCAATGCATAAGGAGAAAAAAAGCCAAGAACAAAGAGCAAAATAAAGTGGAAAATTCTACAATTGAACCATGACTTGATGTCATGTCAATTGCCATAAAATCATGCGTCATGCTTAAAGTGTCAATGGGGTCATTTAGGTTATACCACCAAATGTTGCAATGACACCAAACGAAATATGTATGTATGTACTATGAACAGCATACGAAATTCAAAAACATTTAAAATATTTTTCTTCTAACCATCTAATCATGTCTTTTTTTCATTTTTGGAAGATCTCTTAAATGTGCTATGTTTGTTACACTTTATTATTTCTATTTTATTTCTATTCCAAAATTTCTTTTATTTTCTTGAAAGTACATACATACATATTTGTTGTTGGTCTTTAGTTTTGAGTGTCGTGTCTTTTTCGTAGAGATAAACGACTACAAGCAGCAGCCACAATTACATCAAAAGGAATCCATAAGATATTTTGTAGATTGTTGTTGGTAATGTGTTTATGTGTGTGTGTGTGTGTGTGGGAATTTCGACAAAACCCTGAAATAGTAGAGTGTATTTGAAATAGACATTTGTTTATGCTACACAAAATATACGTGGAAATTAAAGGTAGCTTAAGTGAGAAGTTGTTTAAAAATGTAATTCAAAGAAATCCTCAATAACTTTGGCAATAAGTGTTTAATGGAGAAAATGATCAAATTAAAATTTGCAACAAAAATCTATATTTCAATAACTTTATAAATCAGAAAAGAAACTTGATCTATGATCTAAAATATTTGCGATCAACCAATGATTTTTATGAAGAAAAGAAGCTTGATCTATGATCGCTAATGTAAAAATCCAAATAAATTGTAATCAAGGGCTTAATCTAGAAAATAAATTTGATCTGTGATCGATGATCACTCATAATTTTCACCAAAAATCAATCTATTATATGAAAATCACAAGAAATCTTTAATCGTCCTTAACTAAGGAAATAAGCCGTTAATTAAGACATGTAGAACTATGCGTGATCACTATCCGAGATCACTCATACAAAAAAATCAATCTTCAGCCCAATCATGAATAAAAAATCCACGGGAGTTTTTTTCCCTTTTCCCATTTTTCCTATTCAAATTCAGTGTTAAAAATGGGAAACGGGAAAAAAAACTCCCGGGGATTTTTTATTCATGATTGGGCTGATTATAAATAAAAAAATCCAAAAATGATAAATCGTTAACCAAGTATAGGAGCTCGATATGTAATCACTCATAGTTCTCATTAAAACATCAATCTTTTACCTGAAAAGATCAAGAAATCTTATATTGTCAAAAACGTTTAATCGAGAAAATTAGCTCGATCACTCATATTTCCAAACAAAAATTTCTATTTTAAAGGAAATATTATAAAGATCTTAAATCGTCAATAACATTTAACTAAGATCTTTGTTGAAAAATCAACAATAACTTTGTAAATAAGCAATTAATTAAAAAGGAGAGCTAGAGAAAAGAAGCTCGATCACTTAAAAATTTACATTTTATGGGGAAAAACTCTAAAGATCTTCAATCGACAATAACTTTGTTAATAAGCGATTAATATAAGAAAGGAACTTGATCTGTGATCCCCCATAATCCTGACCAAAAAAACTGGATCTGAGATCACTCATATTTCTGACCAAAAATCTGTATTTTATAAGAAAAACTCTAAAGATCAATAATAATCGTTTAATCGAGAAAAATTTATATTTTAAATGAAATACTGTAAAGATCTTAAATCGTCAATAACATTTAATCAAGATCTTTGATCGAAAAATCAACAATAACTTTATAAACAAGCGATTAATTAAAAAAGAGAAAAGAAGCTCGATCACTCAAAAGTTTACATTTTATAGGGAAAAACTCTAAAGATCTTCAATCCACAATATTATTTAATCCAGATCTTTGTTCAAAAACATCGACAATAACTTTGTAAATAAGCGATTAATAAAAATGAGCAACTTCATATGAGATCGCATATAATTCTGACCAAAAATCAAAAACCAAACAACTGGATCTGTGATCACTCATACTTTCGACCAAAAAATCTATCGTTTTTTACAGGAAAAATTCGTAAGAGCTTCGATAGTAAATAAGCGTCTAATCAAGAATAATAAATCGATCTGTGGCCGATCAACAAACGATCTTTTATATATGAAAAACTCAATAACGAACTGTGATCACTCATATTGACGACTAAAAGACGATTTTTTATATAAGAAAAGAAACACGATCTATGTTCACTCATATTTCCGACTAATAATCGATATTTTATATTAATTCTGGGAAATAATCACTTATATGTCCAATCATGTAAACGATCTTTTATAGGAAAAACTCGAAAGATCTCAAATCGTAAACAACATTGTAAATATGCCGTTAATAAAAGAACAAGTAAGAGAGCTATATTCGGCTGTGCCGAATCTTATATACCCTTCACCAAATTATACTTTAAAATAAAAATTTTAAATATTTTTAGGTAAACAAAATTAAAATTTTTTTTCAAAATTTAAAAAAAAAATTCAAAATTGTTTTCAATTTTTTTAAAATTTTTCTCCAAATTCTGTGATCCTTATTCTTTACTACAAAAATAAATCTCAAATGACATTATAATACCCTTCACCTTCGTGAGAAGGGTATATATAAGTTTGTCATTCCATTTGTAATTTCCACAATATAATATTCCGACCATAAAAAGTATATATATTCTGGATCCTTATAGATAGTGGAGTCGATTAAGCCATGTCCGTCTGTCTGTCTGTCTGTTGAAATCAATTTTCTGAAGACCCCAGATATCTTCGGAATCCATATCTTCAATAATTCTGTCAGACATGCTTTCGAGAAGTTCCCTATATAAAATCAGCAAAATCCGTCCATAAATAATGGAGATATGAGCAAAAATCCGAGACAACCTCTGAAAATTTCATCAAAAAACACAATTTATTGCATGGTTTGACAAAAAAACAACAAAACGTATGTTTGAATGTGTGTTGGTCTCATTGCTTGTGTTCCGTTTCGTTTGGCGTTGTTGTTTTTATACCCTTCATCTTCGTGAGAGGGATATATATAACATTGTCATTTTGCTTGCAACTTCTTACAATATAATCTGTTCGTCAGCAATTAAATGTAAAATTTTTAAAATTTTTCTTGATATATTTAGGATGCTATACGCTGAAAGTGGGCAATTAAAACAACAAAGGTGAAGGGTATATAAGATTCCGCATAGTACTCTTACTTGTTTTTGATTATGTTTCTTACACTTGTGGAATGTAATACGTGTCTCGGAGTGATTCTTACATATAAATCTATTACATCCCGAATATTTATTTGAAAATTAAAGAAATCCGATCTGTAATCACTTATATATCCGATCATGAAAACGATTTTTATAGGAAGAACTGAAAAGATCTTAGACAGTCAATAACATTGTAAATAAAAACGCTTTTTACCAAGAAAAGGAACTAGATCTAAGATTATTCATATTTGCGATAAGCAAATGATTTTTTAAAATTAAAAATTCAAAAAATCTTAATTGCCGTCTACTTTGGAAATAAGCGTTTTATAAGGAAAGGGAATTCGATCTGTAATCACTGATCACTCATAATTCAGAACGAAAATCAATATTTTATATTAAAAAACTCAAAAAATCATTGAACACACATAATTCTCCCCAGAAATTTAAATTTTCCATGAAAATTCCAAAAATCTTTGAATATCAATAATTTCGCAAATCAAGAAATGATGCACGATCAATTTTCACTTACATTGTCTTTTATATGAAAATTCCCGCAAAAATCATAAATAATCAATTAGTTTTTAAATAAGCTTTTAATCGAGAAAAGGAGCACAATCTATGATGATTCATATTTCCAGAAAAAAGTTTAATCGATAGGTGATATTTCATAATTTTCAACTCAGTAAATAATGGTCCAAATTGAAAAAGGACGATCATCTGTGATCACTTATATTTTCAACCAAAAATCGATTTTTTATATAAAAATTAAGTGAAACATAAAAGTGGCTATAACTCAGTAAATAATGGTCCAATTTGAAACAAAACGATCATCTGTGATCACTTATATTTTCAACCAAAAATCGATTTTTATATGAAAATTAAGTGAAACATAAAAGTGGCTATATCTCAGTAAAAAATGGTCCAATTTGAAGAAGGACTGTCATTTGGGATCACTTATATTTTCAACCAAAAATCGATTTTTTGTATGAAAATTAAAAGAAGCATAAAAGTGGCTATAACTCAGTAAATAATGGTCCAAATTGAAAAAGGACGATCATCTGTGATCACTTATATTTTCAACCAAAAATCGATTTTTTATATGAAAATTAAGTGAAACATAAATATGGCTATAACTCAGTAAATAATGGTCCAATTTGAAAAAGGACGATCATCTGAGATCTCTTATATTTTCAACATAAAACCTGATTTTATATAGAAATCAACTAAAACATAAAAGTGGCTATAACTCAGTAAATAATGGTCCAAATTGAAAAAGGACTGTCATTTGGGATCACTTATATTTTCAACGTAAAACCTAATTTTATATAGAAATCAACTAAAACATAAAAGTGGCTGTAACTAAGTAAATAATGGTCCAAATTGAAAAAGGACGATCATCTGTGATCACTTATATTTTCAACCAAAAATCGATTTTTTATATAAAAATTAAGTGAAACGTAAAAGTGGCTATAACTCAGTAAATAATGGTCCAAATTGAAAAAGGACGATCATCTGTGATCACTTATATTTTCAACCAAAAATCGATTTTTTATATGAAAATTAAGTAAAACATAAAAGTGTACTCCAATGTTTTGACTTGCAGCTTTAAGCAAAATCTATGTATAAATGAGTCTTCTGAAGGCAATAAAAGATTATGCATTACGTGTGCATTAGTGGCTACACGTCCAATTCATCGCGAATGATGTAATCTATAAACTGTATAGTCTTTATTCCTCGCTTCCTACATGATGTCAAAGCTTTTAACTTGTATAATTATGGACAGAATTCAATGAATAGAACTTTGTTATAAAGCTAGTGGACAAAGTAAAGAAATTCATGTTGATTTCACTGAGGACAAAGTAAAGAAATTCATGTTGATTTCACTAAGTTATCTTCCTTACAGAAATTTAAGTTTAAATTTGGATTTGAAAGTTCTAAAAAAAATTTCCGTTTAAGCTTTTGTAAAGATTTTTGAAATTTTTAACAGATAGTTCTGTTTCTAATAAATAATAGATAAAATTATTTCCAAAAAATGACTTTTGATCTTTTATACAAAAAACTCATGAAGTCTATAACCATGTAAATAAACGTTTAATCACGAAAAGATAAAAGATCTGTGATCACTCATATTACCATAAAAAGAGCTCAATTTGTGATCAAAATTTCGAAGCAATAAACGATTTTTAATATGAAAAACTAAAAAATCGTAAAACCTCAATAACTTGGTAAATACGATATGTGATCACTCAAATTTCAAAACCAGAGATCGATCTTTGGAGAGATTTATGAAAGATCATTGATCGAGCTATTTTTTGTTTAAGTTTTCATGTTTTTTTTATACAGTGGTCAATTTTCGAAAATATTACTGATCACAGATAAAGTTTATTTTCTATTTCCTACAAAGATCAGATCTGTTATCAGAAATTCAATCTGTGATCAGAATTTTTAATGTAATAGATAGATTTTTGGGGACAATGATCGCACTTAATTATGTGTGATCAGTGATTACAGATCGAGCTCCTTTTCTTGATAAAAAACTTATTGTTACTTTCAAAGTAGATTGCAATTAAGATTTTTGAGTTTTTAATTTTAAAAGATCGTTTGCTGAATGAAAATATGAATAATCTCAGATCGAGCTCTTTTTCTTTCTTGATAAAATGCTAATTTACAATAATATTGACGGTCTATGATCGTTTGTGTTTTTATACCCTTTACCTTCGTGAGAAGGGTATATATAAGTTTGTCATTCCGTTTGTAATTTCCACAATATAATTTTTCGACCCTATAAAGTATATATATTCTGGATACTTATAGATAGCGGAGTCGATTAAGCCATGTCCGTCTGTAAGTCTGTCTGTTGAAATCAATTTTCTGAAGACCTCAAATAACTTACAAACTTGATTCATACATCAATATATCGGGAATTCTTCCGGCTCGGGTGCTATTTAAAATCGAGAAAATCGGCCCACAAATGGCGATTTTCGGCCTATTTTTGATCTATATCTGGATTAAGTCATTAATATAGATATCTAATCTAATGGATATCTAATGATAGATATTTCAAAGTCCATTGCAACGATCTATATAAGGCTATAGTAATTTGGACAATGGGTCTAAATCGGGAAAAATATTTTTTAACCCGAATTTTTTTTTAACAAAAAAATTTTTTTTCGTTAGTAAATTTAAAAAAATTTTAAAAATTAAAAAAAATCTTTGAAAAAAAATTAAAAAAAAACTATTTCGAAAAAAAAAAATTTTTGAAAACAATTTAAAAAAAAAAAATATTATTTTTTAAATTTTGAAAAACAATTTTGAAAAAAAAATTTTAATTTGTAAAAAAAAAATTTTTTTAAATTTTGAAAAAAAAAAAATAATTTTGTTTACCTAAAAATATTTAAAATTTTTATGTTAAAGTATAATTTGGTGAAGGGTATATAAGATTCGGCACAGCTCTTTTACTTGTTCTTATAAAAGATCGTTTTCATAGTCGGAAATATAAGTGGTTACAGATCGGGCTGCTTTCCTTGATTAAACGCTTAAGATGTTGAGGATTTTAGATTTTTGTGTTTTTCATTTAAAATATCGATTTTAGATTATGATTATGAGTGATTTTTCCTGATTTAATTACAATGTTATAAAGGATTTGTGATTTTTTAAATTTTTCATATCAAAGATCGTTTTTTAGTGTGATCACAGTTCGTGGTGCATTTCAATTAAAATCGTATTTATAAAGTAATTGAATTTTTCACATAAAATATTGTTTGCTGATCGATAAACGCTTATTTACATGGTATTAACGATCTAAGACTTTTCATCGCAGATCGAGTCATTTTCTCGATTTAAGATTTTTTGATTTTTTCGTGTAAAATATTGATTGTTAATAAGAATAATGAGTGATTACATATTGAAAACTTAAATCTTCAATAACTTTCTAAATAATATTTTAATCAAAAAAGATCTCGATCTATTATGATCACTCAAAAATCTAAGCACGACCTGTGATCACACATAATTCTGACCACAAATCGATCTTGAATAATCGAAATACAACTCCGTCTGGGATTAATCATAATTCTCACAAAAAATCAATATTTTATAATTAAAAAAAAACAAGATCGTTCTGTGATCACAAATATTTTCCACCAAAAATCCAACTTTTAAATGAAAAACTCAAAAAATTTTAACGTAGTTTTCTTTTATTTGCCTATAGCTATTTAGTAACTTAGCAATCCCTCTACTCCAACCAAATATGTATTCGAATTAATGTGTGTACTATGTATGTCATCAAACATAAAACCACAAATGGAGTAAACGACAAATAGAGTAGAAATTTCTTCAACTATTCCATATAATATACCAGTAAATACACATAATACGATGCATATATGCATAGAATTCATGTACATTCATACTTGTACATACTCGCTCTCATACCCATACATTCAAGAATTCACGGCGGTAGAGTCAGAAGAGGGATAACAAGACAAAAATACACATACTCACATTTAAACAGGAACAGGATTCAAATGTGTGTAAGGATATCAGTATGTGAATACATGTATTGGCATGTATTTGTGTGTGTGTGATGGTGGTGGTAATAAGATGCAATTGAGTAGAATTCAAAAGGGAAAATCAAAAGTTCTTAAACTAAAGATACAAGACGATATAAATGAACGAACGAATGAATGTTAGAACAAATGACTGGCTGACTGACTGCCTGAATATAAATAAGTATAGACGGAGATGGATGGTTGAATTTCGATGGATGTGTGTATGGTTCGATGGTTGTTTGAATGACTGCAGGATGTTGGTATTAAACAGTTAGGGACATTTAAAGAAATGCAGTTTTAGAACTAAAGTGTTTTTATCATAGCTCAATTATCAATAATATTGAAAATAAAAGTTCAAAAAAAGAACAGTATCTCGATCTATGATCATTCATATTTCCGACCAAGAATCTTATAAATCGAATCTCGATCTGCACAAGAGTTGTTTTTGAAGTACTTCAGAAATGTTTTTCATTTCTCACTTTAATGCATCTACTGGCATTTCCCTTAGTGTGTCCTATAGGAATGTTTGTTGTCTACATGTGTGCATACATGAATGCTTTTTAGTTAGCGGCCTGAACATGTGCAGGAACAACCACAAAAGCAGCAACAATAATTTCAGAAAAAGACAATTTTCGAAAAACAACTAAAACTCTTAAAACAGATTTTGCCCTAAATGTACAATTTAATGCGTTTATTGTTGATATTTAAAACTGAGAACGAGCTTAGAGAGCAGGGGATATTGCAACGTGCTCTCGTATATATATATAGAGTCCTTAACATTAATATTGTAGGATTATATAGACTGATCCTTGCACTCGTTTATATGTTTTATATTCTTTACACACAAGTATGTATATTGGTATTTTAGTTAGGGGGTATGTCTAGTATATTGTATGTTACTTGCTCCCAACTACTTGAGTGGAAGGTAACTTTTAACGCGAGTCATATGTGGTGTATGTGGCTTTTTGATTTATGTTCAACCAGGCGGCAATAATGAATTATTTATGTTGATTTTCATCTTCTTGTTCTTTGCTTTTGCACAATTTCAGGGTATTTTTTTGTTTTTCAGCTTCTTTCTTTTGTGTGCTTGTTAGCAATGTTTTACAAACGTTTTGTACAAATTTCCTAAGACAATGGCAATAAAAAATATGAGTTGGAAGGAATTTCTAAGGGCAATAGACGTTGGAATGACTACCCTACTCTATAAAGTAAACGGAGTTTGTTAACTACAAGTCCAGTGATATTGAACTTATTTAGACTTACACCTTAAATAAATATAGAGATTTTAAAAAGCATCTTCTTTAGCTAAGGCTGTCAGATTTTATTTAAGCCTTTTAATAACAGTTGGTAAATTTCAATTCCGATGATCGATATTACTGAACAAATCCTATAACTAAATACATCTTCCAAAACTTAGTGGCTCCTAGAGCAAAAAAAATCGACTGCCATATGTTTCTCTGCAACTTTGTTGAAAAACATCAAGACGTTTTTTTTCAGTTTCTTTTCGTTGTAATAATAATGGCAAAAAATGAGAGTGTAACGTTGCAACACTGCTAGGAACAAGTACTTTTTCTTTACCACAAATATTTCAAAACACCTTTAAAGACTTATTTAAGTACATTATACACAATGAAAGAAACTTTAAACAAAACCATATGGATAGAAATAGAACAGAACTAGAACAGAACAAGAACAGAACTAGAACAGAACTAGAACAGAACTAGAACAGAACTAGAACAGAACTAGAACAGAACTAGAACAGAACAAGAACAGAACTAGAACAGAACTAGAACAGAACTAGAACAGAACAAGAACAGAACTAGAACAGAACTAGAACAGAACTAGAACAGAACTAGAACAGAACTAGAACAGAACTAGAACAGAACAAGAACAGAACTAGAACAGAACTAGAACAGAACTAGAACAGAACTAGAACAGAACTAGAACAGAACTAGAACAGAACAAGAACAGAACTAGAACAGAACTAGAACAGAACTAGAACAGAACTAGAACAGAACTAGAACAGAACAAGAACAGAACTAGAACAGAACTAGAACAGAACTAGAACAGAACAAGAACAGAACTAGAACAGAACTAGAACAGAACTAGAACAGAACTAGAACAGAACTAGAACAGAACTAGAACAGAACAAGAACAGAACTAGAACAGAACTAGAACAGAACTAGAACAGAACTAGAACAGAACTAGAACAGAACTAGAACAGAACTAGAACAGAACTAGAACAGAACTAGAACAGAACAAGAACAGAACTAGAACAGAACTAGAACAGAACTAGAACAGAACTAGAACAGAACTAGAACAGAACTAGAACAGAACTAGAACAGAACTAGAACAGAACTAGAACAGAACTAGAACAGAACTAGAACAGAACTAGAACAGAACTAGAACAGAACTAGAACAGAACTAGAACAGAACTAGAACAGAACTAGAACAGAACTAGAACAGAACTAGAACAGAACTAGAACAGAACTAGAACAGAACTAGAACAGAACTAGAACAGAACTAGAACAGAACTAGAACAGAACTAGAACAGAACTAGAACAGAACTAGAACAGAACTAGAACAGAACTAGAACAGAACTAGAACAGAACTAGAACAGAACTAGAACAGAACTAGAACAGAACTAGAACAGAACTAGAACAGAACTAGAACAGAACTAGAACAGAACTAGAACAGAACTAGAACAGAACTAGAACAGAACTAGAACAGAACTAGAACAGAACTAGAACAGAACTAGAACAGAACTAGAACAGAACTAGAACAGAACTAGAACAGAACTAGAACAGAACTAGAACAGAACTAGAACAGAACTAGAACAGAACTAGAACAGAACTAGAACAGAACTAGAACGGAACTAGAACAGAACTAGAACAGAACTAGAACAGAACTAGAACAGAACTAGAACAGAACTAGAACAGAACTAGAACAGAACTAGAACAGAACTAGAACAGAACTAGAACAGAACTAGAACAGAACTAGAACAGAACTAGAACAGAACTAGAACAGAACTAGAACAGAACTAGAACAGAACTAGAACAGAACTAGAACAGAACTAGAACAGAACTAGAACAGAACTAGAACAGAACTAGAACAGAACTAGAACAGAACTAGAACAGAACTAGAACAGAACTAGAACAGAACTAGAACAGAACTAGAACAGAACTAGAACTAGAACAGAACTAGAACAGAACTAGAACAGAACTAGAACAGAACTAGAACAGAACTAGAACAGAACTAGAACAGAACTAGAACTAGAACAGAACTAGAACAGAACTAGAACAGAACTAGAACAGAACTAGAACAGAACTAGAACAGAACTAGAACAGAACTAGAACAGAACTAGAACAGAACTAGAACAGAACTAGAACAGAACTAGAACAGAACTAGAACAGAACTAGAACAGAACTAGAACAGAACTAGAACAGAACTAGAACAGAACTAGAACAGAACTAGAACAGAACTAGAACAGAACTAGAACAGAACTAGAACAGAACTAGAACAGAACTAGAACAGAACTAGAACAGAACTAGAACAGAACTAGAACAGAACTAGAACAGAACTAGAACAGAACTAGAACAGAACTAGAACAGAACTAGAACAGAACTAGAACAGAACTAGAACAGAACTAGAACAGAACTAGAACAGAACTAGAACAGAACTAGAACAGAACTAGAACAGAACTAGAACAGAACTAGAACAGAACTAGAACAGAACTAGAACAGAACTAGAACAGAACTAGAACAGAACTAGAACAGAACTAGAACAGAACTAGAACAGAACTAGAACAGAACTAGAACAGAACTAGAACAGAACTAGAACAGAACTAGAACAGAACTAGAACAGAACTAGAACAGAACTAGAACAGAACTAGAACAGAACTAGAACAGAACTAGAACAGAACTAGAACAGAACTAGAACAGAACTAGAACAGAACTAGAACAGAACTAGAACACAACTAGTTCTATGAAATTTATAATAACTTCAGTACTTTCCTAACGATTTTTGCTTTTCTCATATATCTTGTTAGAAAAATAATTAACCAATAAACCATATATTTATTTCATTATCATATATATTTCTTTAAAAATATCCCTAAGAAAAAATTATGCAAATGAAAGTGATCCCATAAAATACCAATTAAATTACTAATCCCAGATATTGATTTTGCAAAAAGATATTAATTATGCTTAGCAAAATAAACCATTTTAACTATAGAAACAAAAATATGTAAATACTTCTAGCTTAATTGAATTTTAACTCCTTTGCAAAATGTCTTATGCATAATTGTGAAACAAATTTCTTTTTTTTTTTTTACTCAGGCCAATTGCCTAAATTAATTAACTTGATATATATGTATATAAAGCTATTTTTATATGTAAGCATTTATATTAAAGTATTTGCCAAAATAAGAGAAACAAAAATAAAAATTAACTTGTACAAATACAAAAAGTGATGTGTATGAAAATCCTTTTTAATCCTTTATAAATTAACAATATATAGGTAGTACATACAGAAATGGCAAGCATTTATAGACATACGAGTAAATGTGAATATTAGTACGATAAATATATAAATAGTTTATTCATTTGTTTTTTTAAATATAAAGCCGGCAGTTTTATGTAGCTACCAACCATCTAAGAAATTTTTTAAATAAATATCCTATAATCGTTTTCACTGTCTTAGTCATGCAACTCAGAGTAATTTAGGTTACTATAGTTGCTTACCTATGCATTACCTTACTAGCCAAGGGTAATGTACCGAGTGTCAAAAAGCTTTGCTAGTACATTGTCGGGTATTTAGTGTGGATTCTTAGTTCCACAGACTGCGGGATATTTTGTGATATATATATGTATGCGTGAGAGTACATGTGTTTGTGTGCTTATGTGTGTGTATTTGTTTGTGTATGCAGCATATTGCCTAAAGACTTTAACCAACTTTTTTTTAATTAAATTTAAAATTGAAATTTTAAAAAGAACACAAAAACACATTCACAAAATTTCATATATACAGTGGAATTAACTGAATTTAGTTCATATGCAGTGAATGTTATTAGGATGACTGCAAATTATAGTTGTTTAAAATAGTTTAAAGAAAAAGAATGAAGTCATTGGGATGTCTTGCCTCATCCGCTTTATAGTCTAGACCTTGTCCCGTTCGACTACTATTTGTTTCAATCAAAGCAGAACGCTCTCTCTGGAATTCGCTTCACTTTGGAACAGGGTATCCGGTATTGGCTTGATTCGATCTTGGCTTGAAAAGATGAGCAGTTCTTTTGGCTCGAAATCCATATGTTACCAGAAAGATGACAAAAGATCATAGCAAACAATGGCCATAACTTTGAATAAATTTATATTGTACAAATGTTTCCAAATAAAACCAAAAAAATTTTTAAAATCCCGAATTTTTAAGTCATACTCCCATAAATCAATATCCTAACATTGATATACAATACAAATGATGACTAATAACCTGCAAAATATAAGTGGACCCCTTATTTTCAACCAATTTCCTTCAAAAATCAACACAACCCTAATATATATAAGCATCTATGAATTTATATCTGTCCATGTTGTAGCTGGCAAAAATGTGAGAAAGTTAATCGATTAGAATGTAAAAACCTACTGCAAAATATCAACAATACTGGTAATAACAACAACAGCAACAACTATAACAACTTACAACAGTAGCAGCAGCAGCAGTAGCAACATCAGCAACACAAGCTAAATTTAATAGCCTACATTAAGAAGTCTTTTAAAAAAAAAAAAAAAAACAAAATAAAAAAAATGTTGTTGGTAAATAATCTACTACAAACCATTCATCTAGGAAGATTGTGCGAGAAGTGGTAAAACTAGGCTAGAAAAAATGACTCAATGAGCTTCTTAGAAAGACGTAAGTACGGTAAAAAAAAATATTTTTGGTAAACAAAAATCACGTTAAAAAATATTTTACCCTGGTTTTGACCCATTTTAGGTGGAAATTACAACATCGTTATATGTGTCGTTGGAAAGGTCTTTGAAATATCTATCATCACATAATCATATTGTCTTATTAATGACTAAATAATCCAGATATAGTCAAATATAAGTCAAAAATCGAGTTAATAGTGGTTTTTTACGTAGATCTCAGCCATTTGTAGATCGATTTTCTCGATTTTAAATAGCAACCGAACCGGAACTATATGTATGTAAGTTATTTGAGGGCTACGGAAAGTTGATTTCAATATACAGATGGACAGACGGACATGACTATATAGACTCCGCTATCTATTCACGATTCAGGATATATATACTTTATGAGGTCGCAAATGAACAATGTTGAAATTACAAACGGTATGACAAACTTATATAAAAAACTTAATATCTTTGCCACTCAGGGTGATAATATATACAACAAGAAAAAAGATGCTCTAGATGTATTCAGAATCAAAACGGAGCAGTCCTTCGATACTTTCCATTTACTGATCAAGTTAGTGTAACATTAGATGGGATAGGTGACAGGGTCACCGCCTAGAATTATAGATTATGTGAAGACGATTGTTTGCCACGCTCCTAAGTAGCGCCCTTTTCGCATGTCGTAGTTTATGTTTTGATAACAGCAACATGTCTCTCTTTGGTTTTGTTTGAATCCAACGTCAAATTGCAAATATGTGAAATTTGGTATCTCGGATTCAAGTATTCAAATAATCCGTAACTTTTATGATGTTGAAAACTCTCAAGAATATAAATTTATTAAGTTGGAAAAATTTATTTTTTTGTTGAAGCTCTTTCAATCAATATTTCACTCTGTGCTCATTTTCACCCTTTTGTTATGTGTCGTGGTAGTAAACTCAATACCTAATTGCAATAGTTAATTAGGGTTAAAAGATGTAAATGTTCGAGCATTAAATGACGATGCAGTATATAAAAAACCGAAAGTGCGGTATTTTAGGGCGTGGCAAAAAAATCATTTTCACATTTCCGGAATCAGCTAATCAGCTTCAGCTAATCTATAATTATAGGGGGTGACTGTGTCAACAATTTTTTTATAAGGGGCCATCCCATCTAATGTTAAACTAAATATTAATTGAATACAAGAAAGACCAATAGATAGACATGTACTGAGGACGATATATTAACTACTGTCTAGTCCTTCAGAGGTTCTGAACATTATATTGAAGTGAACTCCAATATACCTACACTTAACGACTATATCTACCTGAAGTGGGGTTAGAATATCTGCCTCTGAATGCTGGAGATCTAGAACATATGGGCACGCAATGATCTTGTATTTACTTCCTAAACCAAACCTGTGATTACTGTCTGTTCTAAGATGAACTAAGGCTTTGGAACTAGTATCTTCTGTGATTAACTCGAGTTAAGCTTCACAAACAGTCTTCTATATAAAGCTTGAGTTAACCACACCTGTGATCACTGTCTGTTCTAAGATGATCCAGTGTCTTCTTCTGTGATTAACTCGAGTTGCTTCACAATAAGTCCTCCATATAAAGCTGGAGTCTTGCATTCGTGGGAGCACTGGCATTTTTTGCAATAGTAAGGCTGTAGTTATGCCACTTAATTGCTATACTTCGACTTATACCTTAGTCAGACAGTATAATGAAGTATCCAGAATAAGCTTATCTTGTGTCTTAGCCTGGACAGTTCATTTTAACTCCTTCAGATTGACGTTGTAGTCGTAGTATTAAGTGACATTAGTAACGTCTGGCTGTTGACAATAATGTCAGTGCTACCACGATTGTTCTTTTCCCTTAAAACTCAACATGAGTCCCTGATCGCCTATATCTTAGCCTGAAAGACACTAGCTTCATATGGAAGATGTATTGAGCTGTGGGAGAAGAACAATCGTGGGAGCACAGCCATTATTGTCAACAGCTAGACGTTACTTATGTCACTTAATTTGAATACTACGACTTCTGTGTCAATCTGATGGAGTTAAAATGAACTGTCCAGGCTAAGACAGTTCAGCTACGTTAATGAGCTGGCCAGCGAAAGCGAAAATTTCAAAAGGCTGACAAAAGATGGTGATAAATGGAAACATGCTATAATCAACGCAGCACAGTGGGGCAACTGAAAAACATGGAAATAAATCTGCATCTGGGTGCAATACACAACTCTTGAATAGGAACCGAAAGCATACAAGCAGACTTGAACTTGGATTACCCTCCATCAATTCAACATTTACACAGCTGCCTGAACCACGTAGAGGAAAACGGCTTGACTAAATATTGTTCACCTCTTCTATGAAAGTTTGGCTCTATATTTGTTAGGATATACATTTCTGAACCTACATATTCCTACTGAACGATCTATTTGATACATCGGTTAGCAGTCTGTGTTACCTTAGTGGATAACTGAATGCGACAAGTTGAATCTAAAGAGTTTTCCAACAAGAGGTGTTGTTTTGAATCACCCTGTTTTTCGGTAGTTGTCACTTTTGAAGATTTTATTCTTTGACATTTGACAAGTAGAAACTACGTCATTACTAAAAATGGAACGATACACGCTTCAACAACGCATTGAAATTATTAAAATTCACTACAAAAATGGTGAAAATCTTGCAGTCACAGTTCGCAAAACTAAAGCATTTTTGGGTCGTCGTGAAGCATCTTGTCGGACCGCAATACAGAAATTGTTGGAAAAATTCGAGCTGTTGGGACAAGTTAGTAATGTGAAGAATAAAACCCGTGCACGTCGCTCAAGAACAACTGAGAATGTTGCTGCTGTAGCCCAAAGTGTTGAAGAAAACTCAGGTTTGTCCATTCCTCGTCGTTTTTTGGAATTGGGCATATCACAAACGTTATAACACTGTATTTTGCATAAAGACTTGGTTCTTAAGGCTTATAAAGTTTAGTTAACGTCGTGTCTTTGCTCTTTTACGGGAAAAGTTTCCGGTCCGTGGTATCTCTCGAAGAGTTGATCACAATTGGCCACCGAGATCTTGTGATTTAACGCATTACGACTTCTTCCTTTGGGGCCAGGTGAAATATAAGGTCTACACCAACAGCCCAGCGTCGATTCAAAACCGCAAAGATAAAATTCGTGAGGCTATCAAGGACATAGGACAGCCACTTTGTGATTTGGTTATGGAAAATTGCATGAAAAGGATATGGTCCTGTAAGCGTCGTCGTGGTGGCCATTTGGCTGATATTGTTTTTCATTATTAACAGCATACCTTCCTCATTGTTTTGAAATAAAAATCCGATGATTTATCTCAAAAAATTCCATTTTTCTTTGAATACCAAAATAATACCTCTTGTTGGAAAACCCTGTAGTACTAATTTTAGTTTCACCATATAGTGAAGGAATTAATGTTAAGCCATTTTGGATTGTCTGTGTATATTTTTTTTCATCTTGACCTATTAACCAATTTATTACCCGAAATTTTATTTCCGAATTGAATAACATACTTTGTCCCAATCACAAACATTTCACACAGCTCTCGTACATGCAAGCACAAACATGCAACTAAATATAGACTAAAATTCAATGCATGTTTTGCATTGTATATGTATGTAAATACGTGTGTATGTATGTATTGCTTACATATACAGACACACTATTAAAATACCATTAAAATAGAAAATAGATTTTATTTGTGTTTTTCTACACTCAACCAGACAGACACGTGCATGCACACACGTCAAAATCCATAAAAGAGAGTGCACTGCAGAGTGTATTTGTATGTAATTAAGTAAATTTAGATGTGTATGTAAGTACATATATATGTGTGTGTGTATGTGTCTATATATCGGTGTTAAACTAAACCAATTTTTCTATTATAATCAAAATTAGTAGCATCTATATAAATGAGTTTAAATGTAAGCATACATATCTATCTATCTAACTAACTATCCATAACTCTGTGTGTGCGTAGACAATTTTCAAACAACATTCAACAAAATCTGTTTACTAATGATGATGCTGATGCTGCCGATGCTGCTGCTTCTGGCTCCTGGTAATGATGAGAATGAAGATGAAGAAGATGAAGTTGTTTTTACTGCTGTCTAGTAAGTTTTAGTTTCAGTAGTTGTTGTCTTTTAGACCTAAAGATCAACATTTTAAACATCAACTAAATGATTTCTCTTGTTATCCCTTATATACACATAAATATATAAACATATATTGTGGTTGGGCTATATTTAATGATTCTAAATAGAATAAAGCCACTCAAATCTAAAACACTCACACATACATGTTAACATACTTACATACTTGTATGTTTTTGTATACATATTTCCTGTCTAAAAAGCAAAAATTAAAAAAAAAAATCCTTAACAAATGTCAAAATGACAAAAAAGGAAAAAAAACAAAGTCTAAGTATAAGTAAATATATTGACCATCGCACAATGGGGCAGAATCAAAATATTTTGGAAATAAATCAGCCATTTCTAAGTGGCCATTCAATTTATCATATTTCTAAACATTTTCATCAGTAGAAACTTCTTCTTATCAGCAATGTTGATAATACACTGTTATTAACATTGTTTATAAGTTCGATAACATTTACTGTTAAGGCTGCTAACATTAAAAGCTGCTGAAAGCTCTAGGTAATCATTGTGGAAATAGAACATTCTAGTTTTTTCCGTTAGCTAATTCATGAAACATCTAGAAGATGGCACTGTGTATATAAATAGTAACAGCGAGTTGCAGAGCAGTCAGTAATTAATAGGCTCTGTTAGAGTTAACATCAACCGTATTACCATTGTGTTTGTGACTATTTAAATTGTTTTTAAATTTGAATAAATAATGAGTTGTTAATGTACAATTTTTAAACTACTGATCACTTTTATTTACAACTAAAAAATACGATTTACAAATTTCGCATGTCTGAGGTATCTTAATATGAAACCCCACAGTGCTCCTCAAGAGGAGCGAATACTTCTCTGCTACGCTTATGTGAAATTTTATGCCAATCGTATAAGCCACTTAAAAAAGCCTGATTCATTTCCCCAATATTTTGATTCTGCCCCATTGTGCATCTTTAAAACTGTTACTTGATTGTTTATGTGGTTGTGTATGACCCCAGTCCAGCTGTTACTTTCATACAGTTTCTTTTGTGTAACTTTAGACTAAACACACTCTCTCACAGACGCACACTTTAATATTATTTTGGAAGCAGGTCACAAAAGCTCGGTCAGTTTTTGAATACACAAAACAATTTATAGAATTTATAAAAGAAAAATTAAATCAAGAAAACCTTAGCAGGTTGTAAAGAGGTCGGCCGGGAGGTGTACCAGGAGCTGTACATTGAAAAGGGAAATATTAGGAGTACATAGCTATTAGATGTCTAAAAAAGTTTAGATAACAATGGCATTTTCAATTCAATATGATTTTTGGTATTTGGTTGATGAAGTTTTTGACACTAATGAAACACAATCTGAAAGTTTAATTCTAGAGAAATTGCTTTGTCATTCGCCCTAGTCATCAAGTTCATTTTTGTACCCTTACTTAGTTAAAAATGTCCAATCAAATTCAATAATAGTGGGTCAATTAACCATAATAAAATACTTTAAAGACCAATAAATCCCTTCGATTACAAACAAATTCGAAATTGATGTTCTAATGTACTGAAATTTTTGGCATGATTAAACACTATGTTCGCTCTTATATAAAGGGTTTTCCAACAAGAAGTGTTATTTTGAATCACCCGGTATTTCGGTAGCTGTTACTTTTGAAGCTTTTATTCTTTGACATTGGACAAGTAGAAACTACGCCATTACTAAGAAAGGGAACGCTTCAACAACGCATTGAAATTATTAAAATTCACTACAAAAATGGTGAAAATCTTGAAGTCACAGTTCGCAAAACTAAAGCATTTTTGGTGGAAAAATTCGAGCTGTTGGGACAAGTTAGTGATGTGAAGAATAAAACCGGTGCACGTCGCTCTAGAACAACTGAGAATATTGCTGCTGTACCCCAAAGTGTTGAAGAAAACCCAGGTTTGTCCATTCCTTATCGTTCTTTGGAATTGGGCATACCACAAACGTCATTACACCGCATAAAGACTTGGGTCTTAAAGCTTATAAAGTTCAGTTAATACAAGAACTTAAGCCGGCCGATCATCATGAACATCGTGTATTTGCTCATTTACGAGAAAAGTTTCCGGACCGTGTTATCTCTCGAAGAGGTGATCAAAATTGGCCACCGAGATCTTGTGATTTAACACCTTGCGACTTCTTCTTGTGGGGCAACGTGAAAGATAAGGTCTACGCCAACAGCCCAGCGTCGATTCAAGACCTCAAAGTTAGAATTAATGAGGCTATCGAGGATATAGGCCAGCCACTATGCGATTTGGTTATGGAAAATTTCATGAAAACGATATCGTCCTGTAAGCGTGGTCGTGGTGACCATTTGGCTGATGTTGTTTTTCATTATTAACAGCATACCTTTCTCTTTATTATGAAATAAACATCCGATCATTTATCTCAAAAAATTCAATTTTTCTTTGAATACCAAAATAACACCTCCTGTTGGTTGCATACCCTTAAATAGATCTATAATTTATGCCAATTATGCACTAAGATATAAAATCGACAACTCTAATTTGGACGAGTCTGAAGTGCGGCGGCAGTGATAACTATCCGGCACTTCTAACGAATCTAATTAATTCCATCAGCATTACTAATCTGAGACCGTACATCAAATGATATCTTAGTCTATCGAGATATCTTTGTTTGTTCTCTTGTATAGCCCAGCAGTCGCATATAAGTTACTGTAAAGATTCTTCCTACTTTTCGTAGAAACAACTCCGGCAATAGTCGTTCTGTAGTATATCTATAAGAAGCCTGATCGAGTCCCTACCAAGAAACAAAAGAATATTCATCGTTTGCCTCACCAAAGAGGGCCAGAGTAATGTGGATATTCTAGAAATGAAAATCGTAGACCACAGGTTTATCGAGTCTCTAAACTCTAATTCATCGATCATTTTCAATATCTTAACGAAAGGAATACAAATTTCGCTGCTCGATTCGCACAGATTCGTCTAAGGACGACTCGTCTATCGCACATTCGTCAGCCCTTTTTATTCTAACATGCTAATGTCCAATCTGGATTAGGAATTGTATACAATCAAGTAGACATTTTGATCTCAGCAGCTTACAAATGACAACCTTGAGTTCAGCTACGATTGAACTCTTCTATTATCCTTATCATTCCTACGAATGCCTTCATGCAATGGCACCCATTTTAGCTCGATTTGGAGATGTCCGAACTGTAAGCATTTGCAGTAGTCATTTCGACTTCAGAACCTTATAACTGAGAGCCTTGATTTCTGCAACACTGCCCACATCGATATCAATAGTTGACGACTCTAGATTTAATTCTTCTATTATTTTTTTCATTCCCACGAATGTCATCATGACCTGATACCCATTTTAGCTCGATATTATCCTTATCATTCCTACGAATGTCTTCATGCAATGGCACCCATTTTAACTCGATTTAGAGATGTTCAAACTGGAAGCATTTGCAGTAGTCATTTCGACTTCAGAACCTGCTCACATCGATATCAATAGTCGAGGACTTTAGATTGAATTCTTCTGTTGTTCTTTTTCATGCCCACGAATATCTTAATGTCCTGATACCCGTTTTAGCACGATATGGAGATGACCAAGCTGTAGGTATTTCCAGTAGTTATTTCGACTGGAGAACCTTATAACTGAGAGCCTTGATTGCTGCAAAGCTGCCCACGTAGATATCAATGGTCGACGACTCTAGTTTGTACAGCTGTATTAACTTAACAGCCGAAGCGATGGTGTTAATTTCCATTTGGAAAAGGGTGCAGTTATTGGAAAGTCTATGAGATACCTGAAGCTCAAAATTATTACAAAAATTTCGCCTTAAACAGTGTATTGAGATCGCATAACAATGAAGGACAGACTTTGCGACCCAGTCTTCTCTGTCTTCGGTATTCTCAACCTAAAGAGTCGGTCAAAATTCAAGTTTTGCCACCAGACTGACCTACCCAAAGCCGAAACAAAAGTATTAAGTTTCACTCAAAAAAAAGTCTGAGAGATACTAGAAGGTCAAGATCATCAGAAAAACTTCGAGAACCAGTTCCAGTTTCCTTCTTTGAAGCATCAGTGTAGATTAAGATCTTATAATGCCGAAGAATATACTTTGTTGCTCATTCTTCTCTTTTCGGTATTCTTGTCCTAAAAGATCTGTCAAAATAATCCAATTTCTACCCCCTGGTTAATCTGTCCATATTATATAGCATTGTCTAGTAGGGGGAACTTAGCAGAAGTGTTACTTGATTGTTGTTGATCGTATAATATCTAAAAAAGTCCGATTTCTGCTCCCAAATTGGTCTATACATGTTCTAGACGATGGTGTTATGTCCAGTACGGAAAGTAATCAGTCCGCCAGACTCTTTGAGTCATAGGACCGACTTAGTAGAAATGTTTGTGATAAACATATCAAGGGAACGTTCATCTTCATCTCCAGACTGACTTAAGGAGTAGATCTCATTGACTCAGTGGTCTCCCAGACACCCTAGTCTCTGCACCTTGTATAGAGTAAAGAGTTGGTGTATTTCCGCCACCCTTCATCCCTCAAGAGCGTCATAGCCAAGGAGAGATCTAATGACCGCTGCCTACCATATTTAAACAAAAAAGTCTTCTTAAACAGTGTCCCAAAATATAAGAAAGATTTGAATTAAATAGAAAACACAATTGTTGCCTTAAATATCTATCCAATGGTGTTAAATCACACTATCTATAGGCAAATTCTATACACTGAAACAAGATAGGTCACGACCAGCAAATGTCTCATGCAAGTCTTGTTGAAACCACATACCGTTCACATAAATATAAACAAATTTACAGAGAAAGAACTCTGTTATCATGTCATGATATCGAGAACCATTAACTGCTTAAACAGCCTCCTTTTGCAAAGAAGAATGATCCAATGATGAAGCCAGATCAATATCCGCACCAAACAGGGACTCTTGGTTGCATTTGTTTTTCAACAATCTCATGTGAGGTTCTCTTAAGCTCAAATGCAACAATTTTGACGATTAATAAAGCCATCAATATGATAATGTGTTTCATTGCTTTGGATGATTAATGTGCTGAAAACATCTAAACTGTAGCTGGCAAACCTTCATTGTTTTTGGAATATGGTTCAACAATGAAAACGCAATTTCTCAATAGACTTTCATCCACTCACTTGGCTGCCAAAAATTCAATTGGTTCTGAACTCTTCTATAGTTGTTGACTTTAGTTTAAAGGACTGTGTGAACAAGAGACTAGTGTGTCGTCTGTCTAATAGACTATGAAAATCAAATGCTGTTTTCTTACAAGATGATTTGTCATTATTACAAAGGTGTTACAATCTACTTTAGTTGTGTTCTGCATTAGTTTCACATCATCATGTCAAGCATGTTTGACATACATACAATTCATGACTTGACAATGTTTGGTGTGACACTTGTCGCCGAATTGAGAGCTCATCATGCTTCAAAAGACGTAGGTGATCAAGGATCTACACCTGAACTCAAAGTAATCTGAAGCAAAGTTACTTGGTTCTTTTGAAAAATGCCTGCACCGTGTCATTTGAATAATGTAGAAAGGCATGACTTGACAATGTTTGGTGTGACACATGTCGCCGAATGGAGAACTCGTCATGCTTCAAAAAACATCAATAATATGATGACAGATAACTGATCAAGGATTTATACAGGTGAAACTAAAGTAAACTAAACAAATTAACTTGATGATTTTGAAAAATGTCTGCAACGTGCCATTTGCCCAATGTAGAAACGTCTATTAAGCATGAAACAGAACTATTTGTTCGCCAGAAGTCTTTGAAGAGAAATGGATACATCTTTAGCTTTAAAACTTTCATAATTCGCAAAAGTTTGTAACTAGCGTATTATAGTTACAAACTTTATAAAGCATGTAAAATACCTGCGTCTTCCTTCAAACTAGACAGTTAGATGGGAATATAAAAATGTCTATACATAAGTCAAGGTATGAAAAATCTTTGAAAAGGTTCTTTCAACCACTTAAATCTTAAAATTCTATGCAATATAGAAACGTCTAATCAGCATGAAACAGAGCCAGAATTCTTTGAAGAGAAATGGATACATCTTTAGCTTTAAAACTCACATAATAGACAATAAATCGCAACATAATACGCTAGTTACAAAATTTTTAAAGAATTTAAAATACCTGCGTTTTCCATCAAACTAGACAGTTAGTTGGGAATATAAAAATGTCCATACATAAGTCAAGTTATGAAAAATCTTTATAAAGGTAGAGAGGTTCTTTCAACCACTTAAATCTTAAAATTCTATAAGTGTTTTCTTTTTTCAATACACGCATAAAAATGCTCATACATATAAGACTAAGTATATGAGTCTATTATTTATAAAACACAATAGACTGCAGCAAAAATACGAATTATGACAGTAACTCAGACTAAATTTCTTATCATACACCACTTGTATCAGCAAACCCACAAAATTTGGTTGCTGTCTAATATCCCTACACTGGCTACATTTGTGTCCTGCATACAAACATATGTATGTAAGTTTTTTTTTTTTTTTTTAGAATATGTTTTCAAGTTTTATGAGCTTAACATTCTCTAATATTTTGCCACAATTGTCGTTGTGCTCCTCATCATCCTAGTTTGAGGTAAGAACCACTTGAATTTATTTGTGTATTTTGTCTTGTGTGCTTTATAATGATGAAAATGATGAAGTTGACCATTATGATGATGATGATGATGATGATGAAGTTGATGACCAATGTTTAAAAAAGGTCTACTACACACTAGGAATACTTAGAAACGATATTATGGTTGTTAGTCTATTGTCATTTAACAATTGACCACAATTCTGACACTCTGAACCAAAAAGGTAAGAAAACATACACATAGAAGACATATATAGAAACATAGATACTTGTGTAGGTGTACCCAACAAACACAAAAACATACTACTTATATTTATACAATATGAACAATAGACTAACCTATAGTTTGAATGATATAATAGGCTATAATCTAGACAATATAGTCTGAACAATAGACGACTATAATCTGAATAATAGATATCTATAATATGAACAATAGACTAGTCTATAGTCTGAACAATAGACTAGTCTATAGTCTGAAGAATAGACTTAACTATAGTTTGAACAATAGACTTCCATATAGTCTGAATATAGACGGTGAAATAGTCTGTATAATATACTAGTCTATAGTCTGAACAATAGACTAGTCTATAGTCTGAACAATAGACTAGTCTATAGTCTGAACAATAGACTAGTCTATAGTCTGAACAATAGACAAGTCTATAGTCTGAACAATGGACTAGTCTATAGTCTGAACAATGGACTAGTCTATAGTCTGAACAATGGACTAGTCTATAGTCTGAACAATGGACTAGTCTATAGTCTGAACAATAGACTAGTCTATAGTCTGAGCAATAGACGAGTCTATAGTCTGAACAATAGATAGTCTATAGTCTGAACAATTGATAGTCTATAATATGAACAATAGACTAGTCTATAGTCTGAATAATGGACTAGTCTATAGTCTGAGCAATAAATTAGTCTATAGTCTGAACAATTGACTAGTCTATAGTCTGAACAATAGACTAGTCTATAGTCTAAATAATGGACTAGTCTATAGTCTGAACAATAGACTAGTCTATAGTCTGAACAATAGACTAGTCTATAGTCTGAACAATAGACTAGTATTTAGTCTGAACAATAGACTAGTCTGAACAATAGACTAGTATTTAGTCTGAACAATGGACTAGTCTACAGTCTGAACAATAGACTAGTCTATAGTCTGAATAATGGACTAGTCTATAGTCTGAACAATAGACTTGTCTATAGTCTGACCAATAAATTAGTCTATAGTCAAAACAATGGACGTCTATAGTCTGAACAATAGACTACTCAATTTTTTTTTAATTTTAGATCAAATCATGGTGTTTGCTGGGTATTTCTTGATTTTTATTTGTTTGCAAATATATCATAATGAAAAGCAGTATATTTCGAAAGAAAAATAAGACAATATGAGTTATCATGTTGAAAATAAATAGTCAATGATATTAAAACAATTTTAAATTGTTAAATTTTATTACTTTTTTATAACTTAAACATTGAGGTTAAATACTTTTTAGGGACATTTTTATTCGTTGAAATCGTATAAACCAGGCAGACATCTGTCATAATTATTTACACTCAAACCACAATACCGAGTATTTAATAGTCAAGTCAAGCCTTATATTTAACTATTTTACCAAATGGTTTGTTTATTTTTGCTCTTTTATAAACAATTTCTAAATTGTTTTATTTCAACTAAAATATTTTATTAAACTTATGAGTAATTTAAACAAATATTATATTTTAGATAATCCATTATAAAAAAACATGTGTTAAATTAAAAAAACATTAAACAAATAAACACTTTTTATTAATATTATTATGTTTAAATCAAATAAATGCAACAAGTTACTATTAATACATAATAAACTTTATCAATTTCCAGTTAATTGAATTTGTTATTATCAAATTGTATTTAATCTTTAAACAAAAAAACAACAACAACAAAAAATGTTTGCAAAATTATTGAACACAAAAACTATTCACGTGTTTTACTATTTATTCAATTGTTTTGCACACAGTGTCGCGTGTGTGTGTTTCAATATGTAGTACAGTGTGCGATGAGGGTTTTTCTAAACGGACAGCAGACATGTGCCCGGGTAGCTCAGTCGGTAGAGCATTGGACTTTTAATCCAAGGGTCCAGGGTTCAAGTCCCTGCTCGGGCGAGTTAAATTTTTTTTATTTTCTTTTTTATATTTTCTTAAAGTTTTTTCCAATATTCCCCAGCCTATAGAAAACTTCCTCAATAACAATTACCCATAAATCTTTAAGCTATATACGGAAATATAAATGGTTTTGTTTTTACTTTACTAAGTACTGTGTAAAACCGTATCAAACACAGCCTCTAATCTATTAAGAATGCTCTTGTAGTACTTAAATAGTTATTAAAACCATTTTTGAGCACTCTATTGAAATTGAATAACTAAATAAGTATATATATTGAACTAATAATAGTGAGTGTATCAACACAAAATTACTATTTTCCATAAGACCATAATTACTTTTAATCTTTAGTATTATGGACTATAGCTCTATATATAACTATGGTGAAACAAATGTAACCAAAAACCCTCAAACCAAACCCACTACTATACTAAAATACATACACCAGCATTTCATTAAATTGTAGGGGCGGAGAGCTAATGTAATAACATTAGTATTAGTTTCACATACATACATAGATTTTTAGAACTTCATCATATTTTGTATAAAGGATAAAGGAGCAAGAGTTAAAAGAAACTTATTTAAAAATTCTCTTTTTGCTTTAATTTGGTGTAATTAAAAAAAAGAACAATTTGTCAAAATTGATTACAAATGTTTGAAATGCTAGCAAAAAGCATACTGAAGTAGTTTTTAATCGAATAAAAAATTTAATTAACATTTTATTCGAGTAAACGAATATTTTATTAGTCTTAAGAAGAATTTCACCAATTTTACTAAAATTTTATTAGATCAATATTTTTTTCGATGAACCTAAAATTTTATTCGAATACTTAATTTAAATATTTTATTTGGATTAACTAAATACATTTTGGCATTGAATCGAATATTTTATTCGAATAACCGAATATTTTATTCGAATAACCGAAAATTTTATTCGAATAACCGAATATTTTTCGAATAACCGAATATTTTATTCGAATAACCGAATATCTTATTCGAATAACCGAATATTTAATTCGATTAACCTATTTTTTGGAATAACCGTATATTTTAATCGAATAACCGAATATGTCATTCGAATAACCGAATATTTTTTTCGAATAACCGAATATTTTATTCGAATAACAGAATGTTTTATTCTTATATTCGATCATCATATACATTTTTATGAACTTTTATAAACGGTTTCGCCAACCGATTATTTATTCGAATAATATTATTTTATATAACATAACATTTAATTAGATTAATTTACAAATTTTTTTTGAATTAACTAAAAACATTTTGGCGTTGAAATCGAAAAACCGTATATTTTATTTGAATAACCGAATATTTAATTCGAATAAACGAAAATATTATTCGAATAACCACATATTTTTTTCGATTAACCGAATATTTTATTCGAATAACCGAATATTTTATTCGAATAACCAAATATTTTTTCGAATAACCGAATATTTTATTCGAATAACTGAATATTTTATGCGAATAACCGAATATATTATTCGAATAACCGAATATATTAATTCGAATAACCGAGTATTTAATTCGAATAACCGAATATTTAATTTGAATAACCAAATATTTTTTTCGAATAACCGAATATTTTATTCGTATATTCGATCATCATATACATTTTTATGAACTTTTATAAACGGTTTCGCAGACTTAACGATTAACCGAATAATTTATTCGAATAATGTTTTATTTTATTGAATTCGTTTAAAATAACATTTTATTAGATTAATACATATCTTATTCGAAAAACCCAAATATTTTATTCGAATATTTCATTTAAATATTGAATTCGATTAATTGAACACTTTATTAGTATAATTGACAGTTTTATTCGATTAACCGAATATATATTTATTCAAAAAACCGAATATTTTCTTCGAACACTTAATGTTTATTATTTTTTTAATTAACTGAATGTATTTTTCATGTAACCGCCTATTTTTCGTTGAACCGAATGTTGTATTAGAACAACCGAATATTTTATTCGATCTGCCGAATACTTTTCTCGATTAATCGAACATTTTAATTAATAAAACTAATAATATGCTCGAACAAACACACAATTTTTATGAAATTTTTTTAACGGTTTAGCAGACTCAACGATTAACCGAATAATTTATTCGAATAATATTATTCGAATAATATTATTTTGTTTAATTTGATAAAACGAATATTTAACAAGATTAATAATACATATCATATTCGATAAAACAAAATATTTTATTCGATTGTCTGATTCGAATATTTAATTCGAAATTTGAATTCGTTTAACTGAATATCAAATTCGATTAATAAAACACTTTGTTAGATTAATCAACAATTTTATTCGTTAAAACGAACATATTATTCGGACACTTAATTTAAATATTTCTTAAAATTAACTGAATAATATATTATTCGAATATTATATTCGATCAGCTGAATATTTTGGTGGATTAATCGACATTCTATTTAATGAATGATTTATTCGATTAAAATTATTCGTATTTAAATTTAAAAAAAAATCTATTTCGAAAACAAAAATGTTTGAAAACAATTTTGAAAAAAAAAATATTATTTTTTAAATTTTGAAAAACAACTTTGGTGAAGGGTATATAAGATTCGGCACAGCCGAATATAGCTCTCTTACTTGTTTTTGTTAAATTTAATCATTTGTTTCACCAAAATTTTCAAATAAAATATTTTAATCGATTAATTTACCGAATAATTTTTTAATTCCAAAAAAAATTTTATTAGTTTAAAGCAATATTTTATTAGATTCAATGGGCATTTTATTCGAATATTTGATGCATTGTATTAAATATTTCTATGGCTAAACGATTATATTATTCGATTAACAGAACGTTTTATTGGATTAAACGAATATACTATTCGATTAATGGTACATTTGGTTCAATTAGCCGTAAGGTGATTATCTTCAATTAAATACAAATTTTATTCGATTAAACAAATTTTTTATTTGAATAGTCGAATGTTTTATACGAATAATCGTATTTTCTCCCCAAAATTTTGAATAATTTCAAAATTTATAATTTTAAAAAACAATTTTATTTAATTTACATAATAATTTATTCGATTAAGCGAATATTTTGATAGAGTTAAGGGTAATTTTAATCGAATATTCGATTTGAATATTTTATCCATTATATGGAATATTAATTCCATTAAAAGTATATTTTATTCGATTAAACAAATGTTTTACTCGATTAACCGAATATATTATTCGACTAACTTAATATTTTATTCAATTAGTCGATCATTTAATGCAATTATGTTCGATTAACTACAAATTTTATTCAATTAAAATTATATTTTATTCAATTAGTCAATTATTTATACAATTAGGTTCTATTAAATATAAATTTTATTCGATTTATCTATTCGAATAAATGCTTATTATATTGTATTTTAAACGATTAACCAAATAATGTATTCGATATAAATTATATTTAACTCGACTTAATTAATACACATTTTATTTGATTAAAAAATGTCCACTTCGAATAAATTCATATTATATTTTATTCGATTAACCGAATAATTTATTCGATTTAAATTTTATTTTACTCGCCTCAAACCATATTTTATTCGACTTAAATAAAAATTTGTTTCCTTATTGGATATTTTATTCGATTAACCGAATATTCGGTTAAGACCCTTCCTTTAATTCGGTTACTTAAGTATTTTATTCGATTAAGCTAATATATTATGCGTTTAGTTGAACAGTTAATGTGATTTAATTAATATTTTATTCATTTAAACTAGTAGTTAATCGATTAAAAAAATATTTTATTCGAATAATTTAACTTTTATTCGCTTTAATTAAAATATTTAAAAAATTCATTGAATTAAATATATGACTAATAAAACAACATATTTTATTCGATTAAGCGAATAATTTATTCGACTAAATATTTGATGTGACAATTAAACGATTATTTCCAAAGATTAAGGAAAATGTTATTCGATTAAACGATAAATTTATTCGAATTAAATATTTTATTCGATTAAGCAAATATTTTATGCATTTAGTTAAATAGTTAATTTGATTTAATTAATATTTTATTCATTTAAACTAGTAGTTAATCGATTAAAAATATTTTATTCGAATATATGAATTTTAATTAATTAATTTAAAAGAAATGCATTGTATTAAATATTTGATTAATTTTATTCGATTAACCGAATAATTTATTCGATTAAATATTTTATATGACAATTAAACGATTATTTTCTAAGATTAAGGAAAATTTTATTCGATTAAACGATAAATTTATTCGAAATAAATATTTTATTCGATTAAGCAAATATTTTATGCATTTAATTGAATAGTTAATTTGATTTAATTAATATTTTATTATTTATATTTTATTATAGTCGATTAAAAAAATATTTTATTCGAATATTTGAATTTTTTATTCTCGTTAATAAAAATATTAAAAAAAAAATTCATTGAATTAAATATTCGATTAATTTTATTCGATTAAGTGAAGAATTTATTCGATTAAATATTTTATATGACAATAAAACGAGTATTTTCTAAGATTAAGGGATATTTTGCTCAATTAAACAATTAATTTATTCTAACACCTGAATTTCTATATTTTATAAAGTAAATTATGTTTAACCTAACATTAAATTCAACGAACCATATGTTTTAATCGATTAACCGAATATATATTTCACACATTATTGTTTTAAGAACAAAAATTTCGTTTTTTTCTAAAATATTGATTTTGATTTTTGCCCTCAATACACTATATTACATCATTTATAAATTAAATAATTAAAAAGTAAACATTATTTGACAGTTAGTAATCACTTGTGTTAGTTTTAGCAATTATGACCAAAGTCATAATTGAATTTTCTAAAATAATTTTGCCCCAAAAACAGAAAAAAAAACCTCAAATATAAAAATCAATTCTATAAAAAAAAAATTGTTTAAATTTTCAAATTCAACTCATGCAATATTTAAAAAGTATTTTTGGTGTTAGAGTAGAAATAAATGTGTTCAATGTTGTTGTGTCTCAATATGTGACAGATGCATATTAAAATACTGGGTATATTTGTATAATTGCATGTGTGTGTGCCTCTGGTAAATATAATAAATTAATAAATTTATTGAACACAACATATTGAACTCAATATTATTATTAAATATTGTAGAAGTTGATGGGGTTGGCACATTAAAATTCAATTCAATATTCATACAAACACTTTTGTATATATGTATGTAGATATTTAAATGTATATGTGGATACACATACATACATTTAAGAGTGCAAATTTAATTCCCAAAACTCCCAAAAGCATAAAGTAAATTATTTCAATTAAATATTTTCTCTACAACTGCACATTTACAAATACATAAGCACATACACACTCTCAATGCTTATTTATCTATGTATGTGTGTATGACTAAATACATTTAAATGCCATGCAAATGCATGCGTTTGCCTGTCCATGTTTGTCTGCAAGTAAGTAGTGGTGCAGTGCATTCACAACTCTATCATTGCAATTTGTTTTGAGTGTCTGTCTGATTGTATGCTTGTGTGTTTGTATTTGTATGTGTATATTAACAATTGTCCTTTAATAAGTATAACAAAATATGAAATTGTCCATCTTTGCTCAAACCTCCTCACAAAAAAAAAAAAAACACAATCAAACTCAAATAAACCTCATCTGATATTGTACTCCAACTATGAGCACTATGGGTCAGTCTCTATTGCTTAATTAATTGCGGACATTTTTAAGTAAATATTAAGTTTTTAAGAAAAATACATAGATAAATTATCGAATACTTTATTCGAATAAAATATTTAGTAAATCGAATAAAATCTTCATAAAATCTTAAAATATGTTATTATACTTAAAAAAAATATATATAAAACATTGAATTACATAATGTTTTATTCGAATAATTGAATTTTTATTCGCTTTAACCAATATTTTATTCGCTTAACCGATTTATATATCCCATTAACCGAATATTTTGTTCGGTTATTCAATATTGTGTTAATATATTTTTCTAGTCTTAAATTCTTCTAATAAAGAATTATTTTAATAGAATAAAATATTGAATTGCTTAATAGTTTTTTCAATTTAACGAATATTTTATTCGATAAAACGAATAAAATATTCGTTTAACCAAAACATATATTCGATTAACCGTATAAACTATGTGATTATTTAAATGAAGACTTCGTTTAATCGATTAAAGTATTCAATTAAAATTTTATTCGACTACACGAATATTTCACTTGTTCAAACAATCAATATATTCGATTTACTAATTATTTTATATGAGAAAGATAATTCAATTATCCGAATATTTTATTCGATGAACCGAATAAATTTTATCAATTGATTCATTTATTCGAATAAAATATTCAAATTAACTGTTTGAATAAAATATTCGCATTATCGAGAACAAAATTTGCCTTTAATATAAAAAAATCTACGTTTAATCAAATAAAATATTATCCAATGAAATTATTTAAATCCTGAGTATTCAATTAGACGAATACTTTTTCCAATACAATTTTCAAAATACGAATGGATTGTACATATTCTCTTAATCGAGTATTTGGCGAAAAAATCAATATTCAGTCAATCTAATAAAATATTTGAAATATGGAATAAAATAAAATAAAATGTAACAAGTAAGAGAGATATATTCGGCTGGGCCGAATCTTATATACCCTTCACCAAACTATACTTCAAAATAAAAATTTTTAGGTAATTTCAGGTAAACAAATTTTTTTTCCAGTTGTTTTCTTTAATTTTTTGGAAAAAAAATATTTTTCAAATATTTTTTTTTAAGTTTTTATGTAAATTTTGTTTTTAAATTTTTAATTTTTTTTTTTTTAATTTAAATTTATTTTTTTTTTAATATTTAGCGAAAAAGCTTTTGGTGAAAAAAAAATCTGGTTCAAAATATTTCCCGATTTTGACCCATTGTAGGTCCAACTTACTATGGTCTTATATACGTCGTTGCAAAGGTCTTTGAAATATCTATCATTTGATATCCATATTGTCTATATTAATGACTTAGTAATCCAGATATAGGTCAAAAAATAAGTAAAAAATCGAGGTTGTCCTGGTTTTTTCCTTATATCTCAGCCATTAGTGGACCGATTTTGCTGATTTTAAATAGCAAACTTCTCGAAAGCATGTCTGACAGAATTATTGAAGATTTGGATCCCGAAGATATCTGGGGTCTTCAGAAAATTGATTTCAACAGACAGACGGACAGACAGACAGACAGACAGACAGACAGACGGACATGGCTTAATCGACTCCGCTATCTATAAGGATCCTGAATATATATACTTTATAGGGTCGGAAAATTATATTGTGGAAATTACAAACGGAATGACAAATTTATATATACCCTTCTCACGAAGGTGAAGGGTATAAAAACAAAATATATTATATGAATAAAATAAATATAGAAGTGATCAAATGAAATACTCATTCAATCTTAAATAAAATACTATTCAATAAATCAAATAAAAATTTTAGTTTAAACGAACAAAATATTCGTTTAATCGAATAAAACATTCGGTTCGCTGAAAAAAATTAACAGTAAAACGAATATAATATTGAAATCAATTAAATATATATTCAAATCATTTATTAATTGACAAAAAATATTCGAATAAAAATTAAATTAAATGTTTATTTAATCGAATAAAATATTAATTTATTTGAATAAAATATTAATTTATTTGAATAAAATATTACTTAATCGAATAATATATTGGGTTCATTCAATACAAATACAATTTAAATCAAATAATTTAAAAAAAATAAAATTACCGCTTAACCGAATAATTTATTTTATTAATCGAATAAAATATTCGGTCTATCAAATAAAATAATCGAATATGCGGTTTAAGGAATAAATATTACTTATTTTCGATTAATCGAATAAAAAATTAGTTTAATCGAATAAAATATCTGGTTTTTTGTATTGGTTTAAATAACATATTTATTTTTAATCGAATAAAATACTTGATTCACATAATCACATACTATTTAAATACATACAATAACAAATTTAAAAAATCGAATAAATTATTCGAATAAGTTATTCGAAAATAGTCGTTTAATCGAATAAATTATTTAGTTTGTCAAATAAAATACTCGATTCATGCAATCTAATTGCATTTATTCCAAATAATTTATTTTATTAATCAAATCAAATGTTCGAACAAAACAATTCTTTAACCGAATAAAATATCAATTTAATAGAATAAATATTCGGTTACTTAATCGAATAAAATGCTATCTTTAATAGAATAAAATATTATTTTAATATTTTTTTAATCGGATAAAGTACTCGGTTCAACCAATAAAATATTTTTTTAAATGAAATAATATTTTTAATTAAAAGAATAAAATATTCGAATCAATTGTTAAAATAAACTATTATTCTAATCAAATATATATAATTAGTCGAATAAAATACTCGAATTATACTTTCGAATAAAATATTAGTTCTATCCAAAAATATTAATTTAATCGTGTAAAATATTATTTTAGTCGAATAAAATATTAATTTAATCGAATAAAATATTATTTTAATCGGACAAAATATCTGTTTAATCGAATAAAACATTCACCTAATTGAATAAAATATTATTTTAATCGAATAAAATATTCTTTTAATCGAATAAATTTTTTTTAATCAATTAAGTAATCGTTTATCGGAATAAAGTAATCGTTTAATCTAATAAAATATTCCTTTCATCGCATAAAATATTAGTTCCATCGAAAAAAATTTCTTTTAATCGTACAAAAAATCGTTTAATCGAATAAAATATTTATTTAATCGAATAAAATATTCGTTTAATCGAATAATATATTTATTTAATCGAATAAAATATTTATTTAATCGAATAAAAAGTTAATTTAATCGAATAAAAATGACTTTAATCAAATAAAATAATTGTTTAATCTAATAAAATAATCGTTTAGTCGATTAAGGTATTATCTTAATCGAACAAAATTTCTGTTTAATCGAATAAAGTATTTATTTAAATGAATAATATATTAGTTTATCATATAAAATATTCGCTTAATCGAATAAAAATTTGTTTAATCGAACAAAATATATGTTTAATCGAATAAAATATTTTTCCAATCGAATAAAATATTTAATTAATCGAATAAAATATTCGCTTAATCGAATACATTTTTTTAATCAAAAAAGTAATCGATTATCCGGATAAAAGATTCGTTTAATCTAATAAAATATACCTTAAATCGAATAAAATAATATTTTAATCGAACAAAATAATATTTTAATCGAATAAAATAATATTCTAATCGAATAAAATAATATTTTAATCGAATAAAATAATATTTTAATCGAATAAAATATTATTTTAATCGAATAAAATATTATTTTAATCGAATCAAATATTATTTTAATCAAATAAAATAATATTTTATTCGAATAAAATATTGGTTTATTCGAACAATATACGTTTAAACGAATAAAATATTTATTCAACCGAATAATATATTGATTGAATCGAATAAAATATTGGATTAATCGAATAAAATATTCGTTAATCGAATAAAATAATTAAACGATTATAAAATAATCGGTTAATCTAATAAAATGTTCGTTTAATCGAATAAAATAGTCGTTTAATTGAACAAAATATCTGTTCAATCGAATAATATATTTATCCAACCGAATAAAATATTTATTTAATCGAATAAAATATTCCTTTAATCGAATAAAATATTATTTTAAACAAATAAACTATTCTCTTAATCAAGTTGCACACAAACAAATAGTAAATTGTAATTATCTTCACCGACCCATTGTGCACATTTAGCCATTCATTCGTTCTTACTTCGCCCTCTTGCCCACCATTCATTCACTTCATTCCTGCTTCATTCACTCATTTATTCATTTGTTTACTTTTGTCCAGCAACAACAGTCACAAAAAGTATTTCAATCTGTTTGTATTTAAATTTTTATGCGTAAATATTGTGTTTCTGAGTGTGTAAGTAAACAAACATGTGTGTGTGTGTATGTTCGTGCGTCTGTGAACATGTCGCAAATGCAACAGAATCCTTTTTTTTTTGCAACTGGTTGTTGCTGCTGTTTCATTGTGCCCCAATACTATCAAAAACAACAAAAAAAATGGACGAAAGTCTAGAGTGAAAGTGGCATTATGTGTCTACTTTAAATTTTGCAGTATATGTATGTGGGAGTGCTGCTGTAATTTGGTTTATAAAATTGCTGTGCATGTACAAGACTCCTATTGAGCTTTTCAATATTTTTGTTTTAAAATTTTTTTTTTTTTTGCTTTCATTACACGAGAGATTGTTTAAATACAATTTAACACAGTCAGTGAAAATACTTTGAAAGAAAAGTGAGTTTTATGTTTTTAAATGGATTGCAATGGTAAAATTAAAGCATTTACAAAGTTTTGAACTAATGAGCCGATCTCTACTAATCAGGAGAAGGTTCCACATTGCTCCAAATTTATAAAAAATTAATTGAAATATTTTTATTATCTATTCCTGGCACCAACTGTATTTAATTCCATAAATGTATATTAAATTGTATGCATAAATTCATTCAATAACTACAAAAT
Source organism: Calliphora vomitoria (assembly GCA_942486065.2). Classification (NCBI taxonomy): domain Eukaryota; kingdom Metazoa; phylum Arthropoda; class Insecta; order Diptera; family Calliphoridae; genus Calliphora; species Calliphora vomitoria. Next base: position 19,330,474 of record OW818033.2, on the reverse strand, counting down.
ACAACAATTCAAATACTTATTGATTTCAGTTTATATTTCAACATCAAACACAAAACAAATTGAAATTCTCTCATTGCTGGTGATTATTGAATATTTCGAAAAATTTGCATTACAAATTTCCTTTTTACTTTTCCTTGTTTTTTGCCAATAATATCTTTAAGATAGAAAAATATCCAAAAGCACGCACACATTCATTCATACAATAAACATGACCTGATAGCTGTAGAATATGAGAGAATTTTCTACAATTTTATTTAAATTTTAATTTAAAATACAATTTTAGAGACAATTCTGCCAACTACCACAACGAGTAAATTGTGTAGTGTTAGAAAAAAAAACACACAGCAAAAAAAAAAAAGAAAGAAAAATAGAAATTAATTAAGAAGTGTCAAAATAGCTTAGAAATATTTTCAAATCAATTTTTCCCTTTTAACAACACACATACAGTACAATACACTAAGACAATTTACATTTTGCAACAGTAATACAAATAAAATATAAAGAAAGAAAGCATGTAGCTTTAAATTTGTTGAAATATTTTTTTATAGAGAAGAAAATATTAGTACAATTAATTGTACCTATTTTGGTACAAATAAAAATTAAAAGGGACAATTTGAAAACTTCCTATAACTTAAGGATTTACTTGCAAAACCTTTTTCAGTAAATATTTTTTTTCTTTATTTTTAACGAACTATTTGATAGTCTTTGATGTGTTGTGGAATTTGGGCCAGTAAGTTTATATCGTATTCAAATCGACAATACCTAGAATATAACTATTCGATTAATCGATATCTTTATTCGAATTAACATTTTTATAAAATCAATGAAACATTCAGTACGTTTAATAAAATGTTTGGCCTAACGAATAAAATTTACGATTAATCGAATAAAATATTAAATTATCCGAATAAATTATTCGAATAAAACATTGGTTTCAACGAATGAAATAATAGTTTCAATAAGCTTAATAAAATACTCGTTTAATCGAATAAAATAAGCAATTAATCGAATAAAATATTGGTGTAATCGCAAAACTCGAAAAAAATATTCGTTAATCGAATAAAAAAAATCAATTTTTCGAGAAAAAAAATGTCATTAAATCGGATAAAATATTCTTTTAATCGAATAAAATGTTCGTTTAATCGAATAAAATATATGTTTAATCGAATAAATATTCGTTTAATTAGAAACAAATCGAATAAAACATAAGTTTCTTTCAACATAATATTCGTTTAGTCTAATAAAAAATGTGTTTAATCGAATAAAATATACAATTTTTCGAATAAAACATTCATTTCATCGAGTAACATATTCTCTTAATCAAATAAAATTTTAGTTTAATAGAATAGAACACAATTTGCATTAAATCGAATAAAATATTTATTTATTCGAAAAATAAATATTATTTTAATCGAATAAAATATTCATAAAATCCAATAACTTCTTAATTTAATCGAATATGACATTCGATTAATCGAAAAAATATTAGTTTAATCGAATAAAATATTAGTTTAATCGAGTAAAATATTAGTTTAGTCGAATAAAATATTAGTTTAATCAAATAAAATATTGGTTTAATCGATTAAAAAACGTTAATTAAATCGAATAAAATATTCTCTTATTCTAATAAAATATTAGTTTAATGGAATACAATTTTTTATAATCGAGTAATATATTCTGTTAATCGAATGAAATATTCGATTGATCGGACAAAACACACCTTCCACAAAATCGAATAAAATATTTGTTTAATCGAATAAATTCTCGCTTAATAAAAAATTTCCCTTTAATCGAATAAAATATTTGTCTAATCGAATAAATTCTCGCTTAATACAAAATTTACCTTTAATCGAATAAAATATTCGTTTAATCGAATAATATATTCGTTTAATCGAATAAAATATTCGTTTAATCGAATAAAATATTCGTTTAATCGAATAAAATATTCTCTTAATCGAATAAAATATTCGTTTAATCGAATAAAATATTTGTTTAATCGAATAAAATATTCTCTTAATCGAATAAAATATTAGTTTAATGGAATACATTTTTAATCGAGTAAAATATTCTGTTAATCGAATGAAATATTCGATTAATTGGACAAAACATCGAATCGAATAAAATATTCGTTTAATCGAATAAAATAATCGTTTAATCGAATAAAATATTTTTTTAATCGAATAAAATATTCGTTGATCGAACAAAATATTAGTTTAATCGAATAAAATATATTCGTTTAATCGAATAAAATATTTGTTTAATCGAATAAAATATTCGATTAATCAAATAAAATATTCGTTTAATAGAACAAAATATTTGTTTAATCGAATAAAATATTAATTTAATCGAATAAAATATTCGTTTAATCGAATAAAATATTCGTTTAATCGAACAAAATACTCGTTTAATTGAATAAAATATTCGATTATCGAAATAAATATTCGTTTCATCGAATAAAATATTCGTTAATCGAATAAAATATTCGTTAAATCGTATAAAATATTCGTTTAAACGAATAAAATATAAGTTTAATCGAATAAAATATTCGTTTAATCGAGTAAAATATTCGTTTAGTCGAATAAAATATTCGATTAATCAAATAAAATATTCGTTTAATAGAAAAAAATATTCCTTTGATCGAATAAAATATTCGTTAATCGAATAAAATATTCGTTTAAACGAATAAAATATTCGTTTAATCGAATAAAATATTCGTTTAATCGAATAAAATATTCGTTGAATCGAATAAAATATTCTCTTAGTCAAATAAAATAATAGTTTAATGGAATACATTTTTAATCGAGTAAAGTATTCTGTTAATCGAATGAAATATTCGATTAATTGGACAAAACATCGAACCGAATAAAATATACGTTTAATCGAATAAATTAATCGTTTAATCATATAAAATATTTTTTTTTAATCGAATAAAATATTCGTTTGATTGAACAAAATATTAGTTTAATAGAATAAAATATTACTTTGATCGAATAAAATATTAGTTTAATCGAATAAAATATTTGTTTAATGGAATAATTTTTTTTAATCGAGTAAAAGATTCTGTTAATCGAATGAAATATTCGATTAATAGTACAAAGCGTCGAATCGAATAAAATATTCGTTTAATCGAATAAAATACTCGTTTAATCGAACAAAATATTAGTTTAATCGAATAAAATATTTGTTTAATCGAATAAAATATTAATTTAATCGAATAAAATATTAGTTTATTGGAATACATTTTTTTAATCGAGTAAAATATTATGTTAATCGAATAAAATATTCGTTTAATCAAATAAAATATTTGTTTAATCGAAATAAAATAATTGTTTAATCTAATATGACATTAAAATAATCGAATAAAATATTTGTTTAATCGAATAAATTTTCGATTGATAAAAAATATTCCTTTAATCGAATAAAGTATTTGTTTAATCGAATAAAATATTTGTTTAATCGAATAAAATATTCATTTAATGCAATAACATATTTATTTAATAGAATAATATATTCGTTTAATCGAATAAAATATTCGTTTAATCGAATAAAATATTTTTTTAATCGAATAAATTTTCGTTTGATAAAAAATGTTCCTTTAATCGAACAAAATTCATTAAATCGAATAAAATATTCGATTAATCAAACAAAACAACCCTTTCACAAAATTCTATAAAATATTTGTTAAATCTAATATAATATTAAAGTAATCGAATAAAATAGTTGTTTAATAGAATACAGTTTCGTTTGATTAAAAATATTTATTTAATTGAAAAAAGTATTCCTTTAATCGATTAAAATTTCCGTTTAATCGAATAAAAATTTTCTTTAATCGATTAAAATTTCCGTTTAATCTAAAAAATTGCATTCGATAAAAAATGTTCTTTAAATCGAAAAATTTATAAACTTTTCTTTATAAAAAGTTACCAAAACCTAGCTAATTTTAGGCCCCCAAAAAGTACCTTTATTTCCCTATTCCTAGTACATTTTACAAAATGTCCCTTTGTCCCTAGCTGATTTATATTTGTTTGAATAAATTTGCTAAATAAAATATTGAAAATGCCAAACGGAAAAGACATGACATACAAATAAATATTTCCTTCGATGTGTGTGCGAATGTATGTGTGTGTGTGTGTGGGTTTAAGTATTTAAGGACATGTCTATAAGGACATTTGGCAAGAATGCGTTTGTTTATTTGTGAATGTGCGTGTGTGTGTGTGTTGCATAGAAAAATCTTAAATAGATGAATATTTTGTAATTGTTAATTTAATAAATGACAAACATTTAAACCATAAAATACAAAAGATCATTACTAAATAACTATAATCAGAAAAATGTTTATGGATGTGTGTAGGTTGGAAGTATTTGTACAGTGTGCAGTAAAATTAAGGAAACTTTTTTGTGATTTTAGGTTTATAAATATATGTATACAAGTATATAAAGTTCAGTAGTGAAGTAAACTTTAAATTTCCTAATGAATTATATGGAACTGAAAACTGAAGAGACATTGTTTGTGCCTTCCTTATAAGCATTTTTAAAGTAACATAATTGACTTAAAACTTGGTGGCATTCCAGGTCCATTCCCACAACAATTGGATCTTCGCTCCCGAACGAACCGAGTCGTACTCGACCAAAGATTCTTAACTCAACGACAGCTTTATAAACCAAACGTTTTTCACCATGAAAGAACTTTCGGAAACAATGGAACTGTTAGAACAACAACACTTCAGGTCAAAGGTAACAAAAATCACATATTCAGAATCCCTCATTTTAATATATTTCCAATTTTTTAATAAAAAAATTTTGTTATTTGAGACATTTTATTGTATGTATTCATAATGTTTAAGATAAAATTAATACAAAACTAAACCAACTTCCAAATCAACATTTTATAAATAAAAAACAGAACATTCCAAATTGCTGACTTGAAAATTATTTAGCTTTGTTATAATTAAAAAACAACATTTATTTCGAATTTACAACTTCATCATTTAGTTAATTATATGTGGTACCTAAGCATGTACACCTCACGCCAACACTAACTCATTGTAAAGGTGGAGGGTAAATTTGTTTGCTATTACAAAAATAACTTAGAACTCAACACATCTATAACAACAACTCACCACCTACTAACAACAACAAATTTAATTTGACATTCAAACGAATGACGACAATTCACCTTAGAAATAAAACTTATTTTATCTGCTGAGTATTTTGTAGGGGATGTAGCTCAGTGGTAGAGCGTTCGCTTTGCATGTGAAAGGCCCCGGGTTCGATCCCCGGCATCTCCAAGTAAATTTTTTATTTTTTTTTTTAAATTTAAAATTCTTTTTTTTAATTAATTACTTACCCCCATATGCATAAACAGTTTATAAATTTATCAAAGGTTTATAAAACAAATAATTAGTTATTGTTTTAATTTTGTACAATTTATTAGCTAAGTTTTCCTTAATAAAATATTTTAGTATTTTAAATGACCTTGAGTATGAATGTGCTATCTCGCGCTGTGTTAACAACAAGCAGAGTGGCGCAGTGGAAGCGTGCTGGGCCCATAACCCAGAGGTCCGAGGATCGAAACCTTGCTCTGCTAGAAAGCAACCCCGAAGTCGTGTGAAAGGGTAATTTTTTATTCAAATTTTTAATTTTTATTAAAAAATAAAAAAAAAAATGTTGGATAAAAAAAATATACATTTAAACGATTGAAACTAAAATATTACTGTATAGAGACTATAAAAAAATATTCATTTATTCGAATAAAATATGAATGGAATAAAATAGTTGTTTTAACCAAATAAAATAACTATTCATCGAATAAAATATTTGTTTAATCGAATAAAAAGTTCCTTTAGTTCAATAAAATAGTTGTTTAATCAATTAAAATATTAATTTAATCAAATAAAATATGTATTCCTTTAGTTAAATTAAATACTTTTTTAAAGGAATAAATTAATCGAATCGAATAAAATATTTGTTTAATCGATTAATAGATTATAAAATATTCCCTTAGTCGAATAAAATATTCGGATAATCGAATAAAATATCCGTTTTTCGAATAAAATATTGCTTTAGTCGAAAAATTGCTTTATTTAACGAATAAAATATTTGTTTAATCGAAAAAAATTTCATCAAACATTATTTTTATCGACAAAAAATATTCGTTTAATCAAAAAGATATTCCTTTAGTCTAATAAAATTTTAAAAAATTTCGTTTAATCGAATAAAATATTAATTTAATCGAATAAAATATTCCTTTAATCGAATAAAATACTTTATTAATCGAATAAAATATTTGTTTTATTGAATAAAATAAATGTTCATCGAATCGAATAAAATATTTGTTTAATCGAATAATATATTCGGTTAATCGAATAAAATATTAATTTAATCGAATAAAATTTACCTTTAGTCGAATAAAAACTTTATTAAACGAATAAAATAATTGTTTAATCGAATAAAATAAATGTTTATAGAATCGGGTAAAATATTTGTTTAATCGAAAAAAATGTTCCTTTATTCGAATAAAATATTAATTTAATCGAATAAAATATTAATTTAATCGAATAAAATATTGATTTAATCGAATAAAATATTCGTTATTTCGAATAAAATAATTTGTTTAACGAATAAAATATTTGTTTAATCATATAAAATAAATGTTGATCGAATCGAATAACATCTTTGTTTAATCGAATAATATCTTATAAAATGTTCATTTAATCGAATAGAATATTCCATTATTTGTTTAATCGAATAATCGACAAAAGTATTTGTTTAATCGAATAAAATGTGCCTTTAGTCGAATAAAATATTCGGTTAATCGAATAAAACATCCGATTTTCGTAGAAAATATTCCTTTAGTCGAATAACAACTTTATAAACGAATAAAATATTTGTTCAATCGAATATAATTTTCCTTTAATCGAATGAAATTTTCCTTTATTCAAATAAAATATTCGTTTTTTTTTCGAATAAAATAATTTTTTAAACGAATGAAATATTTGCTTAATCGTATAAATTAGGTTTCTACCTGAAAAAATCGGTTTCGGTCGGACAATTTGATCTGGTTACTTTTAAAACTGAATTTTGTATTTGTAAATTATATGTTGAACATTTTTAATCAATTTCGAAAGATTGAACTAAATTTTGAAAATTTTAAAAACATGTACAACAAATAATATGTTAGTTAAGCTTGTTTCATTAAAATAATGATAAAACAATTTTAATTTTTCTACTATATGATCTCAACATGTTTGTTCGAAAAATGGTATTTTCAAAATTTCAAATTCCAGGATTTTCCAAAATTCGAACTTAATTTCGAAGTTTTCAAAAATGATGGAAAATAGTCTAAAATGTCTATTTTTTGTGTTTATTCATAAAATTATATAAAAAAAATTTATTAACTAATTTTCGAACTTTTTTGTAAATTTTTAAAAAGTTTTTCAATGTTCGAAAAAATTATTTTTAAACTTATGGATAGAAATAAGTTATTTTTATACAAGATTTTAGTAAATTTCGTGTTTTTCAGGATTTTTGAAAATTCGAACTTAATTTCGAAATTTTCGAAAATTATGGCAAATAGTCTAAAATGTTTGTTTTTTTGTGTTTAGTCAAAAAATTTAATAAAAAAAAGTTAGTTTACACTTTTTCAAGATTTTCGAAAATTCGAACTTTTTTGTAAATTTTTAAAAAGTTTTTCAATGTTCGAAAAACTTATGGATAGAAATAAGTTATTTTTATACAAGATTTTAGTAAATTTCGTATTTTCAGGATTTTCGAAAATTCGAACTTAATTTCGAAATTTTCGAAAATGTTAATGCTCGGTATTTGGTGGGAGCAAATGGTCCTTTCTATTATGAGCTGCTGAAATCTGACCAGACCACAAAAGGGAACCTGTACCGTACGCAACTGATTGGTTTGAAGCGAACATTGGCCGGAAAAACGCCCAGAATAAGCGGCCAGACATGAAACCGTATTCTTTGTTTCGATCGATGTAGAACGCTCTCTCTGGGATACGCTTTACATTGAATATATTTATTTATATTGTACAAATGTTTCAAAATAAAAGCTAAAAAAAATCCTGCATTTCTAAGTTCAACCACATTTCATAAATATTGCTTTAATTCCTTCCAAATCTCCTTGGTTTCTAGTTTACTCCAATTACTTGTTCATATTCAATATTCTCTTTGTCAAAAATTGCAGCTTGCAATTCAATTGAAATTCAATCGTTCTTTCATTTCTGTACAAATAAATCCCCAACGGAATGTGCATCAAAGGTGTTGGCAACAAATTTTTGAACGAACACTACAAAAAAAAAAAAAACGATTTAAGTAAAAACGACATTACTTTAGAGATTCCTTAAGAATCACGCCAAAATAATGGTGGAGAGCGAAAAAATGTTTTTCAAGCAAATAAAGCACAAAGGACACAAGACAGCAACTAGAAAATAATGGCATTCCTTTGGCCATTCATACTTAAAGCAAGAAGTACATATTTTCTCATCATCACAACTCAAACCAGCAAACAACTGCTGTTGCTGCTGCTGCTGCTCCTATTACCAATTTAATGAAAAAATGTGGGAAAGGAAAAAATAAATTTCCTTAAATTGCGTAGAAAATAAGTTTCCATTGGCTGTTATTGCTATTGCCAGCCACCACCACCACTGTCAACTGTTTTACTATGTTGGTTTTCCCATAATTTCACTTAATATTCTTAGAACATTTTCTTAACCCATTTCTGGGTTATTTTAAAATTGTGTGTAAAAAGAAAACAGGCACTTTACATTGCTTCCTTCCTTTACTACTTTTAAATGCATCGTTATACTATATTTTTGTTGATTTTTTTTTTGCTTTCATTTGGGTGTTTTTATTTTTATTTAAACGTCGGCGAAAACTTTATAATCTGTTAATTATTTGTCTTATGCCAAGTTAGCGAAATTTTATTGCTTCCCTTGAGTCTTCTGACTATTCTTTGTCTCCCCTTCTTTCTTAAATTTATAATTTGTGCTTCTTTAAGAGCTACAGTGTGTTAGTTGAGTAGTTATGTTTAAACTAACGTTTAGTAAATTCAAAATTTTGTTAATTCCAACCTTTTGGAAAATTATAAAAGTTTCAAAATTCGAATGTTATAGAAATTTTCGACAATGTTGAAAATTATTTAATTTTCTAGCTCATTTCCAATTCGTTCTATATCTATCTTAATTACAAGACCTTTGTAGTAGCTCTCATTTTCACACATAAATAAATATATAAAGACTATTTCTTACGCATCACATTCCATACTATCGCATACTTATTTCCAGTCCTCCTCCTCCTTCGCCCTATTTCTAACGCAACCCCCTCTCTGAATTACTGCCTAACTTGAGTGTCCTTTTACATACTGCATGCATCTGGTTAAATAGCAAGAAATAAACGTAACCAGACTTTTAACTGCCAACACAGTCTCTTATTTATCTCCCACTACACTACAGTTTTACAGACTGGTTCCTTCTTTTTCCCCAACTAAAATTTATTAAAACCAAACACCATCCTGGTATATTTTTTCACCAGGCATATAAATTTGAACTCTATAAGTATTTTTATTCCTTTAATGTTTAGTTATGCCCTTAAACTAATGGCAGAGGATTGAATGGTGTATCTACCCAACAAAAAACTGCTTGCTTCTGCTTAAGTTTGTTTCGCCCGTTTTGTGGAATAGTCCAACAAAACTTTAAGCTAAATCTTAGAAGTGCAATAAAATAAAACCGTCAAGGCTAATGTGAATACCAAAGCATTTTAGCTTACCTTACAGACGCAAACGCAGAAATATGTATATATAACTTTAATTGGAATTTATATTTAGTTTAGATTTCAAAAAAGGTGAAATTTAAATTTATGTTTTTTGTGGGTGTTGGGTAAAAGGGGTTTAATAATTGTAGCTTGGTTCACAACAGAAATATTTCATACATTTGGATTGTTAAAATATTATTTTGAAATACTTGAATAATTGTATGCTGAACAACTGAAATACCCACGAAAGAACAATAGAAAGATTCTCGATTGAGCAATATAAAGATCCACGATGGAACAACAGAAAGATCCTCGATTGTACAATACAAATATCTTCGATTGAACAATATAAGACCCACGATTGAACAATATAAGGATCCACGATGGAACAACAGAAAGATCCTCGATTGTACAATACAAATATATTCGATTGAACAATATAAGACCCACGATTGAACAATATAAAAATTCACGAAGGGACAACAGGAACATCCTTGATTGAACAATATACAAATCCACGATTGATTAATTGAAAGATCCACGATGGAACAATAGAAATATCCTCGATTGAGCAATATACAGATCCACGATTGATTTACTGAAGGATCCACCATTGAACAATTTAAAGATTCACGATGGAACAACAGAAATATCCTCGATTGAGCAATATACAGATCCACGATTGATTTACTGAAAGATCCACCATTGAACAATTTAAAGATTCACGATTGATTAATTGAAAGATCCACGATGGAACAACAGACAGATCCTCGATTGAACAGTATAAAGATCCACGATTGATTTACTGAAAGATCCACCATTAAACAATTTAAAGATTCACGATGGAACAACAGAAAGATCCACGATTGAACACTTTAAAGATTCACGATGGAACAACAGAAAGATCCTCGGTTGAATGATCCACGATTGAACAATTGAAAGATCCACGATGGAACAACAGAAAGATCCTCGATTGAGCAATATAAAGATCCATGATTGATTAATTGAAAGATCCATGATTGAACAATTAAATCATTCACGATTGAACAACATAAAAATTCTCAATTGAACAATAGAAAGATCCTCGATTGAAGAGTTGAAAGATCCACGATGGAACAACAGAAATATCCTCGATTGAGCAATATAAAGATGATCGATTAAACAATGGAACAACAGAAAGATCCTCGGTTGAACAATAGAAAGATACACGATTGAACAATAGAAAGATACACTATTGAACAAACAAAAGCTCCACGAACAATAGAAATATCCTCGATTGAACAATTGAAAGATCCACGATGGAACAACAGAAACATCCTCTTTTGAGCAATATAAATATCCTCGATTAAACAATGGAACAACAGAAAGATAGAAGATATAGATAGAAAGATTGCACAATCGAAAGCTCCACGATGGTACAATAGAAAGATCCTCCATTGAACAATAAAAAGATCCACGATTGAACAATAGAAATATCCTCGATTGAACAATTAAAAGATCCACGATGGAACAACAGAAAGATCCTCGATTGAACAATATAAATATCCACGATTTGAAAGATCCACGTTGGAACAATAGAAATATCCTCGACTAAACAATTCAAACATGTACAACTGAACAGATCCTGGAAAGATCCTGGATTGAACAATCAAAATATTTACGATTGAACAATAGAAATATCCACGATTGAACAAGGAAAATATCCACAATTGATTCAAAATTGTACAATAGAATTATCCATGATTGAACAAAAGTAATATACTTAGATTAAACAATAGAAAGATGTACAATTATTTTCAAAATTGAAGAAATGAGAAATCCATGATTAAAGTAATGAAATATCCACGATTGAAATAATGAATTATCTAGTATTCATGTCAACATTAAAGTAAAAGAAGATCCACATTTAAAGTAAAGAAAGATCCAATATTGAATTAGAGATTGGAATAAAAAAAAAAGGATTTAAGTAATGAAAGACCCACGATTCATGTCAAAATTTAAACAATGAAATATCCACGATTCCTGCCCAAATTATAATAACGAAAGATCCGTCATTGAAGTAAAGGAAGATCCTCGATTGAAGTAAAGTAAGATCCACGATTACAGTAAAGAAAGATCTAGAATAGAAGTTAAGTAAGACTTCCACAATTGAAATAAAAAAAGATCAACGATTGAAGTAAAGGAAAATCCTTGATTCTTGTCAAGATTGAAATAAAGGAAGATTAACGATTGAAACATCCACGATTGTTGTCAAAATTGAAATAAAGAAAGATCCACGATTCTTATCAAAATTGAAATAAAGAAAGATCCACAATTGGAGTAAAGAGAGATAAACGATTCTTGTCAAAATTGAAATAAAGATAGATCCACAATTGGAGTAAAGAAAGATAAACGATTCTTGTCAAAATTGAAATAAAGAAAGATCCACAATTGAAGTAAAGAAATATTCACGATTGTTGTCAAAATTGAAATAAAGGAAAATCAACAAAAAAAGTAAAGAAAGATCCACGATTTTTATCAAAATTTAAATAAAGAAAGATCCACAATTGGAGTAAAGAAAGATCCACGATTAAAAAAAAGAGAAAATCCAAGATTAAAATAAAGAAAGATCCACAATTGTTGTCAAAATTGAAATAAAGGAAGATCCATAATTGAAGTAAAGAAAGTTTCACGATTGAAGTTAAGGAACATCCACGATTCTTTTCAAATTTAAAATAAAGAAATATCCTCGATTGAAGTAAAGAAGGATCCATGAATCTTGTAAAAATTAAAATAAAGAAAGTTCCACAATTGAGGTAAGGAATGATCCAAGATTCAAGTAGAAAAAATTTCCATGTTTGAACCATTGGAAGTAAATACAAAACCACGGTTGAAGTAAGTGAATATCCAAGATTTAAGTAATGAAAGTTTCATGATTGAAGTATAGAAATATCTACGAATCTTGTCAAAATTGTTATATAGAAAGATCCAAGATTGAAGTAAAGGAAGATCCACGATTACAGTGAAAAAAGATCCTGGATTGAAGTTAAGTAAGCTCCCGGATTAAAGTAAAGAAATATACACGATTGAAGTAAAGAAAGATCCACGATTCTTCTCAAAATTTAAATAAAAAATAACCCACAATTGAAGTAAAGAAATATCCACGATTGAAGTAAAGGAAAATCCATGATTGAAGCAATAATATTCCATAACTGAAGTAAAGAAATATCAAAAATTTATGTAATGAAATATCCTCTCTTGTTGTTAGAATTATATAGAAAAACATCCCCCAAACAACAAATAAAAGTAACTAATTTGTCCCCCCAAATAAACAACACTTATCTAACATTTAAGTCATTAAATAACAAAAAATAATCACCCCATTATTAAGATGTTGCAAAATTATTCGCAACTATTTATTAAACAAAAAACTTAACAACAACTTTCCAAAGGAAATTAAAATTTGCTTTTACAATTTTGCAAAATGAAGATAATATTTATTTTAGTTTAGTTCTGTTACATATGACTGCCCCGAAAAACTGCCATATAATCAAAATATTGCAAATGTCTAAGCATTTATTTTTTTGTTGTTTTTATTACTTTTAAGAGAGTAAGTATTATATGCTGGAGGAAAAAAAAGAACGTAGCAGTTCTGTTTACATTTTAATTAAATTTAACACAAATATGCATTTATTCATTACTAACATACCTTTCGCACAAGCAACCTTTCAACGTTTTTTGTATCATTGTAAAGATGGTGCAACGAATATTTTACAAATATACGAATTAAGTACAGGGTGGTCTATAGTAAATGATGCAGGATGTAAAAATAAAAAATGTAAAAAGAAAATAGACTATAGAAAGATATATGATTTTGGTGAAGAAACTTAAATAAAAATCCTCGTTTATTTTCAATATTGAAGTTAAGAAAGAAGCACGTTTGAAATAAAATTAAAATATACAAAGATCCACGATCTTAGTAAAGAAAGATCCAAATTGAAGTAAAGATATATCCGCAATAAAAGTAAAGAAATATCCACGATTGTTTCCAAATTGAAGTAAAGAAATTTCCACGATTGTTTACAAATTGAAGTAAAGAAAGATCCACGATTGTTTCCAAATTGAAGTAAAGAAAGATCCACAATTAAAGTAATGAAAGATCCACGATTGTTTCCAAATTGAAGTAAAGAAAGATCCACGATTAAAGTAAAGAAAGATCCACGATTGTTTCCAAATTGAAGTAAAGAAAGATCCACGATTAAAGTAAAGAAAGATCCATGATTGTTTCCAAATTGAAGTAAAGAAAGATCCACGATTAGAGTAAAGAAAGATCCACGATTGTTTCCAAATTGAAGTAAAGAAAGATCCACGATTGTTTCCAAATATAAGTAAAGAAAGATCCACGATTGTTTCCAAATTGAAGTAAAGAAAGATCTACGATTAAAGTAAAGAAAGATCCACGATTGTTTCCAAATTGAAGTAAAGAAAGATCCACGATTAAAGTAAAGAAAGATCCATGATTGTTTCCAAATTGAAGTAAAGAAAGATCCACGATTAGAGTAAAGAAATATCCACGATTGTTTCCAAATATAAGTAAAGAAAGATCCACGATTGTTTCCAAATTGAAGTAAAGAAAGATCCACGATTAGAGTAAAGAAAGATCCACGATTGTTTCCAAATTGAAGTAAAGAAAGATCCACGATTAAAGTAAAGAAAGATCCATGATTGTTTCCAAATTGAAGTAAAGAAAGATCCACGATTAGAGTAAAGAAATATCCACGGTAGTTTCCAAATTGAAGTAAAGAAAGATCCACGATTGTTTCCAAATTGAAGTAAAGAACGATTCACGATTGTTTCCAAATTGAAGTAAAGAAAGATCCACGATTGTTCCCAATTTGAAGTAAAGAAAGATTCACGATTGTTTCCAAATTGAAGTAAAGAAAGATCCACGATGGTTCCCAAATTGAAGTAAAGAAAGATCCACGATTGTTTCCAAATTGAAGTAAAGAAATATCCACGAATAAAGTGAAGAAATATCCACGATTGTTTCCAAATTGAAATAAAGAAATATCCACAATTGAGTAATTTTTAGTCATCTTTTCAAGTGAGACAAAAAATAACTTTCTTCCAAACCCCAAAAGAACTCTAATCATTTATATCATTATCACCTAATACCCCGTATGAGTTAACGTTAATCACCCTGTTTATCAAATATATAAATTTCTTGTTTGTATGTTTAGCTCAGCTCTTTTTCTTAGCATTAATCGGCTAAAAGCTGTAATTTATTAGCATTTTCGTTTGCTTGGTGTTTATCTATGAAAGGCTTTTTTTTCTTATTTCCATCTTCATCTGTATGCTCCAAAAATGAAAAATAAAACGAAAATGTAGAACTGAAACAAAACTTAAAAGCCAGCAAACGTAACGAAGAAATAAGAAAATTTGACTTCTTTAGGAATTTTTGCAATTTGGCCAAAAATAAAAATACAAACAACAAAAAAGCAAACTAAGACAAGAATACACACACTAAGTAGTATATGCCACACACCAGGAGGAGCATTTAAACTGGCAAAATGCTGCTCATACTGCCTGATTCAGCTGAAAACTGCCATACTCTTTTAAAGTTTTGTTGTTTAACGTAGCATGGAAAAACTAAAAACGAAAAGAATGGATGAATGAAAAGACTACTTCTACTTTTACCTGCACTAATTCGACGCCAAAAACTTTTCTATTTTTCTTTATCAAAAAAAAAATAAAAAATAAACGTTAAAGAAAAAGACAAGCAAATAAGAAAACTTAACTAAAGGTTTTAGTCTGTTTTTAGCTTTAACTCTTAAATGTCTGCAATGCTTTCTTAAATTTTCCAACTGCCTGAAAGTATGCAATCAGCTATAACTATGCACACCTGTGTTTGCCATTTAACTCTGTGTGTGTTGGTTGGCTGCCTAGAATTTATATGTACATACCTATACGTATGTATGTCTGTACGTACGTGTGTCTGTTTGAGCTTGAATGCAAGTATGTATTTCAAATTTGCACATTTCCATTTGCTCGTTTTTTGTTCCATTCCTTTGCTAACTTGCCAATCTCTCGGCTGTTCTTAGTAGGTTTTATTTTCTTTATTTTTTATTTTTTTTTTCTAGCTTAAAGTGCAAGTGCTAGTAGTATTTGTATGCATTTAATTTGAGCTTTATTTCGTTTTTCTTCTTGGTCGAAAAAAAGAGCAGCCAAAATTATTTCATCGAGTATTCATTTTATAAATATGCATATTATTCTACTTCTACTGCTTATTTTTCTTATTTCATTTTAAATTCGGACTTTTTGACTTTGAATGCATTTTAGATTGAAATAAAGGTGTTCGTTCGTTTATTTGGTTTCTTTTTTTTTGTGTTAGCTTTTGTATAAATATTTAATAAATATGCTAAATTTTTATAAAATAAAAGTTTAAATTAAAATTAAACTATGAACTGTATTTTCGACTTGAAAAACAATGTAGCTATTTAGTGTTAAACTATTTTGTAAAGATTATCGAAAGCGCGAGAGAAAGCACAACTTTTTTCGTATTGAAGTAAAGGAAACTTCATGATTGTTATCGACATTGAAATAAAAAAAGATGCAAGAATGTTTTCATAAAATATAAAAAGTAAAATTTGTATTATAGATCCACAGTTGTTTTCGAAAGTTAAGTAAAGAATTATTCACGATTGCTCGCATAATTCATGATCCACGATTGCTTTTGAAATTTAAGTAAAGAATGATCAACGATTGCTCCCTAAATTAATATAAATAATGATACACGATTGCTTCCCTAAATTAATATAAATAATGTTACACGATTGCTTCCCTAACTGAAGCAAAGAAATAACCACAATTACTTCCATATTGAATTAAAGAAATGTCAACGATTGGTTCCCATATCGAAGTAAGGAAATATCCACGATTGGAGAAAGAAAATATCCACGATTGGATTAAGGAAATATCCACGATTGGAGTAAAGAAATATCCACGATTGCTTCCCAAATCGAAGTAAAGAAATATCCACGATTGCTTCCCAAATCGAAGTAAAGAAATATCTACGATTGCTTCCCAAATCGAAGTAAAGAAATATCCACGATTGCTTCCCAAATCGAAGTAAAGAAATATCCACGATTGGAGTAAGGTAATATCCACGATTGCTTCCTAAATCGAAGTAAGGAAATATCCACGATTGGAGTACAGAAATATATACGATTCAAGTAAAGAAAGATTCACGATTACTTCCCTAATTGATGAATGAAAATATCCACGATTGCTTCCCTAATTTATGTAAAGAAATATCCACGATTGCTTCCCTTATTGATGTAAGTAAACATCCACGATTGAAGTAAAGAAATATCCACGATTACTTCCCTTATTGATGTAAGAAAAAATCCACGATTGCTTCCCTTATTGAAGTAAGGAGATATCCCCGATTGCTTCCCTAATTGAAGTAAAGAAATATCCAGGATTGAAGTAAAGAAATATCCACGATTGCTTCCCTAATTGAAGTAAGGAAATATCCACGATTGAAGTAAAGAAACATCCACGAATGCTTCCCTAATTGAAGTAAGGAAATGTCCACGATTGTTTCCCTAATTGAAGTAAGGAAATATCCAGGATTGAAGTAAAGAAATATCCACGATTGATTCCCTAATTGATGTAAGGAAATATCCATGATTGAAGTAAAGAAATATCCACGATTGCTTCCCTAATTGAAGTAAGGAAATATCCATGATTGAAGTAAAGAAATATCCACGATTGCTTCCCTAATTGATGTAAGGAAATATCTACGATTGCTTCCCTAATTGATGTAAGGAAATATCCACGATTGTTTCCCTAATAGATGTAAGGAAATATCCACGATTGCTTCCCTAATTGATGTAAGGAAATATCCACGATTGCTTCCCTAATTGATGTAAGGAAATATCCACGATTGCTTCCCTAATTGATGTAAGGAAATATCCACGATTGCTTCCCTAATTGATGTAAGGAAATATCCACGATTGCTTCCCTAATTGATGTAAGGAAATATCCACGATTGCTTCCCTAATTGATGTAAGGAAATATCCATGAATGCTTCCCTAATTGAAGTAAGGAAATATCCACGATTTCTTCCCTAATTGATGTAAGGAAATATCCACGATTGCTTCCCTAATTGATGTAAGGAAATATCCACGATTACTTCCCTAATTGATGTAAGGAAATAACCACGATCGAAGTAAAGAAATATCCACGATTGCTTCCATAATTGATGTAAGGAAATATCCACGATTGAAGTAAAGAAACATCCACGAATGCTTCCCTAATTGAAGTAAGGAAATATCCACGATTGTTTCCCTAATTGAAGTAAGGAAATATCCAGGATTGAAGTAAAGAAATATCCACGATTGATTCCCTAATTGATGTAAGGAAATATCCATGATTGAAGTAAAGAAATATCCACGATTGCTTCCCTAATTGATGTAGGGAAATATCCACGATTGCTTCCCTAATTGATGTAAGGAAATATCCACGATTGCTTCCCTAATTGATGTAAGGAAATATCCATGATTGCTTCCCTAATTGAAGTAAAGAAATATCCACGATTGCTTTCATAATTGATGTAAAGAAATATCCACGATTGCTTCCTAATTGATGTAAGAAAATATCCACGATTGCTTCCCTAATTGATGTAATGAAATATCCACGATTGCTTCCCTAATTGATGTAAGGAAATATCCACGATTGCTTCCCTAATTGATGTAAGGAAATATCCACGATTGCTTCCCTAATTGATGTATGGAAATAACCACGATCGAAGTAAAGAAATATCCACGATTGCTTCCATAATTGATGTAAGGAAATATCCACGATTGAAGTAAAGAAATATCCACGAATGCTTTCCTAATTGAAGTTAGAACATATCCTCGATTGAAGTAAAGAAATATCCACGATTGATTCCCTAATTGAAGTAAGGAAATATCATCGATTGAAGTAAAGATAAATGTAGAGAAAGAACCACGATTGCTTTCATAATTGAAGTAAAGAAATATCCACGATTGCTTCCCTAATTGAAGTAAGGAAATATCCTCGATTGAAGTAAAGATAAAAGTAGAGAAAGAACCACGATTGCTTTCCTAATTGAAGTAAAGAAAGATCCTATATTGCTTTCTTAATTGATGAAAGGAAAGATTCACGATTGCTTTCCTAACTGAAGTAGGGAGAGATCCACGATTGCTATCCTAATTGGAGTAAAGAAAGATACACGATTGCTCTCCTAATTGAGGTAAAGAAAGATACACGATTGCTCTCCTAATTAATGTAAAGAGAGATCCACGATTGCTTCCCTAATTGAAACAAAGAAATATTCTCGATTGCTTTCCTAATTGAAGGAAACAAAGATCAACGATCGCTTTCAAAGTTGTAGGAAAGAAAGATCCTTGATTGTTTTCAAAATTAAAGGAATAAAAAATATCCGCGATTGTTTCTAAACTGAAGTAAAGAAATGCACATCCACTATGGCTTCCAAGTTGAAGTAAAGAAAGATCGTCGATTGTTTCCAAATTGAAGTGAAGGATTATCGACGATAAGGAAAAAAATACATGATTGAAGTTAAGAAAGACCTGCGATTGAGGTTAAAATATTAAAGGAACAGCATTTCTAAGATGCCGGCAGGATATTTTTACCCACAGTATAACTTTGTAAATACTTATACTCAATTTAGGAAAAAATATGTGGCAATTTTTTTTAATTTATTTAAAAATTTCATTACTTTTTATGTTGTCATTTAAAAATTATTTAGTAAAAAATACTTAACATTTCTTGAAAATAATTCCTATTTATATAGAACATAAACATTTTTATGCTGATTGTTGTTTTTTTTGCGCTGATCTGTCTCTGAATGAACAGTAGAAAAAATAAATTAAAATATATATATTTTTTAATTAAAAAAAATCCCAAAAACACACACAATCCGATGACTATGGCGACAAAAACGATAAATACATTTATGTATACAAATGAATTTTGCAATATTTTTATAGTTTTTTTTGTTTTTTTTTTTTTTTTTTTTTTTGTTTTCAACTTTTTGCTGCTTTTTGTTTATTTATATCATTTACCAAATTGTATGAATTCATGAAATATTGTCAATTAAACAATGGCACATGGTATGTAGAAATAGCAGAGTATGAAGAGAGATTGAGTGGACAACCATCGAACCAAAACAATGGGTATGGAGATATGAATCCATCATGTTCCACAAACCGAAAGAGTTTGAAAAGTGCTTTTAAATTCTATAAATTAAAAATATCTCATGAAACTGGGGTAGTGCACCAAGTTCAGTTAGGGAAATCACACGATCTTATGTACTGCCCCAACATAAAATATAAAAATGCAAACATTTCTAAGCAACGAATAAACTTGGTTCTGTTACTATTTTATAATAACAATTAAGTTTCTGGAAAACCACAGAGTAGTTCTTTTCTGTCGCCCATTAGGATCATGGGGAAAGTCTATTGTTTTTGAAGAACTTCTGAGTCTCTCCTCATATGAAATGTAGGCATGTGTCTCCATATTTGTGTGTAGTAAATGAAACATATGGCTAAATGAATGAGCGTGTTTATAAATGTATGTAAATATGAGCTTGTGCTCAATAGGGTGGCCCGAATTCTGCACTTTAGCGATTTTCTATGCTCCCAAGGTCTAAAATTTTAGCAAAATTGGATAACGTTTAAAGGTTGCACATTTTATTTGATGTTTCGAGTTTTGGATCAAAACAGATATAAAGGGACTTCCAAACATTGACTGCTGATTGCGGCCATATTGTCGAAGCTTCGGCTTTCAATTTGACCCTCTTTTATTCAGTTTTTAGTTGATGTTTCGAGTTTTGGATAAAAGCAGATATAAAGGGACTTCCAAACTTTGAGTGTTGATTGCGGCCATATTGTTGAAGCTACAGCTGTCGAATTGACTGTCTTTTATTGAGTTGGTTTTTCCAAATCACCATGGACGGATATAGCGTTCAACAACACCTGCAAATGATAAAAATGTTTTATCAAAATGGGTGTTCCGTTCGAGCAATGTTCCGCGAGCTGTTCATCAAAAAATGTTCATCAGCTATGATTCCCATTTATGGATGTATAAGTATGTCAACAAACAAAATTTTCGAATTTCGAATTTCCACATGAGATCTAAAAAGTCACTGTTTGGTGTGGATTTTGGGCTGACATCGTTCCATATTTCTTTCAGAACGACATTGACCAGGCCATCACTGTCAATGGCGAGCTCTATATTTCTTTTGGCCTGAATTGGATGATATGAACACAAACGACATGTATTTTCAACAGGACGGCGCTACGTGCCATACAGCTCATGCCACATTGACATTCTTCACGAGTGATTTGTGGGCATGGTCACCTCACGTGGAGGTGATGTGAACTGACCACCGAGATCGTGCTATTTTACCCCGTTAGACTTTTTCTTGTGGGGTTTTCTTAAGTTGCAGGTCTATGTATTGGTATGGACTTAAAAATTCGGGATTTTTTTAAATTTTTAGCTTTTATTTTGAAACATTTGTATAATATAAATTCAAAGTATTGGCCATTGTTAGCTATGACCGTTTCCCGTCTTTCTGGCGACATATGGATTCCAAGCCAAAATAATTCGTCATCTTTTGAGGCCAAGAACGAATTAAGCCAATTTGGGATACTCTGTGATGCGTATCACAGAGAAAGCGTTATATATCGATCGAAACAAATAGTAGTCGGACGGGTGAAGCAAAACTTGCCAACCACTTCATTCTAAATACTTTTTAACTGGTATTCCAACATGTTTTTCGGCCAATGCTCGCTTCAAACGAATCAGTTGCATTAGGAGCAGGTTCCCAGTGATGGTCTGAAAAGATTTTAGGACCTCATAATAGATAGGAATCTCTTGGTCCCACCAAATAAACAGCATTGTCGATTCGGACTTCACATACGATCTCTTACGCTTCGGGTTGAATACATTTTTCATCGCAAGTAATAATTCAGTGCAAATAGCGTGCAAGCTGCAAAATCCACTTTCAAGGTCTCTCTGCTTCAATTCCAATGGTACCAAAAAGCTGCCACTTTCCCTGCTTTTGGATGAATCCTGCAGCTCGCAAACGTTTTGAAATTTCTGCTTGAGTAGCACCCAATGATTTTCCAAGTTTCTGTATAATTTGACAACAAGCTTCATGGAGTAACGTCTCCAATTCTTGGTCTTCAAACTTTTTTGGTTCGCCTGGGCGATCTTTGTCTTCCGTGTTAAAATCACCACTTCGGAACCACATAAACCATCTATCGCACGTTGAAACCGATGAAAGACATACACCATAAGCTTCGGTGAGCAATCGTTGTTCTTCAGCGGCACTTTTTCTCAAATTAAAGAACTAAAGTAAAACTAGACTCTAGGTTTATTAAAGAATTGAGAGTCTATTGACAATAATCGCGAAAAATGGAAAATCTGTGAAACATACTAAATCATACTAAATCTGTGAAACATACTAAATCCAAACGTTATAAGATTTGGCTCAAATTTTCAGCATATGGATTTTAAAAGACAAAGAACAATTTCAGAAAACTTAAGATCACCGAAAATTGCAAAAGTGCAAAATACGGATGACCCTAGTAAGTACTCGTATGTATGTGTGTGTGTTTGTGCATTGTGTACATGTTTGATTATCACTGTAACTGTAAATTTCCATTCGAATGAATATGAATGACCAGCAAAGTAGGATATACCTTTGATTATGTCCATATGGAAAGAGATTTTTGTTTTTTTTTTCTTGTTTAATTCTGGTTGTTGCATGTACGAATGAATGTCCTCTGTGTGTGTGTAAGTTGTAGTATTTGGTGAATTTGTATACAAATGTGGCATAAGATATGATAAAGTGTATAAAGTCCAAACCCAAACTCATGCACATTCACTTGTTCAATCACATTCACACACTCACTCATTCACATTAACATACACAGACACTCATGCAGAGAGATACAAATTAATGTGTAGACACTAATGTAGTGTATAAGGATACAGGAGTTTCAAATACATACTCATGCTGCAGTTAAAGAAATATTTCGGGTAAATCACGGTTTGCATTACACCAAATACTTAGAATGGATCTTGTAGTTTATTTAACACGTCCTAGAATACGCATTCGTTTACTGTCTAGCACAGGACACATTCATAGTAAGTGAATTATAGTCCTCCATCCTCCTCATTATGGCAATATCTGCAGTAATCGTTATAAGGGAGTACAATAAGCCTGGCATGTACACCAAACCTACAATGTCCCTATATAATTGATACTGACTTACTAAGCTGCAGTTCCCACCAATACCAATCTAGGCCACTTGGCCCTCATTTCCATACATTGGACCATCTTTACCTGGCCATGTCATAACGAATGTAACGAGTAAGAGATTTGCAAGAGGAGAGTGGGATGCACAAAAGTCATCAATGTCAAGGTCATGTCTGAGAAAGATTTTGCGACTCTACTGGTCAACCATATTCCAATTGAAGTCCTATGACAACAAATTGTAAGCCTATTGAATACAATATAAAAAAACCCAAATGAGCTTGAATGAGACCCAAATCTCAGAAGTCGCTAGAAAGTCTAAATCTAATTTTTAAGTTGGTAAAACCTTATCAATCAGACAAGTATTTTCGTAAATACGAGAGCTCTCAACCAACAATTTCTCGCAGCGTAGCAATTCCACGAGTATTTTTGTGCATGTGTATTGTGAACATTTTGCAATATTTATGAAATGAAAAGTAAACAACAAAAATGCTCCTTTTTTCGCTGAACAATGAAGTGAAATGAAATGAATTCATCATCAACCAACGTCAAACAGTTGTCACACAATCATCAGCTACATCAACATCATACTCATATCATCATTGTCGTCGTCATCATCATCATCATCAGAACATGAATGTGGAATGTGGAGAGAAGTATGTATGTGGTAGCAGGCGGCTGAACAATTACTACAGTAATACTCCTAGTAGTAGTCGTCAGCATTGTTTATTATTGCAAGAGAGGGCCAGGGAGAGAAGCAGGGGTAGAAGTGCAACATCATACTCCGCATCATAATTGTGACGAATATCGTCTTGTTGGCTCTGTAATGGTTGTGGTCTATTAAAAAAATAAGCAAAAGTGAAAATAACTATTTGATTTTTTTTTTTTTTTTTGTTTGTTTGTTTGTACTTCAATTTACAAACATAAAATCCCACTCATCATCAGTGTCATTATTATTACTTGTTCATCATTATTACTACATACTTTCATTGGCACCTCTCTCTCTCTCTATCTATCTCCTCTGCGCCTTTTGCCGTTGTCATCATGACAAAAAATTATCATTGCATTAACAAACCAAAAAAAAAAAACTGAAACTGCGAACTGAAAATCAATTTGGAATCAAGCTCACAAGTTGTAGCTATAGTGTTAAAACTGCCGCTGGGATTTATTGCAACAAACAAGTTTGTAATAAAAAATTGAAAATTTAATTTCATGGGGATTATTGTATAAAAGTGAAACAACATAAGGGAAATTTCGATGGAAATAAATTGGCATTGGTTTTGTAGGTATATTTCCGATTGCGTTTTGAAGTGGCCTTAAACTGTCTGCTTAGGAAATTAGATTCCCTAAACTATAAGACTGTTGTCTTTGCGGATGACTTAGCGGTGGCAGTTTCAGGGATTTACCTGGGCATGATATCGCAACGACTGGAAACGGCACTAGAAATAGTAAATCGATGGAGCATTGTCGCTTTTCACCCTAGTGAACTGGCTACCAGTAGATTGAATGACCAAGAAGTTGGCAATGAACACAGCCTTTAGGATCAACGCATGCAACACTTGCTTCCATAATAGGAAGTATTCAAAATCTTCCTGAACATATTGATTACTGCAGCCCTAGACCCTTTTTCTTGAGGAACTTCGATTTTTCAATACCGTCCAGTATGCAATCTGATGATGGTCTCTCCCTTGGCTTAATGGGACTGTCCATCTATACGGACGGGTCCAAAAAAGGGGATAGAGTGGGCGGAGGTGTCTACATTCCTGAATTTGGGATAAGAATGTCCTTTAGTATTATTCAGGCCGATGATAACCGGGCATTGCATTTTCGGTACCCATGCTGCAAGACTTGGGCTGCCTCTGGGAAGGAATTAAGGTGTATATATGCCTCATAGTGATCTCGTATATGTCGCATGATGGTCTGCATCCTCTGAACATCTTCTCTACTCTAGCTCCTGTAATTTCTATATAAAACTTCTCTTATCAATCCTACTCTCACTAGACTTATCGCCTTCCCTCTTCCCTTTTATTTAGCTGTCTCTTCTCTTCTTTCTCTTTACTCTTTTTCGGATACTCTGTTCCAAAGTGAAGGTTATCCCAGAGAGAACGTTTTGCATCGAACGAAACAAATAGACCGATGTCGCTACCGACCCGATATCCACACCAAACATTGAATTTTTCGGGTGCATTGGTGTCGTTGATTGGAAGCGAGAATAGGGTAGGTTTCCAAGATCCAAGTCACGTTGCAAAATTCGCCAAGCTGTGGTCTGCGAAAAAGACGAGTTCTTGTGAGCGAAGCGATTCGACTGCCGCAGATTCTCCAGCATACTCTCATGGACAGCGGCAATGTTTTCGGCAGATCTTGCATTTCGTCATGGTACGGATGTTGGTTCATTGTTTATTGTGCCAGTAGACTCAAATTTAACCTCCACACTGCGAACAGTCCTAGCGGTAGGACGATTATGGTGAACGTAAAATTGGCGAAGATCGAGGAACTTTGCAAGTTCACATCACCTTCACATGAGATGACCATGCCCTCAAAACTCTCATGCAGGATGTCCAATGTGGCACTTTACGCCGTACTGTTCAAACCACATTTCGTTGGTATCCATGTCATCCAATTCAAGACAAAAGAAGTTGGTAAACATCGACCTATAGCCCTCGCCGTTGACGATGATGGCCTGGATAACGTCGTTCTCAAAGAAATATGGACCGATGACGCCGCCAGCCCAAAGTGCACAACATTTAGCGAAAACACGTCGTTTGATCAATTGTCAAAGTTTGGAAGTCCCTATTGGAATATCCTTGGTCTTAAATGTTTCTAGCATATTGAGAACTCACACCGCCTAATGGTTTAGAGATCGTTTCAATTTAGACCATATCTCTCTGAAAACAAATGGACCTAATTCACAGTCTTTTGTTTAAACTTATCGCCTCACAACTCATTTTAAACTTGAGATTAATTGTTTGAATTTTCAATGGTTTTATTTTAAACCAGACGAACATTTCAAACACTTTCCAAATAAAAATAAAAAAGAAGCTTAACATTTGAAATCATCGCTCCCTTAGTAGGGGGAGGGCTGGTGTTGGTATGGCCAACATTGTCCCATTGTTGCAAAGCAGTCAGTTGGTGGAAAGAACTGTTGCTGGTGATGCTGCTGCTGTTTATTGTAGTTTTAATTCAATTAAATACCACAATAACAACAACGTGTATACACAGAAAGGCAGAGAAAAAGTAAAGAAAAAAAAAAAGAAACGAAATAAAATTATAGAAAAGTTGAAATGTGTGTTTAAAAGGAGTCTTAACCAGAGAGTGGGTTAGTATTTGCAAAAGTGACGATGATGATGTTGAGTAGCCAGTCAATGATGATGCCATTACTGCCAACATTTCTGCTTTTGCTGTTTTTGATGTTTGATGATAATGACCAAATGTTGTTCATTCATTTATTTCATTTTTATGTAGTTTTATTTTTATTTTTTTCTTCTTCTTTTGCACCCAGTTCATCTTCATTCTTGGTCACTGGAAAACAGCCAGCCATTCAAACAAACAGCCAACCATCCTGTTAGTCAGTCAGTCAGTCATGGTGTCTTTCACTCCATCAGTGATGGGTAAATGCTTATTTGTGTGATAAGTATTATATATTATATTCTTTAGGTTGTTGTTGTTTAATTCGTAGAATGAATTTGATATGCTTGAATATTGGCCAACATTTAATTTCCGTCTCCAAACATACAGACAGATACTTGTAGTTGAGGCGCGCGCTCAAAAAAAAAAAAAAAAAATTACATGAACATTTTAAATTAGAAAAAAATACGGTGGGAAAAAAAAAGAAGTTCAGTTAATGGACAAATTGAATATGTATAACAATGTTACGGCAACCAACCAACAAACCATCTAGCAAAACAGATTATTACACCAAGGCCCCAAAGTAGTAGGAAATCAGTGGATAAAGAAGAATTTTGGAACAGATTATTACAACACAGACCCAAAGTGGTAGGAAATCAGTGGATAAAGAAGAATTTCGGTTGAAGCAACCAAACTTTTGTTATCATTTCTAAAATTTTGTAGCCACAACCGTAAAATTTGGTCATTAAGGCAGAATCATTCGATTGGCAACAAATTCGGTTGCTACTACGAATCTGTTATCTCTGTTAAGTTATTAGGAAAACTGAAAAGAATCTTAAAGAATCCTAATATTCTTTAACCCTTTCCTATCGGCTATCATAAATAATAGAAAAATAGCCAATTCGACAGATGTAGCTTAAACAATATGGCCGCTATCAACTGTCAAAGTTTGGAAGTCCCTAAGAAGAAGGATGATAGGATCGCTACTAAGTTTAAAGACTCCACAATTGCAGTTCCTAAATAGTTTAAGAGGTCTTTTATCCAATTAGTTATTGAGAGATAAGGAAGCATTGCTTACATATTTCTTTTTCTCCATTACCCCTTATGAGGGCATTTGGCTTCCATAAAACATGTCCATCTTATAAGATTTGTTGCAGTAGATTTTCGCGTATTTCTCATGTGATATTAGATTGCACTGTCCTATTATTAGATTATTGTGCTTCTCCGTGTACGATGTTGCCATTAGATCCAGTCTTTTTGTTATTTTTGTATCATTAGTTAAACGGTTGTTGTTCCAGCTAAGTAGATGATTGGTCTGCCGCTACGGCTCCTATGATACATGTACGATGTTGCCATAAGATCTAGTATGTTGTTATTATTGCCTTGTATCAGTTTCGCTAATCGGTTGTTGTTCCAACTAAGTAGATGATTGGTCTGCTGTGGCTGGTCTAGGATAATGGGGCTGCCATCTGTGGTTGCCTAGAAACAACGCCCTCTGTATATTAACTTACATATATCAACAGCGAAAGTGTCCGCAATACACCTGGCTGAAGGAGGTAATAGTGGAACTTAATGTTGGCGCTGGAATACAGACTGTAAACCATCCGATAATTTTGGATGTAACGTTATTGTTTTATTAGAAACAAGGGACTTCAGGCTCTTATCGGTAGCACTTATGGTATAGATGAAAAAAACATTTGGCCACCAGCATCGTTGAATAATAGCCACCAAAGACATCAATTGTCTCTCTCCGGACCGTATGAATTCTGAAAAATCTATCAAGGATCTTCGTGATCACACTTCAGTTCCTTTTTTGATATAATCTACGGAATTGCTCTAACTTCTACATAACGCAGTATAGGTCCCAAGAAATCAGATGTCTTACCGATCCAGGATGACACTTAAGTTCCTCCTTTGATGTCATTTGAGGAATTGCTCTAACTTCTACATAACGGCGTATGAATTCTCCTCCTAGACATGTCAGTAACGAAAAATCATCACATGTACTAAAACTTTTCGTTCGATTGCAAATCGTACATGGTAACTTTGAACGATATCCATACATACACAATAAACACCTAGAGAGGCAACCGCCTGTTACAGAAGCCGCATAAAACATGAGCTCTTGTGTCAAAACTGAGATATGAATGTAGCAAATAGGTTTAAGGGCAGAGAACATGAAGTCTCAATGGCAGTTTAAACTTATTTTTTTTCCTCTTGGACCAGCACTCTGGGGATGAACCCTACCCATACAAAGCATTGTGTTGAAACTAGGAAAATAGGTTATGGAAGGGAGGAAAGAGGGAGTAGTGTTTGTGGACATTCGATTTGAACTTTCCTACATTGAAAATGACAGGAAACACTTCAGCGGGAAGTTTGTTCCACACACGTACAGTACGACTAAAGAACGAATTTTCCCTGCAGTGTGTTGTGCGGTCCACTGGACAATCGACCACAAAGAGATGTGTTCTTGATGAAAAACGTGTCTTAGGTAAAAATCAACGGGTATCAGGAACAAGTTCCCAAATTTCATAAAAACACATTTCATTGTTAGTAGTATCGATAGAACAGAGAAACGCAGGACACATTGCGACGGTGCTCCAGCGAATCAATAGAGTTAAATACCCAACTGTCACCGATAATCACCTTCGCCCTCTCCTGTACGAGGAGCTTTGTTGTATTCCATTTTCGGTCGGATATAGGTGGTGTAAATATTGAGGAGATCAGATGGAGTGAAGTAATTCCTACACCGTTTCAGAAATCCGAGACACTTGAATGCTTCTTTCGACACTTGAAAAATGTATTTAGACCAGCGGACATCATCATATTGTATTCTCATGCCCAGAACATCAAGAGTTTCTGATTCCATAATATTTACACCACCCATAAATACATACAGAAGGTCCCAATTAACACGCATACCTAAATTGGAGCGTAAGGCGTTTTTTACTTGTCAAAAATTCTCATGCCCATACAATTTGTATGCAGCATACCGAAATAACGCGACGGCAACGCTTTGCAATTGGAAAATCCGATTTTGACAGCGCGTTTAATAGTGAAGTTAGTTGCAAAACACAACAAATGTAAACACATACATACAAAAGGAGATACAAATATGCAAGAAACACATTTTTTAAACTTTAATATTTAGTTTCTTTGATAAAATTTTAGTTTATAAATCACAAAACAAAAATCATAAACACCAATACTGCAATATACTTTATTGTTTAAATAATCCGGGTTGTTATATTAATTTTTTTGATAACCTTGTTTTTATTGTTTGACGTAGCGTTGGCGCTTTTATTTAGGTATGACATTTCAGCGTTAAAGCTAAGCGTAAAGAAACGTTCCGCCTTACGCTTTTATTTAGGTAGGCCAGTAAGGGAATCATTCATATTTTGCCTCATTGCCCCAATCTCAGACAGGCTTGGTCTGTAACTGAATGAATATGAATGGCAAATGTTGCTGTCATCTGCAAAAGAATAGATGGTTTGGAAGTTTGACGTAGAAGTTCATAAGAAATAGAGTAGGAGAAATAACGGAGCCTGAAGATGGGTGCATTCCTATAGACAGACTATCAAGGTCTTATTGAAATGAGCAAAGATCACTTGCGTATCTGTTTGTCGATCACTGTCAAGAAGACAAAGTTTAACAGGAATTAAATCTTGGTGATTTTAAATTTCATTCCATGGTTTCATTAACTGGTCTTTCAGAGTTTAAATTCAATAAAATATTGGCAATCGTTATAAATATTGGAAAGTAAGTTCTTGATTTACTAATATCATGGGAACACACATTGCGTAACGATTGAACGAAACTAAAACGTGAGACTGCCAAAGTACAGAGAATCGTTGTTGAAATAGATCTATTGTTGGAGATCCAGCTGTTTCTGATTTTACAATCTTTTAATGTTTGGCAGTGATGATTTAGGTCACGTAGTAAAACATAATCGTTTACCTAGGCTCTGGTGTATTTTATTCTTTTAATTTTATGTGCTTGGCATTGTGTAGATTCTATTTTTAATAGAGTATCCTTATAAATTTATGATGATTTCGAAGGACATACAAATGAGCAATCAGTATTTGACATTTTTATAAGAAAAAAAAGAAAATAAGTAATACACAATAATGCTCTTTAAAAGTTAATACCGTTTTTAATGGAGAGTATAGTGGGATTTAAAAAATGTTTAACTTGTCTAAATTAAGAAAATACACAAAATTTAGCCGATGTTTGCACAAAAAAAAAACAAAACAAAAGCTGGTTAATAGATAACGGAGGAAGGATTTTACTACTACTTGGAATCGAAGACGTCTCTATGTATATAGAGAAAAACTTTAAAAAAACTTGAAAACAAGGAAAGAAACACAATTGAGCATATTTTCTTTATACAAAGTTATTAACGTTTTTAAAATATGAGTGATCACAGATGGAGCTTATTTTCTTTAAAATCGCAGTCATAGAGAATAGACATAGAGCGGAAACTCTCCTGTCAAAGACCTAACTCTGTTGTCAGAAACTTAAGTGGTGAGAATGTATTAAGTAGTAGAAAAAATTATGTGAACACAAAAACAAAACTCTTATGTGTGATTATTTTGAGTAATTTTTTTGTTTGAGTTTTCTTCTAGTTTCCGCTCTATGTTTCTCTATGATCACAGTATTTACAAAGTTATTAACGATTGAGTTTTTTAAACTAATAATCGATATTTGATATAAAATATGAGTGATTACAGATTGAGCTTATTTTCTTTAAAATCGCAGTATTTACAAAGTTATTAACGATTTAAGATATATGAGTTTGTCATGTGTTTGTAATTTCCACAATATATATTTCCGACCCTATATTCTGGATACTAATAGATAGCGGAGTCGATTAAGCCATGTCCGTCCGTCTGTCTGTTGAAATCAATTTTCTGAGGACCCCAGATATCTTCGGGATCCATATCTTAAATAATTCTGTCAGACATGCTTTCGAAAAGTTTCCTATTTAAAATCAGCAAAATCCGTCCATAAATAACGGAGATATAAGCAAAAATCCGAGACAACCTCTATTTTTGGCCTATTTTTGATCTATATCTCGATTACTAAGTCATAAATATAGACAATATGGATATCTGATGATAAATATTTCAAAGTCCATTGCAACGATGTATATAAGGCTATAATAGTAAGTTGGACCTACAATGGGCCAAAATCGGGAAAAATATTTTTTAACCCGAATATTTTTTTTCACAAAAAACATTTTTTTGTCATAAATTTTTTTCACTAATAAAATAAAGAAAAAATTTAAATTTCAAATTAAAAAAAAAACAAATTTTTAAAAATTGGAAAAAACTTTTAAAAAACAATTTCGAAAAAAAAAATTTTTAATTTTTTTAAAAAATTAAAAAAAATTTTTTAGTTTTTTAATTTTATTTTAAACTAGCTTGACCCGGTGCGCTTCGCTACCCCTGTCATAGTAAAAATCGGTTCAGCCGTTTAGTAATTATTGTTTAAGAACTAAAGGTACCAATTTTACCAGTTTTTCCCCTGTTTATCCCTTTCTGGTAAAAGTATTGAAAAAAGTTATAGCCTATTGACGCTTCCAAGTAAGGATCTATATACGTTCCAAATTTCAATAAAATCGATTTAGCCGTTTAGGCGTGATGCTCAAACAAACCAACAAATAAACAAATAAACTTACAAAATATAATTTGGTGAATGGTATATAAGATTCGGCACAGACGAATATAGATCTCTTACTTCTTTTTACTAAAGTGATTGAGCTTATAGGTTTTTGTAAATAGGTCATTATTTATATTCATGAGATTAACCAAAACAAAGGATAGTAACTTGCTGTTGAATATAATTTCAACAACTTAATCGAACTATCTGAAACACATTTGATATCAAGGATATTTTAGTGAATGAAAGCAGTGGTGTGAACCTGTTTAGTAAATCTGAATTATATATCAACATTGGATTTAAAGACATTACCTGAAAATACCTGGATTGTTGGAGTGCGCTGTTGTTGTAGCAGCTAAATATAAACTGGGTTTCTGGATGGAGCTCCAAGTTAGGCCTGTGTGGTTACTCCAAAAATCATTGGTCGAAATGAAGTAAGATTGTGGAGACTCTGACAACTGGGTATAAATTGGGACCAGCAGGCCCTCCGTCTCTCGATCTCAGTTGTGCCAAAACTAAACATGTTTTCCGAGCATTTTCTTCTCAGTGTTTGCTATGGGGTGTGGGTGACCTCTAAGTATGTCATTGATGGGTTATCCTGCGACTGCGGTGTTGTTGATACTATCTCTATGAAAGCCGTTCTAAGTTGCCGCATACAAACTCGAATCCAATGAATCTTGTTCTCGTTTAATATTTGAATGTCCTTTCTGACATGCATCCGAGGTGACTCTAACTATATACCTCTTGTTCTCCTTTAATATCTGAATGTCCTTTCTGACATGCATCCGAGGTGACTCTAACTGTGTGATATTTGAACTTTTGATGACTGGCAGAACCTTCGTTTCCTCGTATAGATGGCTTTCCTAAGTTATTTTTAAAGATGGTGACCGACCTTCGCAATTTATGCTTGATGGAAATTGCCTCCAACATATTTGGTTGATTCACAGTTAGAATTTTCACATTTAGAAGACGTTGGATTAACTTAAATGCAGAGGGCAGGGATTACTTCTCTGGTTTAACATGACAATCGAAAAATACTGCAAAGAGAATTAACAAATTTAAAGAAATGTTTCAAATACATTTTATGAAAAAAATGACGACAATTTAGATCATTATTTCCAAATTATTGCTCTAGGATTTTTCTAGTGTAACTAAAACGAATTCTGAAAGCTGTATAAACTGCACTTTAGAAACAAAATTAACACAAACATGAAATCGGCATGGACAGATCATTGACAAGGAGAGATCTGTATGATTCAAAGGATCAGACATGCAAGATGATAGAAACTATTTGGATTAAAATGGCGCATCAGCGAAAGTTAAGATAATTTAAAGTTATTAAGGAAATTTCGGATCAATTGTTCAAAATTAAAATGCTTTTAAACCGTATCTACGATCATATCTAATTAAGTCTAGTAAAAGTACTTTAAAATGCTGCAAATTCATAGTAAAGTTGCTGATACTAAATGCAAACTCATAGCTATAACTTGCCACTCTTTAATTTAAAAACTTTTCCAACTATTCTATAATCATTATCTCAAATAAACCTCTTAAACTTTTGCAAATGTAAAAGCAAATGAACTGAACAAAACTAAACTAAACTAAAGTTAAATTGAATTGAATTAAATGAATATTGTGGTAGTAGTTGTATTTAAGATAATAGTAATAATAACTAGAACTATGTAATTATAGAAATTAAAATCATGAATAAAAATGACCAAATGGTACATTTTTCAAAAGAAAAGAAAAAAACAAAACAAACTAACTCTGACTAGCTGGCTGGCTGGCTGGCTGGCAAACACTTAAACTCTCTACCACTAATGAGTTTGAAGCAAACAGACACTGAACTGAATTAAACAATAAAACAGGAGGATGTTGTTGGAAGTTTTCCTTACAGCATAGACATTTTATGTGTTACCAGTTAAACATTTACAACATCTTTTACTTAAACTGCAGCCAAAAAAGAAAACTTTATTTCTATCAGTTTTCTACTTGTGCTGCTTATATATATATTTTTCTAATGAGATTAGAATCTACTAATGTTTGCAACTACTTTTTTTTTCTTTTTTTTTTTTTGTTTTGATAAATAGAATGCGTAAATAAGCAAGTGGTGATGTGAATACATTCAAATACATAATCTACATACAATATAACCACTTATATCCCTACTACTACTACTACAATTTCCCTGCAACATTATGCTGTTTCTTGTGTACTCACTTGTTTTCTTTAGCTGCGTTTTCAAAATTTCTTAAGAAATGCCAGGCAGGAACAATGTACGAACAAACAAATGGAAATAAGGACTGCCAAGTACAAGAACTTGGAAAGTTTGTTTTTTGAAATCCCAACAGGCAAACAGCCAACATTTGAAATGTTTTGCTGCATTGGCACAGCACTCACTACATTCGCGTTAGTGCTATTCCTAGTAGTTTAGTTGTTGGCCATCTGGCATAACAATATTACAATTCCTATTGCATTATTGCAACACTTACACTTTTTTTTTTTTTTGTGTTGGTCTGCTACTGCTGTTGCTGCTACAAAAGAGAGTAGGAATACGTACGTTTGCCTTGTTCACACATTAATTGTTATAGCATTCTGTGAGGAACCAACACGTTTTGTTAACTTAGTAGGTACACTTTGCAAAAAACAAACTATAGTGGAGAATTGTGTTTCCAAGAGTGGGAAATTGTTGTCAACTGTTGCTGCTATGTTATGACTGCCAAATTTTTATCAAGTTTCTTTTCTTAAATAAAATTTGAGATAATTTAAAGGTTTTCATCAAAGCTGTTAGGATTAACATTCTAGATTTGACATATTAGGCATTCTTATTGACCCATTGCATGTTCGATCACTCTGCAGTCCTACACCGGCGTCCAAGTTTGAATGAGGATTTCCCAACCTAGTTGAAACCGCAATGTAGTATTTAGTACGGCCGGGTTAATCGTCCTGATATTCCTATGTATGTGAGTATCCAAATGATCATTATGTTAAACTGCTCGGACCTTTAATTAATTAAAATTCAATCGATCTAATTTTTAAAATTCGTGGGAAAACTGAACCGAATGTCATGTGTGCAACTCATATGAGAATTCAGGTGGTTTAAGGTGGGAGTCCTAGCTTGCTTTCGTTCTCAGAAAGGAGGATTCCAAAGGCGCAATTTACGGAGATGATATTTGATCCGAATCTATACCCAAATAACTCTGTAGTGATCCGGGATTCAGCTGTCTAGTTAAAACGGAACAGCTCAGCAATCTCCTTCCTATTTTGGTCTTCAAATATTCAATTGGCCAACTCATGAACTTAGCTGGTTAAGTTGGTAATCCAACGAGGATTCCATGGCCACAATGGCGGTTCAACTGTCTGAATAGACATTCTCTGACTAAATAACTCTTTAGTTATCCAGGATCCAGATGTCTGGTTAAGATAGAACAGCTCATCAGTATTCTTTATATTTTGTTCTTCAAAATTCATGCAGCAAACATTATAAAGGACACCGAAGTCAAGAGCATGCTTGCCTATTAGAAAATGTTCCCAAACACCATTGCTATTTACTACTGTAACCATCCCCATGACAACCAATACTACGCACCGGAATGACCCAAAGTTTTTCAGTCAAGTGCTCGTCAAATCTCCAACAACAACTCTACAATTTTGAATTTCGGAGCTGCATCTTTCGGCAATCTTTCTCTGTATCTTACTGGTTGGTGCCAGATTTGAACAGAACCCACTGCAACTTAATTAGGATGCAACTCATGTTTGGACTAGTCTCGAGGTTGTCCATGCTGCCTGCCGCTTTTTCGCAATATCTACTGAAGCCGTTCACACCATAGAATAAGGTCCAATGGCCTTGATGCTAGAGATCGATCTCTTCAAGGTATTACAGTCAGATCGGAGACAACGTATTAACAACTTTATAATAACTATATTTCGCCAGTAGACCCACAGTCTAAAGCCTCTATATTATGACCTTATTGGATGCTGATACCCGTTTATTCCTTTGGGACTTTAACGAGCAATATTAGCTCTGGCTTTCACATCGTGAGGTCGGTGCCAGAGTTGAACAAAATCCCTGTCCAAAGTTCTGCACTGTTTTGTCAGAACCCACTGCAACTTATTCAGGATGCAACTCATGTTTGGACTGGTCTCATCTTATCAACTGTTTATAACTATTCAAGTCATGAAAGGGAGTTGTCGGAAAATAACATTGCTCCATGCTGCCAATGGCGTTTCCAACACCGCAATATCTACAGAAGTCGCTCACGCCATAAATTTAAGTCCAGAGACCTTGATGCTAGAGACCTATCTATTCAAGACATTGCATTTTAATCGGAGACAACGAATTAAGAAAACTATAATGACAATATTCCGTCAGTAGTTACACAGGCTAAAGTATCTATATTATGACCTTATTGGATGCTGATACCTGTTTATTCCTTGGGAACTTTAACGTGCACTATCAGCTCTGGCTTTCACATCTTCAGGACGACCAGAGATGAGTGTCGTTATCGGATCAACTTGACGATTTAACCTTCTGCACACTGAGTAACAATGTCGAAATATGAGTTATGAGAAATTCCACTAGTTCGCCAAATATCATAAGTTTTTCTTGCATCAGATTTAACCATAATTGTTTGTCTGGATAGACCTAAAAATTGTATAGCATCTCCAATGATCTTC
The DNA here is from genome assembly GCA_942486065.2 of Calliphora vomitoria. NCBI lineage: Eukaryota > Metazoa > Arthropoda > Insecta > Diptera > Calliphoridae > Calliphora > Calliphora vomitoria. Next base: position 19,293,739 of record OW818033.2, on the reverse strand, counting down.
TGATCCAATGAACGCGAAGCAAAGAGGAAGTTACCGAAAACTGCCACCGCTACCTTCATTCCTTCTGGTCGTATATACTTAATGAGCCCACACTTTGCAGTAGAAGCCGCGAGGCTCTCAGACGAGTAAAGTAACAACCCTGAGGACCCAATGATCATCCAGCTGAATCTGAAAATGGCTAGATCATTTGAATAACTTCAATTTCAGTTCAAGTGTTGGCAAGTTGTTTTCTACAGTCCGGTCTCTCTCCAACCAGACAAAAAATGAAGACAGGATCGCGATTTAGTACCTCGAGAGAGATTAGTCGAAACAAGTATTGTTCGCACACTTTATACACAGTCTCGGACACATCGCTTTTTATGAACCAACTGAATTAGCAGAAGCCATCAACGCAGACAACCCTTCAAAGTCGATTGTCACCGACGAATTATCCTTACCGAGGTGGAAACACAATAGCGTGCGGAAGTGGACGGTTTTAACCTGTCAGTTAGGTGCGTAAGCAGTTTGAAAAATGACTCGAGTGATCCTGCTGGAATCCGAGAAACTCTCAAATTTTATAATCTTTCAGTATCATCACATTTGTATACTCCTACTGAATTTGCAGAAGCCATCAATGCAGCCAACCCTTCATATACTATTGGCATCGACGAATAATCCTTGCTGAGGTAGAAACACAGTGGCAAGCGGAGAGTGAACGGTTTTAACCTGTCAGTGAGGAGCGTAAGGGATTTGGAAAATGGGTCAGTGATCCTGCTGAAACCTGAAAAACTCGCCTGCTCACAGGGGTACAACCATCAAAAGAATTGTGAACGGACTATCCAAGTGACACATGACCTGCCAAAGGCCATTTCGACACTGTCAGTCAAGCCACACTCTTCCAGGACACCCTGCCGTCCAGAATGTCAATAACTACGAAGAATTAGTGAATTATCTGAGTGGCTGGCAGTCGTTCGTGAAGTTTAGCGGCAAGTGATCAAAACCCCGTGGAGTTATACAGAAAGTCATTTAAAGCGGGTTCCAATCACCACTTGTGTTGACTTCTATCTCCCTCCACTTATATCTCCCCCACAAGGATATATGCGGACGGCTTCTTCATGCTCTCCACACATCGACTATTTGTGAAGATTTCTTCCAGTGTCTTAAATTTCTTATTTTCTGCTGCACTATGCGTTTTTTTTTTCTTTCGTTTGCCTTCATCTTGCTTCTTCCTTATTTATTTATACGCTGTGTATGAAGTCCTCCCGCTTCGTTTGGCTTCAACAGTGTGGTAAAACAACTCTTCCGCTTTTCCTTTTTACCACTCTTATCGGTTTAATTAGTTTTCGAAAAACTTTTATTTGCTCTTTTTGCAGTTTCTTTCCTTTTCTTGTTCGTGGGGTTTCTTTTTCTATGTTTAAGTAAATATTCTAACAAATATATATTTTTTTTTTCACATCAAATAATACAAAAATTAGCTGGAAAATTTTTATTTTATCTAAAATATTTGTTTTTTTTTTCACCAAAAAAGAAATGAGAATAGGGAACGTTTTTTGTATAATCAACTTGAATTTTCGCATGAAATCAAGTGTATGAGAACAACAAATAACTTTGGTCGTTTATGCTCCCTTTTCACCAGATATAAAGAAAAGAAACAAGTGATATGAACTTAACAGGACAGGTTACAACATGCACACATGAGGGCAAAGTTTAAATTTAAATGACATGTAAAAAGTCCTGTGTGTGTATTTTAGGGGTGGTGAGGGCAAAATCATGCAGTCGCATGTTTGCAGGCACCTTTATTTACAAGGACATTAAGCATAAAAATATATGGAAAGATATGGAGAGAGAGAGTGAATGTCACAACATTTTCATGCATGTGGGCGTTTGGTAAAATTGGCCATTAAAACTGAAAGTTATATTTTTCAAGTTATTCCCATACGAATATTACGAGCAAAAGCACATTTGCAAATGTTTTTTAAATGATTTTTAATATTATTTAAACACATATTTACTTGGGTAGAGAAATAACTTTATTATTACCCAGAGATACGAATGCCGGCCGGAGTGTTTTAAATTTCAATTTAGTTAAAGTAAGAAATTTCACACACTTTTATTGACCACATTTTGCACTTGGTGGCTTTTTTAATTGGAGCCAAATGATGAGGTTAAAAGAAATTGTTTGTTTTAATAACTTTTAGATACTGAAGTCAATAACTTAATTTGGAACTAAAGTTTACATAAAAAGTAAACGCATTATTTAGATTCAGGAACTAACTTGTTGTTTTTTAATCCGATTTCTAGCGTATTTGTCCATAAATACACTGGTTATAGTGAAATAGGGTTAGCTGGACAGTAGAATAAGGGGTATGAGGATCCTTAACAAATACTGGTCATAATTTAAAAACAGAAAAGTTTACACTGGAAATTCCATAGGCCCATTTGATACCCTCAAAGTGTTTCAGATTTAATTCATTTGAAGGGTGTTTTTAGAGGCGCAGAACTTTAAATTGGCAGCTCTGTTTTCTGTGACAGCTTATTTAATGGTTCTTGGTTGTTTTGAGGTTAGTTTGGTTGGACAATTAATCATGAATAGACTCACGCCAGACCAAAGTTTGTAAATTCTTCAATTTTATTTTGAAAATCATGGCTCAATTCGACAAACTCTTCGGGAATTACGAGCATTTTATGATGCTCATTAATCAGAGCGATTAATTCGAGCAACTATGCATCATTTGGAGCGACGATAATCCTCAAGCCATTGTCGAACTAATATTACATCCAGAAAAACTCAATTTAGTGCAGTTTATGTACCAGGGGAATCATTGGTTCATATTTCTTCACAAATAACGATGCCCAGAACGTTACAGTCAACGGTGAGCGGTATAGAGACATGCTTACTAATATTTTCATGCCACCATTGGAAGTTATTAGTATTGCAGACATGTGGTTCCAGCAGGATGTCACACAGCACGCGATACAATCAATTGACTTAGAGAAACATTGGGTGAACGAATAATTTCATGAAATGGACCTGTTAATTGGCCACCACGTTAATGTGATTTGAAGCCATTAGATTATGCAGATAAACCAGAAACGTTCGAGCACTTGGAATAATCGATGATTTACTGCGAAGGGTACGTGAAAATTGTACGTCCAGGTTACGGCAGGTACGCGCTAGCATCGTCGGTCACATGCCCTAAATCATAACTTAAACATTAATGCCATAAAATTATTTAACTAACGTTTTTCTCTGTTTTATTTATATTTAAAATTATCCGCCCCTATAAAAAACATCCTTTACAGAAGTAGACTTTGTAAATATTATAGTGCACGTGAGAATCAACAGGTACTTCTGACAAATCTTGTAAAATTTGTCTGAGATCCAAAGGGGTGAAATAGGAATCCCCCTCCCAAAACCGACAAGTTTTCACAAAAAAAAAAAACGATTTTTCCATGTATGCAGAACAAATTTTGAATTCCCACCACTTCTCCAAATGGTTGACCTGAATCTGCGCCTGGTACAGACTATTAAAGAGTTATTAGATAGAGCGGGTCAGTCACATAGACGATATTTTACCGATTCTAACTTATGCAACAGTTGTTATGTGAATAACCCATATGTTCCGATATGTCCAATTATACAGAGACCAGTAAGTATAGCTCGAAGAACTCTAATGGAGCATCTACTAAGAGCTAATAGAGTATTGGCCCTACCCATTTCCAGTGCTAGAGAGTTTTGGATTATCTACTAGTAGTAATCGTAGACCACATCCCCTACTAACTCGACAAGGTATTGTTCAAGTTGGGAATTAATGCAATTGAAAAGATATTTCCAGCTTATTACGTTGATGTTAAGAGCCTTGATTGATGCAAGGCTGTCACCCAGATATCTATGAACTGTATCGACTCCAACCGTTAATTTTACATACTTTTTTCCGCGGTAGTTTGTTCGACCACGAAATTTATGGCGTGTGAATGATGTTCAAAACTGCCATGGACAAGCTGATATTCAATGGATATTTCACATAGATCTGTATATTCTCCACATATTCTTTCTTGATATGTCTCGGCGAAGGCAGCTGAAGTTTTCGATGTTGTTGTTAAGAAAATTCCTTTAAGAAGTCTCTAAAAATGTCGTTAAAAGCTTCCATGTACGCACTGCGATCTAGTGAATCGTTCACATATCTTGGCATGTCGCGGCGAAGACTTTTGCTGTATGATGTTATTGTTTTGGTAATTCCTCCGATGGCATCCCAGGAGGTACTGCTGTGTCAACTTGACAATGTGTTTCTTGACCAAGATAAACTTGTTTCCTCGTTTACATGCTCATTTTGGCAGATCAATTAATGGGTCTCGCTTTAGAGGAGGTCAATGGTAACCCTCAAAAATGTTGGTTCATTGACAGTCGGAATTTGAACTTCAATTTTGGGCTTTACCTCCTTCGTCAAGAATATAATAATGCAATCGTCCGTTTATTAGATAACTTTCACACGTTCTGGAGTGAAACAGGATTTGTCCCTAAACTTAAATAACGCACTGTCCATTATTGTGTGGCATTATGCACTGCTGGATATACTGGACGATTGAGCAGTGGCTGAGTGTCGAAAATGTGGGATGCATCTATTGCCTCTAGGACCCTTCTTTCACAAGACGACAACCCTTGAAATCTTATGATGTCTTAGTTCTGGCTATGACCTTTAATATGGTGGTGCTACTGTGATGGTAACGGGTTGTCTAGGGGAGGAGACGACCTGTAAGATTTTCCTTCGGTCTCGTCTTTTCTGTGTCTCAATACTGTTATAGCTCTAGCCATAGAGAAAATATACATAGAGCGGAAACTAGAAAATAACTCAAACAAAAGAATTACTCAAAAAGTTACACATACGTTAGGTCTTTGGCAGGAGAGTTTCCGCTATATATGTATTCTCTATGGCTCTAGCTTTTTTCCAGGCAGTTGAAAAACCATTGTCAAGTACTCCACTCTCCTCTTGTCAATATGAACTAAGTAGTGTCCTTTTATTTTCAATAAAAAAAATATTGATTTTTTCGACTCAGAACCGATCCGAGCCAAAGATGGCCATGTCAATCCCAAGTAAATATATCACTGACTCGTTTTATTGGAAATATAACCATTTCCAAAGTGAGTGTTGTTGTATCCAAACTGTGCGTTTATTGAAAATAAATCGAAATAAACCACTGAAAGAGCATGCTGTTTGTGAAACTACTTCGTTGATGATACAGGTTTCCAGAAATGACTTTCAATCAGTTTTGATATCTCATTCAGGTGGAACTACTAACATAATAAAATCTCAACTAGGTAAACCATTACAAATCGAAACATTCTATGCAGTATTTAGGAGTTTGTAAGATATTCAGCAGCGATATAAGTACACAGAGAAAACAGATTCGTGATAGCAACAGAATTTGTTGCCAATCGAATGATTCGGTTGCACACATAGAATTTTTCGGTTCTACCAACAGAAAGTCAGTTGACAAAGAAGAATTTCGGCCAAAGAAACCAAACATTTGTTATCCCTTTTAATATTTTGTAGCCACAACTGTAAAATTCGGTCACTAAGGTAGAATCATTCGATTGGCAACAAATTCGGTTGCTATCACGAATATGTTTTCTCTGTGTAGGTTAAGGTTAGATCTAATATATCAATGCACCTTCAATATTCTCTTTTTTTCAAAGAAATGTTAAACTAAGTGTTTTCCTACAGGGGCGGATCGATATCTGCCAAATCTTTTGTTTATTTTGCAGTCACTAATGACAAATCAACATGGCGCAATTGAGCAGCACATCTAAATGATATAACTTTATTATCAAAATGAGTGTTCATTAGTGGAAACGTTACGTCTATGTTAAGGCAAACGCGATGACATTTCAAATAATGGTCAATAAGTTTTGGTATTTTAAATAGGTGGATCTACTGACATAATAACATATCTACTATTACCATCCTATCTAATCTTTATGAATTAGCAAGATATAGGCTAATGTTGAAGTAAGCTTTGTGTCTGTCACTTATAGACCTAATTAAGCTTCTGTTTACCGGCAGTCACTGTGTCCCTTCCAAATCTCCAACGTTTGGAGGTCGAATTCTTATGACCCTTTTAAAGATGTCAATACTGTGACTAATTAGCATATACTCGAAACGTCAATGAAATTAGTTGGAAGCAAGCAAATGAGGAGAACTTTCGGATAAATTCTGGTTACAAAAATCAAAATTAAGGCACCAATACAATTTAGTTTCCAATTTCAATATATTTTCAAAATATTACAGTTAATACCAGAGAAATATCCTTGTTTCCAGAGGAATATCCTTGTTTTTGCAAAGGATCTATATTTAAATTATTGCTATCATTGGTTTAAACAATGTATTTTGGAGTTTCTCTTCTTTCTTTGCTTTTATTTTCCATAGAAATATCTTAGGGGAATGAGTTTAATAAATTTATTTGTTGCCATTATCTCATTTTATAAAACTTTTTCTTTAATTTCCTTAATTGTCTTTTTTACCTTTCCATTGAAATTAAAATGTTCTTCAGTTCTGTTCTATATTATTCAAATAAAACTTTTTCAATAATGTGCAACATGTTGCCATTGAAACACAAAAATTATACACAAATTTACGCACAATTAATGCATTAAGACTTGAACACCTTTTTTTTGGTTTGGTTTGGTTTGTTGGCGCGACAGGCAACAACAACTTAAATTAAAACACCTAAATAAAACAACAACAGCAACAACAAACCAAAAATCTGTCAATTTTTAACACCAAAAATGTATTTTGTTGTTATTGTTTGTCTCTTTTGTCTTTGTTTTTAATTTTATTTTCATCATCATTAGCTGTATTCACATAAAATGGCTTCATTAAAATAATTGACGATGAAAAACACCAGACACCATTAAAATCATTATAGTCACCCGGGCAACAACAACAGCAACAGCAGCAGCAACAACTAACTACAGAATCAAAAAAGCAGCAGAACAGCATCAACAACAACAGCAATAAAAATGGCAAGGAATCAGGGTTGGATGAAAAAGTTGGTGAAATGGTACTTTCGTAAGTAGTTAAAAAGTAAATGGTACTTAAATGGGGTTAAATAAAATAACTAAAAAAAAAACAAGCACAAACAAAGTGTAAACTTCATCTCAATTTCCGCCTTTAACTTAGAATATACATACAGTATCTGTCAAAACATATTGGACTAAATACGCGTTAAAACTTTTCTTCCAGTATCAGGGAAATTGAAGATTTTTGATACAACAAATGCACTCTAAAATAAAAATACATCCTCAGTATTATTTACAATGAAATTTAATTTCAGTATTTCTTACATTATTATTAAAAAATTTAACAAAAAGTAAAAATAAAAAAATTATATAAAAAAGCCCGATAGAACTTACGAAAGGATTAACTGTCAAACGAACTGTCATACTGCGCTCACATTTTGACATTTATGATCAGTATACTTTGGCAAATCATCATGAATAGATTGACGCTTGAATAACTCTACCAAATAATCCAAATTATCTTTGAAAATCAGTTATCGATTAGTGCAACTTATAGACGACTGTTTTATCGCAAAACTGTGTTCAGCGATAAGGCTCGGGTTTGATATTTTAATGCACTAATACTCCAAATGTTTGCAAAATCGTGTTTCGGTTTGCGTCGCGTTTCTCCGGTCCCAATTAGCGACGCAAACCGAAACACGATTTTCCAAACATTTGCATTGATTTTCATTTAATTGGTTCCAAGATTTATAATTTTAGCTGAAAAAATAGATTTAGCTGGAAGAAAAAATACCACGCAAATCGAAACACTAACGACGCAACTTCGAAGGAATGCGACGCAAACTGGGGTATTGGTGTAACCGAAATCAATGTTGTGAATTTCTAGAATTTTCTTTAAAAATACGACTGTTTACCTGTATCCTTGGAACATTTAAAGCCAAAAAAGTACTTTTTTTCCAAAAGTAGTGAAAAATTTTATACAATCTTTTACATCCAACAAACGAAACCAATTTAAACAAAAACAACAGCAAAAGGGTTCAAAAATTATTATAACGGGTTTGTGAAAATAAACACAAAAATAAAGATGCTCCTTGTTCGTATGGACTACGTCCACTATGACCAGTTTCATTGCACGCACACATGCACTTTTAATTTTCGTATCCCCAAACACCTTCTCACAAACACACACATTCCCTCCCACTCAACCATTCAGCAACAACATAAACAAAACTGTAATATAGCTGAATACAAGAAGAAGCAGGGGGAAAGAAAGAAACAAAACAAAAATAAAATAAAAGTAACAACAGCAACAACAAGGACACATTATAAGAGAATAATTACGGTAATTATTAAAAAGTTTCTCTCGAACAACAACAACAAACAACTAATTTTATAGGAAAATACGTTTAAAACTCTGCAGCAGAGACATCAACAACAGCATTCTAATAGTGGTGGCGGCATCACATGCAAATACCTGTGTGCAAAATACCAAAAACAACAACAACAACAACAACGACAGCACCAGCAGCAAAAAGGATCAACAGACAGGATGATGGTATTTTTAGAAAGTTTGTTTATGGCAAAAAAATTATATTGTTACACTCGATGGTCGTTGGTCCTTTTTTGAAGGCAAAAATTAAAACATCAAGATGTAGAGTAGAAGAGGGTTGGTTGGCAGGGGGAAATTGAAAAAAATATAAAATTATTTTCCAATCACTAAAGTTATTAAACCGAAGAAGAGCAAGGTTTAACCTTTTTATGACACTTTTACTAGATGTTTATTATTTTTTGTAACTGTTGTTAGTTCGTTCTACGTTTTCTAATTTTTCCTTTTAAATGACGTTAAGAACAAGTAAAAGTTGGGTTATGTAAAAGGTGGACAAAACTGATGTTTTAAATAAATTTTGTTTGGGACAATTTAATAAGTATGTATTAAAATAATTTTGTTTTAATAATATTTATTGAATTTTTCATAAAATTACATTTCATTTGAAATTAAACTAAACCCACGAAGCCGTTAAATTGTAAAGAAATATAAAAATTGATTTCTTTCTTTTATAGAGGACTATAGTTTAAATTATTGTCAGAACTATAGTCTAAACTTTTGTATAAACTTGTCTAAACTAAAGTAAACTATACTATAGACTATAGTATATACTATAGTTTAGACTATAGTTAGACTATGGTTTAGACTATAGTTAGACTATAGTTTAGACTATAGTTAGACTATAGTTTAAACTATAGTAAGACTATAGTTTAAACTATAGTTTAGACTATAGTAAGACTATAGTTTAGACTATAGTTAGACTATAGTTAGACTATAGTTAGACTATAGTTAGACTATAGTTTAGACTATAGTATAGACTATAGTTAGAGTATAGTTTAGACTATAGTACAGACTACAGTTAGACTATAGTAGTTTACGCTATGGTTAATTTTTAGTTAGACTATAGTATAGACTATAGTTTAGACTATAGTTAGACTATAGTATAGACTGTAGTTAGACTATAGTATAGACTATAGTTAGACTATAGTTTAGACTATAGTACAGACTATAGTTTAGACTATAGTATAGACTATAGTACAGACTATAGTTTAGACTATAGTATAGACTATAGTTTAGTTTAGACAAGTTTATACAATAGTTTATACTTTAGCCTAAACCATAGTCTACGCTATAGTCTAAACTATAGTCTAAACTATAGTCTAAACTATTATCTATACTATAGTCTAAACTATAGCCTAAATTACAATCTATACTATAGGTGCCTATTATGAACTAAATTCGATTTTCGACTGTAGTCGAAATAGCTGATCGAACGAATTGTTATTTGGTATTATGGCGCACATTCGTTGAAGAAAAGCACTAATGTGAATTTTACTGATTTGGTTTATTCACAGTAGTACAATTCTTTCAGCTGACACTACAAATAAAACATTTTTGTTTACAAAATAAAAAAAAATATTAAATTAAACATGACCACGACGTTGAAAAATTCGATGCACAACGACATTTTCGACAGCGATGCCAACTTATAATACGAATTTTACATTCGATAGTCGATATTCGATAGTCAACGAATATCGTTTGTCGAATGCAACTCATAATAGGGGCCATAGTCTACACTATAGTCTAATCTATCGTATAAACTATAGTCTAAACCACAATCTAAACTATTTTTATTTATTGCTTTTACGCCATATAGTGGGCGCATAGTGCCAACAATACAAAGTTATTCCATTAATTTCTATTTGAGCAAAAGTTTTTAACTCTATGGATGAGGATGTTATCCTCAAGGCTTCGTCTTCCTTGCGGATTCCAGTCAAAGGCTTCTCTGCAGATGTCATTGGCAGGTATTACGCACTATGTCCAACCCATCTCCACTTCATTTCGAGTAACTCAACCACTATTAGCATTACATTACACCTTCGGTATAATTCGACATATGATATTCAGTATTTTGGCCACCAAATTCGTGAAATGTAGCGCAGTGATCTATTGAAGGCTTGCAACTTGCTCTAAATTTCGTTGGAGGAGAACTAGGTTTTGCATCCATATAGCGAAGACACTTGAAGCTGACCCTCCACTAGCATCAGCTCGCAACCAGCATGGATTCGTATCACACAGTGCTTAAATCAGCAGATGCCTTTTGATCGACCTATTCTAGTGATAGTTGACCTATCGAAGATCTTCGACACTTGACCTATCGAAGATCTTCGTCAGTCACACCACACTCATCCAGGATATCCAGCAGTCCACAATGCCCAACAATACGAAGAAATTGATAGAGAATTATCTGAGTGGCTGACAGCCGTTCGTGGAGTTTAGACACAAATGCCGTAGAGTTAAACAAGGGCTCCCTCAGGGCGGCATCTTGTAGCCGCTCCTGCGTAACGTCTACCTATCTAAACTCCCACCGCTCCCACGTATCTCATATGCGGATGTTGAGAAGCTTTGCGGTATGATAAATGGTTATCTCAACGAAATCCACAATATTTTCACTGCGCGTACCTACAGTTATCACCAACGAAGTCATCGGCAACACCACCTGTACGAATGAATAAAACTCAATTTAGGCATCATGGTCGACGGCTGACAAATTCTGACCGTAAACCCCACGAAAATCTTGGGTATCACTTTTCATAGCCTTTTTACCTCCTCAGCACATGTCAGTGCAAAATAGGAACAAAGTCCTCAAGGCAGTAGCCCACAACATATAAATAAATAAACCCTGTTAGCTGCCTTGGGTATTACTTTTGATGACCTTTTTACCTCCTTAGCACATGTCAGTGCGAAATAGGAACAAAGTGATCAAGGCACTAGCCCGCAGCACTTGCCTACCTACAAGACGATTGGTCGGTCAGTGGTCATCTATGCTGCTCCAGTGCGGTCACCTTTGTTGACTTAAACCCAATGGAGAAATATTCAAAGCTGTCAAAATGCAGTCTTCAGAACCAGACTGCCAAACTGTCTTCAAATAACTTCCGAACACCATCTTCACGATGAGACTAGGGTTCTACCGGTCAAGGAACACAACGTCATGTTGACGCAACAATTTCTTCTGAGATATCACAGGAGGAGTCATCCATACTTCAGCATCACACAGTTGGAGTCTCCCCAGAGTTATGTCAGACAAAACCTACGTACATATACAAGAGAAGAGCATTCCGAAATATGCGCAGGATCGATTTAATCGTAGCTCGTATATGACAGCTTTGATAGACATTCATAGAGACACCATAAATTACACTGCAGCACGATACCGTATAAATGCCGTACTTGGGGGTCACCAGCCTCAACTAAGATCAGGATGGAGCAACAGACGTAATGCCTCCTGGTACCGCTTACACCGGGCCATCCCCAACAAATATACACAGCATGTGGTCAGGATCCTCGTGATTCAACTGTCCACCCTGCCCTACTTCACTACGTTCAGTGGTGTTGGGGACTCATCCAGCGAAGTAGCACAATTCCTTGGACTTGATCTACATGCAGAACCCCCAGATAAAGTATTGTAAAAATTTTTATGCTGCTACATCAACAGCAACAACTAGAATTTTGGACTTTTATAACTATTTCAAGTAATACAACAGCTATAAAAATGGCTCCTTCATTTGGAAGTTTTATTATGGTTTTATATTTAATATTTTCTCCTTATAGATATCTATTCTAAAACGTATTTACTTATCTTATTTAAAAAATACTTTACAATTTCAATACTCCCTTATAAATACATAATTATCTGGTCTTAGACTTAATTTCCTACAACAATAATCGCCCAAATTAAATTTAAATAAAACTTATTTCATCGACACAACACCATCAACCAACCAGCAACCTCCATCCAGTCCTAGGTTATAAACAAAATCCCCAACAAACTAACAAAACAAGTTTAAAACGTCAAAACGTTGACATACATATATATACTTTTTTTTTTTAATTAAAACAAAAACACCACAACACACTTCCGTTTCCGCTCCAATGAGTTGACTAAGAGCAACTTTTAATTTTATTATTATGTTGTTGTATTTGTCGTTGTATTACTACGTTTAATTTTGGGGTAGGCGGGGTGCGTAGTTGTCGCCGAGTTGGTAGTAGGTGCTCTAACGCTGTGGTTTATTTTGGTGACAAAAACATTTCACGGATTTAACACCTCTCGTTATATGATTTTGATTTTTTGTGTAGTTAAATTTATAATTTGTTTTCAAATGTTTATATATATGATGGTTTAGCAGGAGCAGGAAAATTGAGGGTAATTCTATGAAGGATAGAATTAAAGTACTTAGATTTAGGGGAATTATGTTAGGCATAGAATTAAAGAGCTTAGATTTTGACTATTAATTAAATATTAGTTTAATTAGGTGTTAAGGTATTTTAAAGTTTAAAAAAGAGATGTAACAGTTCCACTATTGTGGTTACCCTCTGAGAACGCAACTGAAATTCGGCTGCCATCCATAATCGATCCATAAAACTCAGGTCGTTCCGGGTCATAGATCCAATTGACTTGTATAAGATGCATGAGCATAATACCGGAATGACCAGTAAGTAATACCGTATCATAATGACGCACTTATTAAGCGATGATAGCTTCTAGGATTATCACCTTGTACCGATATTTTCCCTAGCATATCCATAAGAGATTCTAAAGAAACGTTCAGGCCCAACAAAAGTGCGTTGTACACCCTGTAGGTAAAGCAATCTTCCCGTTCGTTCCTTAAATGACCTTCATGAACAGTTATCCAGCAAAATTTCGAAAATGCCATAATTGTGGCTTCCTGTTTCGTGTATATGTAACATCTTAATCTCTCTTTGGTATCTCTTCCTCTTCAATCTTTAATCACTTCCTTGACTGTCCCCTTCTCTTTGTCATATCTATTCTGTCCTTCTTTTTCTGTCTCTCTACTTTCGGGTAACACAAAGGGACATATTGCCTGGACGTGAGCTGGTCTTCTTCTTCACTTCGCGGCTGCCTGGAAACCTAACCTAACATCTAAATAATTCTTGCAACCGTTAAGCTTCTCCTCAAGCACTCTATAGCGGTGTTATTTTTCCATCAGCATGACTCTTTTTGGATCCGTTTGTGAACTTGATAATGTAAATCTCCGCCTTAACAATTGATTGATCTTTTTCCATGAGCATGACTCTTGTATGATCCGTCTGTGAATCATTCTTAATCCGCACCTCATGCATACAAGACTGCTTAGTCCAATAGTCTAATGAACTGTGTAATAACAAAACCAGTAACCTACAGTCTGGTGACCCTGATGCTCAAGTCTTTCTTATAAGGAATCCAATTGCGTACAAATTCCTACTCAACCCAGTAACCGGTATTTTGCCCAGCATATCCATAAGATATGCAAAAGAAAGGCTCTGTAATGTTGTGCCTCATGTAGGTGAAGCAATCGTCCCGTTCTTTTCTTGAATGAACTTCATGGCCAGGTATCCACCGAAATGTCAAAAATGCCATAATTGTGTATGTCTATTTCGTGTAGATATGTAGTACATTCCATGTAATATATCCCTGAGTGAACCCTGACTATCTGACATCTCAAGAATATTCGCAATCGTTAAGTTTCTCCTAATGGATATGGTATAAATTTCTGCCTGAATTTTGAGCGATATTTGTCATTAGCATGACTCTTTTTGGATCCGTTTGTGAACTTGATAGTCTAAATTTCCACCTGAATGATTGAGTGATATTTTTCCATAAGCATGACTCATGTTGGATCCGTTTGTGAACCATATTTGATCCGCCACCGCATGCCCACAAGTCTGCTTAGTTCAATAGTCTAATGAACTGTGTAATACCAAAACCAGTAGCCTACAGTCTGGTACCCTGAAGAATATTATCATGTGTCCCACTAAGTCTTCGCCGTTAATTCCGTCTATCCCTGTTAAGCGAATTGCAGATTTACAAATCTCATCCTTTACCTACATGTACATAGGCGGAATGTTCTCATAGACTGATAGGTTACAAAATTATACAATTGTTTAATATCCAAGCAGCAATTAGAAGGAGTTAAGGCCAGTAGCTGGCAGTTTTTCCTTCCATAAAATCATGGAAAACTCAAATAATCTTAAATGTTTATATTTGACGCTGTACGATCTGTAGTTTCTATGACTTTCATGCTTTATTTGAATATCTTTCCAAAGATTTCCCATATTTTTTATTGAGTACAATAAGAGATTGGCTGTTTAAATTAAAAAAAACACTTTATTGGCACGCATTTTTATGCACACTTTCAACAATCACTGAACACTTAAACTTACGTTTGTTATATTACAACTTTTGTTTTATTGCTAAATTCAGAATAAACTAGTTTCCACAGAAAATTCCAACTTAAATAACAGCTAAATGATGTATTTTACATAATGTATGTATGATCAAATTAAAGCCGCAAAAATTTATAATACAAAATTAACGTTATTTATTAAAAAAAAAAAAAAAAATGGAAGAAAAGAAATAATAAAAAGGAGTTGAACAAAATCGTAGTCGAAATAAAATAAGTTGTAAGACGAGTGATTAAATTAAGAATTTAAAGGAAATATAAACCAATTATTTAAAATTTGTAAAAAAGTAAAAAATGAAAGATTATTTAACAGCCCTTAACTGTTTAGATAAAAACTCTGTTTTTTTTACAAAACAAAATTACAACAATTGCCTGTGTTACTTGACGGTTGTTAACTATTTATCTTTGCAGATTTATTAAGGCAGCACACACAATAAGTATCTCATTGAGATACTGATAAAGCAATGGCTCTTGAATGGCCAACGGCTGTAGAATCTTAAACTCGTGCAGACAATTTATCATGTGGCGTATTTGCAAACGACACACGGTATCCCGTACACGCATTGTGGGTATGCTAAAGTTTTTCACCCGCCTTGAAGTCAACTCACTATTTACCACCGTCAAACTTTGATGGGAGGCCAGCTCACCGGCCACTCGAGATGTTGTGTACTTACTTAAACGTCCCTCTTCCGTATCGTCACTTTGCACAAGATCATCTGCTGACTCATCGGCCGAATCGGTAGTTGAATCCGTTTCGCCATTGTTGGTTTGAAAATCTGGTTGCTGCAGTTGTTGCTTCGTTGACGATGATTTTGGCTTGCGTTTACGACGTATCGCTTTGCCGGGATCGGCTACTAATGATAGATACTTGGGTATGACATCTTTAAAGTTGGCTGCATTGAAAATGGTTAAGTCATCGTGGTGGCCCACAAAAGCGTCAGATATATAGGAAATAATGCCTATGGAGGAGAAAAAAAAAAAGTATATAATCGATTGTAAACTACCGCAATATAAAACAGATGCTTTATACATTTCAGACTGCAAATAGGGTCTCACTTCAGTCTCACAATATCAGCTAAGGGGTTAATTAATAGAAAACGTATATTTTCTACTGATTGCAATATGTTTATTTCATAGTATAAGGCTCATTACGGGGCACAACTGATTCAGTATAACTTGTCAGTCCCGAGATAAGTACAACTCCCGAGATAGCCAACGCATAGAAACCTTCGCATTGCGACATATGATAGATAACCAATATGGAAACAAGTTCATAAAATGTTGTCACAAAATCATATCATAATGGATCATAGAAAAACTACAACACTTTCTCTAAAATCTATGAGAGGACATTAGAATGACTGATTGTTGTTGTTGTAACAACTACAATTATACAATTTTCTAATCTGGGGGTTCTGCACCGAGGTCAAGACCAAGAAATAGTGCTACAACTGGGTTAGTCCATAAATACATTGGACTAAGTGAATTAGGATTGTTCGGGCAGGTAAATATGTGGGGGTATCATGGGGACTCTGACCACAAGCTGGGCTTACATTTGTAAGTTAATGAGCCTGTTGCTCCATCCCAACCTCAGTTGTACCAGAACTATTCTTTTTCTGCCAACTCTGTTATGGGCGACTTTCAAGTACAACATTCACGACTGTAAAAGGTGTCACCCAAAAATTTTTCGGTGATTCACAGTCTACGACGTCATGGTTGAGATTTACCTCCTTCGTCCAGATGGTGAAAATGTTGCTGAAGACTTCATTGGTAATAGCTGCAGGTTACATGCATTAAAGAAATTGTGTATTGCTCCAAGATAACCATTCATTCACTCGATCGCATAAATCATCAATGTTGTGCCCCGTCACACAGGAAATTTTAGAGAATACAAGGTAGAGATACAGAGTGTCAAAGTCGATCACATCTGGCTAGGAAAACTTCGTATAGCTTCAATGAATGAAACTTCGTTATAAAGCAAGTGAACAAGTAAAGAAATTCCTGTTTATTTCACTAAGCTATGTCTTATAGCTTAAAATATATTTAAGTTTAAATTTTGAAATTTTCTTATTATACCTTACTTTATTTAGTTTTTCGCAAATATCTTCGGTAGCTGATGTCTAATTACTGGGTGTATGACTTAAAAATGCGGTATTTATAATAGATGGCGTATCTTTTGAACGCGGTTTTCGTTCTTTAAAACTTATATGTAATTTTGAAGGGTACATATCTGTCATTTATACTAGCTCAGTTATTGAACATTATAGTGTAACAACAAAGTTTTTTTTTGCTTCGAAAAGCGTCTTATTTGAGAAGTTTTGCTTTACTTCTTTAATTTGAAAAAAGGGACGCTGAAGGACACCGATTGCTCACCAAAGCTTATGGTGAATGTGCGAGAGATAGTTTGTGCTCAGAAGTGGTGATTTTGACACGAAAGACCGCCAGTGCCAGACAAGAAAGTTCGAAGACCATGAATTGGAGGCATTACTCCATGAATATTGATGTCAAACTCTACAAGAGCTTCCAAAAAGCAGGGAAATTGGTTACCATACGAATTGAAGCTGAGAGACCTTGAAAGACGATTTTGTATGTCTGAAATGCTGCTTGAACGCTATAAAAGAAAATAATTGTTGCAACGACATCAAAGCCAAATATCCATGATTCTAAGGAAATGCACTGTATTTGTTAGGACCAAAAAGGTTCTCTATTATGAGCTGCTAAAATCTGGCCAGATCATCACAGGGAACCAAATGATCCGTTTGAAGCGAGCATTGACTGAAAAACGCCTAAAATATGCGGCCAGACATGAAAGCGTAATATTTCGGCCACATGAAGCTATAACTGTTAAAAACTGTTTAGAAAGAAGTGGTTGAAAAACTTTGCCTTGCGCCGTCCGACTATTATTTGTTTCGATCGATGCAGAACCTCTGTCTGGGATACGCTACACTTTGGAACAGGGTATCCTATATTGGCTTGATTTGTTCTTGACCTCAAAAGATGAGCAGTTCTTTTGGCGCGGAATCCATACGTTGCCAAAAAGATGGGAAGAGGTCATAGCTAACAAGGGCCAATACTTTGTATAAATTTATATTGTACAAATGCTTCAAAATAAAAGCTAAAAATTTGAAAAAATTCCGCATTTTTAAGTCATACACCCAATATTTCTAAAAATATCTTCTTATTTCTAATAAATTAAAAAAAAAAAAAACGTATAAAGTTTTTAGGCTATATCTCACTCCGCCTACTCGTGGAAAATAATCAGTCAAAATTTTGAAATTAGTTTGAAAAAGGGCTAAATTCTTACAAAATTAAGTTTAATTTTGTTAATATTTCTCAATGATTTTTTACTACTTTGTAATATTTTTAGATATTTGATAAGATGTGACTTCATATATTACAATTAAGAAATGTTTAAATTGATATAGACCTGTACCCTACTTCTGGCAGTGGTCCAATTTATCTCGCATTTAATCGTTACCCACTAGCCCAAAAATGTGATCAGGGGAGCACATTTTGTAAAAATAATAAATTTTTACAATAGCCTAATTCACAATTGGTGTTGCTACGTTGTACCGTTGTATGTCATTAATATATTTTTCTAACAAAATTTTTCGAAACAAAAACAAAACATTAAAAAAAAATTACGACATATAACGATACAACGCTACGACACCGATTGTGAATTGGAAAAATGTCTTCTAAAATTTAGTTTAGTTCACATAAGAGAACCATATGAATTACGATAAATTTATGTACCACCAATCAACAAAGAGTATGCATTGGTAAAGTCTTGAATACGATTTTTTACAAATTTAAATTTTGGAAATTTTTTGCCAGGAAATTGACATGCCATTGTATAATTAAAAAGTATATTGTATATACAAACGTAACTGTAGTAAATACACGTCTCTTTTAAAGCAATTAACGATTTTTCTAAACTTATTTATCGAAGTCTCCTTTAAGCAATAGAGTAAACATAATTTATTAAAATTGGCTAATTTATAGATTAATTACTAGTATAAATCAGTTTCATTGATGAGAACATTTTCTGGGATTTAACTATAACGACTGTTTGCTGCTCAAAAATAGTGTGAGATCAAAAAA
This sequence comes from Calliphora vomitoria, assembly GCA_942486065.2. Lineage (NCBI taxonomy): Eukaryota > Metazoa > Arthropoda > Insecta > Diptera > Calliphoridae > Calliphora > Calliphora vomitoria. Next base: position 19,274,847 of record OW818033.2, on the reverse strand, counting down.
AAATTAAGCCTGAAGCTTATTGAACCCAATTTGAATACAGTTCCGACAGCTTTTTCAAACACTTTTACTTCGTAAAATTACTTTAAAATCTCTTATATCTCTACTTTTACTTACCATTTGTATTAATGCTTAAAATAAACTTATAATTTGTACAATCAATCTGCAGTGGACTAGTTGGCATATCAGTTTCCACACATTCAATCAACGACTGCACATGCGAAAGATTCTGCCTAAAGGCAAAGGGTAGATTTTTATGCCTATCATAGTACTTCTTACTATCGGGCCAACGTATCAGAAAACGCAAGTAGCGAGCCAACTTAACCACAGTCTTAGCAAATATTTGTTGGATTTCACCTTCAGTCATCTCAAAGTATTCTGCGAGCAAAGAAAAATCTTCATTCTGTTTCAATTTCTTCAAAGTCAAGTAGCAATCGAGAAGGGTAATGTTGGCCCGGGTACATATAACATTTTTGAGCAGAGGTAAACGGGTGGTATGTAGCCCCAAATGTATGTGGGGATTCTTTTCGATAAGCTCTAGCGTAACTGAACGTATGCTACGTTTAGGTACTTCACGTTTAATATAGATTGTGGGACGTCTGACTTGCAAAGCAGAAGCACTGCTGTTAAGAGATGTGGACAAAATGGAAGAATTGCCATTGTGGTTGTGTAAAGTATGGGTATTGCTGGGTGCTGTGGTGGCCTTTATAATGGTATTTGGTGGTAAAGAACTAATGGCTGCTCCCAATTGTTGCTGCTGCTTTTTGGCATTGACTGCACTTGTGTTGCCAATTGTCTGTTGCCATTGAAAGCTAGTCAAAGGTGTACCTGCGGAAGCCACAGTTTGCAGGGAATATTTGGTAGATTTGTAAGCTGGCTCTATAAAACCAAAGAAATTAAAATATATTTCAATTGAATATAATTTATAAAGTAGCACTTACCTCCAGTGGTAACACCAACACGTTTCATGGTGGCCGGTTTTATTATAGCTGGTATTTTATTGATAATCAAACCAGAGCCACTTTCTAGTTTTATAAAGGGTTTCTAAAAGAAAAAAGATAGGTTTAATTTAGGAAAACAAAAAACACTGTACTTAAAATTTCTAGCCTCTAGAAAATATTGTCAAATTTCCCCCCAAAATTTTTTTATTTACCATACGCTTTTCTGTCTGTTTTCGAGCACAAATTTAAAACATATTTTTTTCTGCATGTATTTCAATAAATTTTAATAATTTTTCTTTAGTACACAATAAGAATTAATAAATTTTATTTATACAAAAAAAAATAAAAACTTAAAATTCTCTAGCCTGCCTGCATGCAACGCGTGATAAAAAAAAATTATACTGTTTGTTTGATTATATAGTTGTCTCTTTCTCTCTCATACGTTTTAAGAAAATAAACAAAAGATAATGAAGTATGTTGAGTTTAGTTGGGGGAAAAAATTTCACCACTAATGAAAATATGTAAATAAAAACAGGGTTGTTATTTACTAGGGTAACCCAGTTTCGTTTTTATAAATTTATAAATTTGCCAACCATTTTGAGCATAGAACAAATACATAGCATACATTTTAATCCTCGCAACACTAAGCACCATTTTCTCAGTCTCTGGTTATATACTGACAGTTCACATACAAAAATTATCTTAATTGAAAGTATATCGTTAGAAAATCGATAACAAGAGGTTGAGAAAATAGTGATTTGTTAGTCATTTAAATCAGACCGAAATTAACGTTGCCGCTAGCTACCGTTACCGAAATAAGCCAAAATACCGTTACCGTTAATCCAAATAAAGTTGATAGAAAAAAACTCAAACAAAGAAAGGACTCAAAAAAGTTACACATACTAGGGTGTTTTTGTTTTCCATAGTTTTTTTTTACTAATACCTTCTCACTACTTTGGTTTTTGACAACTGAGTTAGGTTTTTGACAGGACAGTTTCCGCTCTATGGTACCAGTAAATAAAATTTTATTTAATCCTATAATAAACAACTTTAATTTATGAGCTCATTTTTTTATTTATTTTATTAAAAAATAAAAATGAAACCAAACTATTGTTAAGGGCATATTTTAAGCGCACAAACAACTTTTTTCGTGCCACCATATTATAATCAATTTTTAAATTTAAAAAAGGTTTATAAAAATTAATTTCCATACCAAATTCGCTTTATAAATCTTTGATAAATTTTAAAACTTATTATGCATAAGGCCTTTAAAATTTTGTAAATTTTTGTACAAAAATTTACTCTTAACAAAATTAACTCTTGAAAACGATTTTAAAGGATTAACAAAATCAACTACCACCCACTACAACTCTAATGCACCAAGGACAACAACCACTATACAACTCACCATTTAAAAGAAAGTGGTGAAAACATATATTTTTAGCCAAAACAAATAAAAACAACAACACCAGGGCACAACAACAAACTCCACAAAAACCCCCTTAAAAAGAAATGAAAAATTAAATTACCTTTGTATTATCCTTCGAAGATTCTTGTTTAATAACAGTGCTTGAAGATGAAGGCAATTTGTTTTTAATTAATATTGCTGGAGTAGCTGTAGTCTCGCCAGTAGCTGATTTACGATATTTTACCACAGTCAATGCCATTATTTGTAGTGTTTTTTGCTTTATATGCTTGTTAGCCAAAAATAGCAAAACAACAATAGAAGAAAATATAAGGGTGACCCAGTTATTTGCGCCAATTATTTTTATTTCTTCATTCTCCACAGACTGGACAAACAAATTTCCATTTATATGCACTTTATCACACGTAAGTTTAGTTTTATTTATTATTTGTTAAATTAATTTTTCTATATTTTGTTTTAAGTTTTATTTAATGGCTGCGAAACAGTTTTATTGTTTTTCTTTGCTGTGCAAAAAATTGCACTTTGTTATTGTTGTAATGGCGATTGCAATGTTAAATAATAAGTGTGGTGAAAAATTAAGTTAGTGGGAAAAATGAGTAGTGTGGCATCTCTTAGGCACTAATATATGATTGCCAAGATTTTGTATTGAAATAAGTGAATAACATGGAATTTGGGATCTAAAAAATAAAAAAAAAATTACAAACATGTATAATTATCAGTTAACGGTTTTTCAGACGACAATAGTCAGTATTAATATTTGTGAAAAACGTATGTATCATAATAAAATTTCAATGTAAATCAAACAAATCATTGGTATTTTTAGAAAATTGAATGCAATTTTTGTTTAGACGATGAAATTGTATTATGATATTTTAATACATTTGTGATATGTGTAATAGAAGTCGTCAAACAATAAAAAATTTAATAAAATGGTCAATATTACGCGAAGGCAAGAGAGGAATGACTAATAGTCAAGAAAATCCCGCGTAAACTTACATTTATCTGCTCCAGAGTTCAACGACAAACTGAGAAGAACACTATGTATAAATCTAAACAACAAAACAGTCAACGGTCATGTGGCGAAGAAAAAAACTACTTAATTCGGAAATTAACAGTCAGATTACGTTTGGGGAATCTGTTATTGTTCAATTGGGCAACGTATGGTTTTGAGGAAGCAAATAAAGCCTTAAATATAAGAAATATAAAATCAACGGTTAAGCATATTGGCCGTTCTATGATGGTATGTGACTGCATGTCTGCCGGTGGCGTTAGTAATGTTGTATTTATTGATGGTATTATGGACCACCATTCAGAAAGAAAATTGTTACTACAGTGCCGAAAAATGGCTCTGCAGAGAAATAGCTTTTACTTTTTTATATGATAATGACCCGAAATACACATCATTAGATGTCAAAATGAGCTCTTTTACATTACCAAATGCTTGCTAACCAACAACCCATAGAAATTGTAATGATATGCAAAATTTTTCCTTGGACTGTTGTATTATTTTCGTTTCGTCATTTTTAACACAATGAGCTTCACAACCACTCCCTATAAGGACCAAATTATTACTAATTACAACTGGAAAATACGTAACAGGTATTCATTATTTTTTGATTTTGTTTTATTATTTTAAAATAAGTTGTAGAATAACCATACGGTTCAATATTTTGAGAACTGTGATTTGTTTAAAAATCACGTTTATCGAAATAGATTAATATCATATTATATAACATTTGAGATAGCTTGATAAAAGCTCTCAAATAAAACTCTATAATTGGTTTAAATATAACAAATAAAAACTCACTATTAAAAATCACATCGTAGTTGGTGCCCAATGGACTAATATACTTGATCATGTTATATATCATTTTAAAGCGTTTGTCTCTCTCAAATGATATATAATTTGTAATATTTAAGATTTCATTTTAAATCTATAACTGCCTATAACTCCTAAATCAAATGAGGGCAGAACAAAATTTTTATACCAACAATTTTTGAATTAATTAAACTATTTTACGAAATTATTAAAAGCTGAGCCATTCAGAGTCATATCTTTAAGACTCAATGTCAGCTGCTTTGAAATATTGTGCCCTGAATAAGATATTCAGATACAGAGTTAATTTTAAGTTAAATTTTCATCGTCATCAAAAATTGTTCACCATTCTCCTATGTTTACTAAAAATTTAAATATTTTTAAACGAATTTTGCATTAATTAATTTTTTAATTTCAATTCTTATGTGCTGTTTTTCTATAGCGAACGAGAGCTTTGTGTGGAAATTATACATGTATTTTGTTTTTGTTACAATAACAAAACACATGTTAAATTTTCACTCAAAGTACTCGTTCGCTATAGAAAAACAGCACATTAATTTAATTTGTTTATTTCTCAATTGCAACTGTTCTTTTCTGAATTTCAAATGGAAAATCTTATTTAATTTTTTATCTGAAATTGAATTGGAAATTTTTTTAATTTTCAATGGTTCTATTCCGAATTTGAATGGAAAATCTGATTTTCATCTGGTGTTTGCTAAAATTCAAATAGATAATCTCATTTTAAATTGTTCATTTCTAAATTTGAAATTGAGAATCTGAATTTGAAATTGAGAATCTCAATTTGCATTGATATTTTCTTAATTTGAAATTGAAAATCTATTTTCCTATTCTATTAGCTAATCACAGCCTAAATATGTGTGCGGATAAGGCCCACTTCCGAAAATTACTTTAACGAGTATGAATCTCATAAAAATAAAACTATTAATAATGCTGGTATCCAAAAACTATTCACCATAAATTTCATATGAAAGAAAACACGCGAACCAATTTCATGGCGATAGTTTCATAATTGGTCATAGCTCCCATATAATGTTCACTTCCGAAAATCCCTTTAACGAGCATAAAACTATTTCTTACTCGTTTCTCTAAATCGCTTTTGAAAATAGTGTAGATTTAAAAATGTTAGCACAGAGACATGGAAAACAAATTCATAATTTGTTTCGATGAAAAAAACGAAATATTTAAAATTGTATCTAGAAAATTTAGCTTTGGCTTTAATATAAACATTCATAGCTTAGTTGCCTTGTGTAATAATATTTCTTATTTGAACCAAAGCTCATTGATCTTTTAACGAAAGGGAAACTAATCTTATTAACAATTTTTTTATTATTAATATTTTTTTAAGCTTGTTTCAAAATGTTTGTAGACAGAAAACGTTGCGCAAATACAATTTACAATGTAATTTATATGGATTAAATTGTTAATGAATCTAAAGCGAATTACTCTACTGGCAAATTGTAGATAATTTGGGTCAAAGTGCCTTAAGCGAAAAAACGATAAATATCTAATTATTATTATTTATTTGCGGTATTGTAAATAATAGTACACAGTGTTATTTACTGTATTACTTACAAAGGTTTTCACAGTTTAGGAAAGTGCAGAAATTTCTATATTATTTTCTATAAATTCTAACAAAAATCGAAAGTTTTGAAATCTAAATAAACATTTTGTGGATAAAAGTTATGCTTAATATGATTTTTAATTCTGCTTAGCAATTTTCTATGGCCTGTGGTGACCCTAATGTTTTAAATAAAAATTCATTAAAGTTAATTTTAAAAGTCCGATAGAACTTTCAAAAGGGTTAACCGTCAAACGAATTGTCATACTCAGGCAGATCACCATGAATAGATTGAGGCTTGAACAACGCTACCATATTAACCAAATTTACTTTGCAAAACAGTCATCGATTCGCGCAACATAATCGTCCATCTGACCAAGCCATTCGTCGAATTGTGGATAGATTTCATATCGCATAAGTAGTTTTTAAATGATGGAATAACACCAACATGATGAAGGAATGTGTGTACAGAAGAGAATATGTGCAGTTTAAACGCTTGTGGCATCACGGGTCCTTATTTCATCAGAAATAAAGCTGGATCTCACTTTACGGCCAATGTATATCGTTACTGCAACCATCGATTTATTGAAATCAAAATTTGGCGATAACTTGATTTTAAGAAATGGACCTGCCAAATGGCCTTCAAGGTCGTGCGATTTGACACCTCTCGATTAATTTCCTGTTCGGTCACGTGAAGTCACTGGTTAATGCTGGTAAACCAACAACAATTTACGCCTTGGAGACAAACATTATTCGTTTTATTAGTGACATACAGCCTGCAATGCTCGAAATACTCTTCGTCATTAACAGCCGCGGTGACCATATGCCCGAAATCACTTTGAAAATTTAATGCCTTTTATTGATTTTTTCAAATACAAATTTTTTTTGATTAAAATTTACTTTTTTGTGTTATTTTTCTACAATTTTAAGTTCTATCGGGCTTAAAAAAACACCCTTAACTTAGACTTATGGTAAATAGACACGTATGCCTGAATTTCCCTTTATAACAAGATGACTATAACAAGTTATCTAAATTTCCGGTTAGTTACCCCTTTATTATTTACTCATCTCTCATTTATATTTATTTTTCAAAATTCCATTTTAAAATATATATCATCATACAGCACTTACAATTGTGTCGTATATTTGTTAAATATATAAAAAATAGTTGATTAAAAACAATTTTATTGATGTTATTATATTAAGTGTTAATTATTTATTGTATACACATTTAATTGTATAAGTACTTGCTCGTAGTTACTTACATATTGGTTTAGCTTTTTTGTAAAAAAAAAAAAAATAAATAAATTGAAATTTTTGCATTGTACCTAAGTGTTTTTCAATAGTAAGAATCCGCTACACTAAATAAGTCAGGGCGGTTGGAGTAAATGTATCAATAGACTGTTCCAAGCTTATATATGTATGTACCAAAGGTTCAAAATAATGAATTATTAATTCAATCTTCAAAATCAAGTTAAACTTTATCTCTCTGTCACTCCATTAAAATTAAATTATACTTTATCTCTTTGCCACTCCATTAAAGAATACATTAAGCATTAATTCAAAGGCTTATTTCTTTAGAACTTCATTGTTTATAGAATTAATTTCTTAATTAATCATTCAAGTTTTCTTTAATTCATATCCATTAAAAAGAAGTAAGAAAGTATAGTTGGTCAAGCCCGACCATACACTTACCCTACCCTACACTTAGTAAATGAGCAAAACATTTTTCTTTAAAATATCAATATTTTTTTTACCAATTTTAGTTAAATTTTATTTCGATTCCAATACTTTTATGAGATTTAGTTAAAGTGATTTTCGGAAGTGAACCTTATATGGCAGCTATGACTAATTATGGACCAATCGCCATGAAATTAAGTCGCTTGATTTGTTTCTATATGAAAGTTATTTCTGTAAAATTTTATTTGTATACAAACATTTTCGGAAGAGGGTCAATTTTGAATCGATCCACACAAAATGTTAAAATGTTATTTATTTTTATATAAATCTTATTTGTTGGAATACCTATATAAATTAGACCTTTATGACAAAAAAAAGTCCTATTTCGGGAGGACAAATGTATGGGGCTAAGTGAAATAATGGACCGATTTCAACCAGTTTCAATACGATTCGTTATCGAAACCGATTCAGTTATCTATTTAAGTAGTTGTCATTATTGACACATCAGCACAAAAGCAATATACATACCCTCCCCACTATGGTGGTGTAGGGCATAAATAGTTTTATAATGATTAAATTATACTTTAGTTCAAATCTGTTACAAAAATACGTAATTTAAACAAATTGAATGAAGTGGGTTGGGTTAGGTTTTCAGGCAGCCGCGAATTGAAGAACAGAAGAACAGCTCACGTGGGTCCACGCAATGATCCCTTTGTGTTACCTGAAAATAGAAAGTCAGAAAAAATAGGGACTAATAGAAATGAAAGAGAGAAGGGGAAGATTGAAAAGTTAAGAAAAAATGTTCGAAGAAAGAGAGAAGGGGGAGAAGTAAAAATATGTTCATTCAATTTGGATAAGATTTTAATTAACAAAAGTTGAACCATTCAAAGGTTTAATGAATTTTATTTTTGATTGTGGGAAATGGTTTTATGGAATGAATTGCTAACATTTTTTATTTCTGAATTAAGATTTTAATTTAATTTATTAATTCTATGCTCTGGTATGTACTTATGCTTCCTAAATAATTGTTTCAACGCACTAAACATTTGTAGCAAAATTTAGTTTAGATAAGTTAATTTTTCAAATCCGTAAATTGTTTTTTTTTAATTTCTTGTTTATGTTTGAATATATTAAGGGCATAATAGATTAGGTTGATTCTACACTGCCTGAAACAAAACTCAATCCTTATGATACCATAAGCTAAAATTACACTATATGTCCAAATTCAAGGGCAGTCATCCATATTGTGTAACGATCCTTTCCAGTTAATAAAACTGTGGATTATTCACATATCACTAGTATGATCGTTATCCAGACAATTTTCTATAGAAAATACTGTTATACAAAAAATTTTCTATAGAAGATACAGTTATACTGAAGATTTTCTATAGAAAATACTGTTATACGGGAAATGTAATATAAACATACTGTTATACAGAACATTTTCTATAGAAAATACTGTTATACCGGAAATGTTATATAGAAAATTCTGTTATACTGCAAATGTTATATAGAATATACATTTATACTGAAGATTTTCTATAGAAAATACTGTTATACTGGAAATGGAATATAAAAAATACTGTTATACAGAAATTTTCTATAGAAAATACTGTTTTATATTCAGTATATGTTATATAGAAAATTCTGTTATACTGCAAATGTTATATACAATATACTGATAATTGTCTACAGAATATACTCTTATACTGAAGATTTTCTATAGAAAATACTGTTATACTGGTAATGTTATATAGAACTTACTGTTATACAGATGATTTTCTATAGAAAATACATTTATACTGAAGATTTTCTAAAAAAATTCTGTTATACTGGAAATATTATATAGAAATACTGTTATATTGATGCTTTTTTATAGAAAATACTGTTATACTGAAGATTTTCTATTAAAATACTGTTATACTACAAATGTTATATAGAAGATACTGTTATACTTATGATTTTCTATACAAAATACTGTTATACTGGAAATGTTATATAGAAAATACTCCTATACTGAAGATTTTCTATAGAATATACTGAAAATATTATATAGAAAACACTTTTACAGTGAAGATTTTCTTTAGAAAATACTGTTATACTGGAAATGTTGTATAAAAAACACTATTACAGTGAAGATTTTCTATAGAAATACTGTTATACTGAAGATTTTTGTACAAAATATCGTTATTCACAAACTTTTCTGTATGTTTCATTCGGTGTCTATAACTGTTTATAAATTCATTCATACAAGTCCAGATTTTTATGATTTTAATCGAACTGGAAACTGGTGACATAACCTCTGTTCTCAGTTCAGTCCAGTGTGGTACCGGCCTTAATAAGCTCGTCCTCCAGACAATTACCTTTAATGTCCTTATATCCAGGAATCCAGATGAGGATGACATATGAATTTCTAGTTATCTCCTCAAGAGACACCCATAATTCATTTTCGATATGATATACACATTATCTAGGTATCTAATGTACGCTTTACTATCATTATAGATGAAAATGTTGCGCGGCTGTCTTTATAGCCATGACATCAGCCTAAATTATAACTACTGTACTTTAGAGAGTTTTAAATTCAACTTGGCTGTCCATCTGTTGAAATCAATTTTCTGAAGACCCCTGGGGGGTTACCGCGTAACTGAATCCGAAAACGGAAATGTTCGAAAATGTGTGTTAAATACATTGCAATTCGAAACGATTTCCCTTCGAATCGAATTAGGGAGTAACCCCCTGGGGGGTTGAAGATTAGGATCTTCGGGATCCTAATCTTCAACAATTCTGTCAGACATGCTTTCGAGAAGTTTCCTATTTAAAATCGAGAAGTTTCCTATTTAAAACCTTCACCTTCGTGAGAAGGGTATATATAAGATTGTCATATCGTTTGTAACTTCTACATGTAACAGTTTTCTTGATATATTTAGCATGCTATACGCTGAAAGTGTGCAATATACATACATATATCCAGAAGAAGGGTATTTCTGAGGCTATATATTACTATACCCTTCACCTTCGTGAGAAGGGTATACATATATAAGTTTGTCATTCCGTTTCTAATTTCCACAATATAATTTTCCGACCCCATAAAGTATATATATTCTGGATCCTTATATATAGCGGAATCGATTAAGCCATGTCCGTCTGTCTGTTGAAATCAATTTTCCGAAGAGCCCAAACAACTTACAAACTTGATTCATACATCAATATATCGGGAATCTTCCGGCTCGGTTTTTTCACAAGTAAATTAAAAAATTAAAAAAAAATATTTCAAAAAAAAAAATTTGAAAAAAAAATATTTTTAAAATTTTGAAAAAAAAAATTTAATTTTGAAAAAAAAAATTTTAAATTTTGAAAAAAAAAAATAATAATTTATTTACCTAAAAATATTTAAAATTTTTATTTCAGAGTATAATTTGATGAAGGGTATATAAGATTCGGGTCAGACGAATATAGCTCTCTTACTTGTTTATTTTGGAAATAATTCAGTATCTCATGAACTATTGGAGATATCTTAGTGAAATTTTACACAGTCAGACCTAACGTTTTTTTGAGTTCCTTTTTTATTTACATGGTTTCGTATTTGAAATGGGGTCTAGTGGGGTCTCCCCACAATGTTCTCCTTCTCAGCCTCCTCCAATCTTAACTAATTTTGAAGAAAAATTTCAGATTTATCAAATCCCTCGATTGTAAAAAGTGGTTTAAATACTAAAAAAGTTAATAAGATATCGCTCAGTAAATAACGGCAGAGCGGCCTCATTTATGAAATAAAATTTTTTTCAAGATATTTTCTTCGTTTTAGGAATTTTGGTATTTAAATAAAGATAATGACAAAATTTATCCACCCATTGAATAAAAGATCTTTCGATCTATATAAGTTCCAAATTTTGTTACGGTATCTTAATTTGTAAGAATTTTACACCAATTCGAATTTAAAATTTTTCTTCACGAAATATCACTACATTACAAGGTTGATTGCCGTTATACCAACACCGATATAACTGCAATTACCGTTACATCTAAATAGCGCTACCGATATTGTATAAATAATTTGAATTTCTAAAAATATAAAATTTTGATTTAAAAACTGGATTTTATTGAAATCTACATTCAGGGCTATTCCTGTTCTCACTTTCACCATTCACCGTATTTTTGGAAGCATAATTACAACAATATTATGTAATTTCCTCAGCATTTCTAATTATAAGTGTTGACACGTGATTTTTTTAACCTTAACTATATCATTTCTGAAACATTATTTAATATAAATATTGTTGTAATTATGCTTCCAAAAATACGGTGAATGGTGAAAGTGAGAACAGGAATAACCCTGATTATTTAAAATCTAATAAAATATCAACTTTGTCAACTTATTTTTAATTTTTGTAAGTTTTACTGATAATTTAATTCAGGATGATAAAAATACCGTTACAGCAAAACCTTTTTACCGTTAGAATCGGAAGCCAATCTTGCTATTTTATGGTAAATGTTATTCGGAAAATTTATGGGAAAATACTGTTTCTAAAGCTTTCAACAATACCAAATACTGGTACATAATCATAATATTTACTCTTAAAAACTTGTAACGTTGTGATTTTAGCACTTTGATCTATATTTCGGATGGTATTCTACATAATGTGTAAGCCATAGGTACATTCCGATCTATCCGGTAACTTTATTAGAAAAGCGGAACAAATTGTGTATAGTTCACAAGTATTCCCGGATTGAACCTGTATTTTAACAAATTTCCCATTGGGGTTAAGAAAAGTAATTTTGTAGTTATTATTTGTTTTTTAGCTGCTCTCTTTTGAAATGTTTCTGAACTATTTGTAGAGTACTTTATGACCGACCTTTGCCACCGATGAGTCGAATGTCTGAATTTGATGTTTGTTTGCATTTTTTTTATGACTTTTTTGTTTAAATGGTATTTTTATAACATATTTATACCACTTGTTGGACTGACTGTTTATTTGTTAACTGTTTGACTCAAGTTTTACTACTTATTGTCAATGTTGTTGTTGCTGTTGTTGTTGGTGCCCGGTTTAATTGTCCGTCCGCCCATTTATTTGTATGTCTGTCTAACTGTCTATAATTGTTTGTTTATTCCCTCTCCAATGACGGATAAAAACCAAAATAAAAAAAACCTCTGTTTTATTTTTGCAAGTTTTTATTTTGAACATTGTTATGATACATACACTCTCGTATGAGTATTCGTACACCATAGTAATGTGGTGTGTAGAGTACACTACACAACACACATGTTGTTGTTATGGTTATTGTTTTTGTTGTTAATGCTGGTTGGTGTTGTATTTTTGTTTGTACATTTAATAACAAACAACTTTTGAAATAATTTTCTTAAGAGCGCAAGTAGAGTACAATTTGAAAGCTATTTGCAAGCGGACGTAGTAAAACGGAAAAAGCGGTTAAAATTATCTATAAAATTTCCCCCAAAATAAAATAAATAATAAATAACGTCAATTAACGAATATTAACAAAAATTATTATTGGTGTTTTGTGTTGTTTAAAAGAGAAAATAATTGTAAACAAATTAAGGCAAAAATAAAATGAAATTAATATAAATAAATGAATATTCCATAAAAATACCTTGTTTTTGTGTTAAATAAATACCATCTAAATGTTTTACCATTATTAAAATACATATTGAAATTGTTTAAACAAATTTTCAATATAATTTTTATGCATTTGTGATAAAAACAATGTACGTATACAAAAATTTTTAATATTTTAAAAATACACCTAAAAAAATAAGTTAACAATAAATTAAGGTTAGAGAAAAACTACCGTTTCATAATTTGATATACAAAATATTTCGAATAATATTGATAAATAAGAAGTTGAACATAATATACAGTGAGTGACAATACAATGAAAACTTTTTTTTGAAAGCTATGTTTTCCATAATTCGGGACCACGTGATCTTAATCTACAGTGACGGATCAAAGCCCGAAACGGGAATCTTTTGTGAAAAACTCGGGCTTTTGGTCTCTCTCAGACTGTCTGTCACCTGCACCGTTTTCCAGCCAGAGATCTACGCCATCTGTACAGCTATGAGAAGAATTCGGGAATTAAATCTCGAACTTATACCATAAAGACATACGTGGGCAGCCTTGCGTCAATCAAGTCTCTTAACTCCAATGTAATTAGGTCGAAATGTCTTCTCGACTGTATTGATTCATTGGCCCAACTTAGACAACACCATGTCGAGTTAATATGGGTTCCAGGTCACGATGGCATTCGGGGGAATAAAATCTCTTATGAATGTGCAAATAACGACTTCCTGACAACTGCACCGTTTTCTAGCCAGAGATCTATGCCATCTGTACAGCAGTGCGAAGAATTCGGGAATTAAATCTCGAAAATTCTACCATAAATATCTACGTGGGCAGCCTTGCGTCAATCAAGTCTCTTAACTCCTAATTATAATTCGAAAGGTCGAAATGTCTTCTCGACTATATTGATTCACTGGCCCTACTTAGACAACACCATGTCGAGTTAATATGGATTCCAGGTCACGATGGTATCCGGGGGAATGAAATCTCTTATGAATGTGCAAATAACGGGTAGTCCTTGGATGTAACTCTTGCACAAAGGGACATTTATACACTCTTGGTGGCGATATTGAATTTGATAGAGAAATGGGTGTTGGAAGAGACGGAACTTGGCGTTTTAATATACATCTTGAAGGATATCCAGAATGTTCTGGCCCTCCGTACAAGAGAAAGAACCAAGACTCTCTTGACTTTTGGTAGGGATTCGATCAGGCTTCTTACGGGTATAATTACTGTCCACTGTATGATTGAACATATGTCGGAACGTATGGGTTACCCACGTTATAACTATTCTAGAAGTTGTTTAAACGAGGAAGAAGAGGTATCGGTACAAGATATTATCGGAGATTGTTATATCTTGGTACAGGTTTCTCTCATGAAATGCACTGGCTAAGAGTTGTGTCACCAACGAATCTAATCAAATTTGTAAGAAGTAACACAAAGTCCTCCGGCCTAGGGAGGGAGAATATTATTTTATTCTTTCTTTCTTCGTTATTCCAACATACATGTATCACAATGGCCCACAAGGATTTCGAATGAACTCTCTTAATTTGCGTGCAACCCACGCAACCTAACCTATCCTATGTTGTTTTCAAAAACATGAATTATTGTAGTTAATACAATTTGAGATTAATTCCCTAAAAACTTAATTCGAAATTAAAAAATGTCAGGCATTTATTCCATAAATCCATTCCCAGCATCTAATTTTTTTGATTCATTCAAAGGCTTTTATTAAAATATAATTCATTCATAATGGAATTAGTTCATAACGGAATTCATTCCACCTTTAAATGATTAAATGGCAATATAATTGGTCAATTCACAAGGTCTCTTATCATGTCATATTGTCCTAACATTTCACAATGGTTTTTATAGCTTTTCAAGAAAAATATGTTCTAAAATAATACTACTTTCTATGCTATGTTTATTATGATATCGTAACGAACCAGCATATACCAACATCGAATGCCTAAGAGTCGGTTAAGCCGAGCCGCCGAGTCGTGATATATTAGGACATTATGACAATATAACTGATAAGAGACCTTGTGAATTGACAAAATGTGTAATAAAAAAACCCTTTAATTCATTCAAAGGCTTTTATTAAAATACAATTCATTCATTGCTGAATTAATTCATAATCGAATTAGTTCAGAACAGAATTCATTCCACCGTTAAATGATTAAATGGCAATATTATGATGTGGGGCTGTTTTTTGGACAAAGTATGGGTGCAATTCATGTCATAAAAGAAATTATGAAGGGAATCGTAACAGATCCATTTTATACGATGTTATGTATCCCTACGCTGATGTATCCCTAGTTTGGAGATTCCAGCTCGACAATGATACCTAACACACCTCTAGGATAGTAACCGAGTGGTTACAATCCAATGAGGCACGTGCTTTGAAGTGGCCTACCCAATTGCTAGATATGAATTGTATAGAAAACCTATGGGAACTTGTATATCGCAAAATATGGACTCTAAATTATACCTCGAAGGAAACATTGTCAAATGGGGTTTTAAAGGAGAGGAATGATTTTTTAAATATAAAAATTAAACCAAAGTTTCCATTGTTTTGTCAATCACATAACAATATATACCAGGACCATATCAATGGAAAAATAACTCTATTTTCACACATACGGGTGATACAATAACAAAATACATGCAATACATTCTCATGAATTAGGTTTTTGACAACAAACTTAGGTTTTTGGCTCTCAGTTACCTATCTAGTTGTCATCTATGATATATATATACTTTTTATTTTGTTTACTATTTTCAGAATTTAATTAATTAGGCATGTTCTTATTTTTGTTGTAAATATAAGTAAATAAAAGCATATATTAATGAAATACTATGAAAAAAATTTCATAAGAATTTGTTGGATTTTGACCTATATAGTTAAATATTTGAAATAGTTTCCATTATATTGTCAACCACTAAATGTTGTTGGCATTTCTACAATTTCACATATAAAACATTTACTTTTTTATCAGTGTTGGCAAAGTTTTACTCTTTCAATTAAACAAATATTTGCAAAATATGAATATGAAATGGAAAAATCTTTAACTTACACTATATACAAACAGATCATAAGGCGGCAACACTCCCCGTTTTTAAAAAGTTCTCTTCCGCCACAATTATAAGGTTTATCAGACAATAACAACAAAAAAAATACACATTTGTGAATATTTAGGAATTGTTGGATTCAGTGTTTTCATAGCATTTAATATGTTCTTGTTATTTGTATAATTTACTTTATACAATTTTGGTTTAAAGTAAATAATAGTCTGTTCAGTTTTATGGGATTTTAACGGTATTTTTAGTTGTTTACAACAAGATAATAAATGAAGAAAATAAATAATTTGAGTTTATTTAATCTATAATTAAGTTTAGAATTGTTAAACTACCATTTAATACATAAAAAAAATAAATTAAAAATAAAAAGACACTTTATTTGTGAGTTTGCGAATTCCATTAACATCAATCGTAGTTAAATGTTAATATTGATCATAAACAAATATGTTCTTGTGAAAGTTGGTTTTGGAAGAATTATTGAGCGAAGTCGTATTCGGCGTTCATTTATACAGTGTTTGACAATGCAATGGAAACTTTTCCAAATATTTATTTTTATTTACTTATATTAAGACAAAAAATAAGAACATTGTTAATTAAATAAAATTCTGAAAATAGAAAACAAACTAAAAATTATTTGTTATTTTTAAAAAATCGTCAGGCCCTTTTAGTGACTCAGTATTTTGTTGGATATCCCTTTTTTTATACTAATGCCTCACAGCGACGATGCATTGAGTCAATCCTGTAAAATATTTTACCATTCCCTTAAAACAACATCTGATAAATTAAAAATTTTGCAAACGTTGCTCTGAGTTTAAAATAAATCTGTAATCCAAACCAAACTAACCACAAAAACACCGAGAACTGCCAAATAAGCTATCACAAAAAACAGTGCTCTCAATTTAAAGTTCCCCGCCTCTAAAAGCACCCTTTATATCAAACACCCTTTATATCAAGCTTCTGGTTTGATTACAAAACAATGTATAAGGGAATCATAAAGGAGAACATTAGCCTAATGGAGTATAGGGGTACTTCATATAATTGAAATTGACCACCACATGTGTGAATACCCTTAATATTAAAACCGATAAATATGCAAACCTATGGAATAAATATCATTAGTATGCTGAAAAAGTTTGTTATTTTTCTTTTTTTTTTATAATAATTATTTTATTTTCAAGTCAGCTAATATATAATTTTTATCATTTCATTGTCATTACGTCAATGTTTTTAGCTGTTCTTTTCATTTGTTTTGTTATTTGCCGTGTGCTTCATTCAGTTCAGTTCATTACAAATATTTGGTTTTAATGATTGTTTTGGATTAATTTTTTTTTTTTTTTTTGATAACGTTAAACTATTAGTGCTAGCATGATTCAGTGGTAGGTATTGAAAAGTAAATGTTCGTAAATATGAAATTTCTCATATATTTACCAGTAATATCTATATTCAATTAATACTCTAACAGCAAATATTTAGGATGTAGACTATATAAAAAAGAAATTCACAAAACAAACCCAAAATATACATATGTTCAGCACCTTTATTTTACCCTACACCATGATTTCGTTTGTAATTTACACATTTTTCATTTGCGACCCCATAAAGTATTTATATTCTGGATCGGTATAGATAACGGCGTATATATAGTTATGTCCGTAACTTACAAACATGATGTATACATCATTTATACAATAGTCCTGGATCGCTTGCTATTTAAAATTTAAATTAGCTATACAAATTTTCACTAAAAATATTTGTTTACAATTTTTTTTTATGTGTTTTTCGTAAGTGGCCATTCTATGGCAGCGATTTTGATATTCATTAGGATTATTTATTTCGAATTTTAACCTGATAACGATATTTGTTAGAGATTTATGCGTATATAAGTGATTTTCAGAAGTGGACTTTGGTCAAATTTAGACCGATTCAAACAAAAACCTAAGTCTGTTGTCAAAAACCTAATTCATGAAAATGTATTGCATGTATTTTGTTATTGTATCACCCGTATGTGTGAAAATACAGTAATTTGTTCCATTAATATTTCTCTCTCCGCTCTATGTGTACGGCCATATTCCGGAAAGAAATTTGAAGAAGGGCTTGGAGAAATCATGAACCAATTCTAAAAATTTTCAACAGATTGTATCATTCTATCATAGGATCAACGTGGTATGTATTATCTACAATATTTTTAAATATATTGAAGATAATACCATGAAATAGCAAAATATTTTTGGTCCATAACTTAGGTTCTACTCAACCTATTTTGCCCATTTTCAATACCAAATACATATTTTTAAGAATACTTGAGGAAAGTGTCATATTCCCCTAAATTCTCCCCTCTAGGCCGTATCGGGGTAAAATCGGTGTCTCAACATCGCCGGAACTAATAAAGCTAGATAAAATTAAAAATTATCTGAATTTATGCAAAAAAAAATAAGTAGATTTTTATACTTTTAAAGGCATTAAACGGGCGTAAACCGAGTTTTGGTACTTTTTTGTATCCCAGAAATTAAATTTAAAAAATTTCAAATGGATTTTGACACTTTTTTTAAAATTTGATTGATCCTTCTTTTTGGAACTTTTTTCAAAAAAAATGTTTTATGTTCAAAATTTGGTAAACAAATCTATATATATAATACACAAACAAATGTTTTTACCTATGTCCGTTATAGACTCTGAAAGCTGAAACCGATGAGCTCCAACCCGATTTCATTAGAAAGACAATTTTGTGAAGATGGTTTTAGGTACTTAAAACACTGCATTAGATCTATTCGGTCCATTCGTGAAGCTGATTTTCGAAATTATGGTTAAAAATGGTTAAAACAGGTAAAATCTGTATTTCTATATCTCCAGAACTAATAAAGCTAGCACAAAAAATCCAACTTCATCTAAATTTATGCAAAAAAATTACTGGACGCATGTGTGGTACTTATTGATTTTTGTACTTTTAAGGGGATAAAACGAGCGAAAACCAAATTTTAGGACTTAGGTCTCATGTCTCAGAAATAAAATGTTAATGGAATTGTAGGTAATCCTTCTGAACAAATTTCAAATGGATTTTGGTACTTTTCTGAAATTTGAACGTATAAGGGTAAAATGTATCACTCTTTTTGGTACTTTTTATTACAAAAATAATTTGTATGTAATTTATGGTATAACAATTTTTATTATAAAACCTCTGCATTAATAAAGCATTTTTAGCGTAGTAGCACACGCCGGGTAACTGCTAGTATTCAATAAACATCGAAATTCCGAAAAATTTACCTATTTAACTATAAATGTATCTTTGTTTGGCTTTAACTCCAAATTTAAGGGCTGAATATTTTAAAACTTTCCAAAATAGTTTGATGAAGTACTTCAACTTATTTTGTAAAACGCAACGACTAACGTTTCACAATACTTGTATGGGAAAAATTCAAGTTTTAAATTAGCATTTTCTTACAAACATGATTTATACTTCAATTGTTATGTGATATAGAAATTTTCACTAAAAATATTGTTTCCTAAAAAATTTTTTTTTTCAACAAAAATTTTTTTCGCCAAAAATATTGTTTTCGTAAAGAATTTTTCTTTTCTTAAAGTATACTTTGGTGAAGGGTATATAATGGCGTTTTATTTTCTAGCATTATTTTATGCCTTTAATCTGCCTTTTACCCTTTTTGTGTTCTTTTCTGAAAAAATTTTGTTTGATAAGCCTAGAACGTGTTCTTTTCAAAACAAGGTTGCCCTTACACCCCGAAAATATCATGTTTCACCCTCAGTTTTATCAAAGGGATAGCACTTTTAATACAGCTGTTCTAGTTATTGTTTTTGAAGTTCGTTTGTGTTAATGAAATAGTTCTTGTATGTGTTGATTAAAAGTGTTAAAATAGAAGCAAAAATTATAGTTTTAGAATATTTAGAAGCTACATAAAAGAAAGTTGCATAAATGGCAATGATTTTGTGTTCTTTTGTGATCGTTAAAAATGTAACACATATACCCATTTTCTCAATCTCTGATTATATTTTATCGTGACGATATTCTGACAGTTCTCATACAAACAATTTATTAATTAGAAGTATATCGTTGCAAAAACCTATTACCAGAGATTAAGAAAATGAGGGTATAAGTAACCTTTAATAAATGGTTCAATATATGTTGACAACTTTTTGTGTCAGTAAAGAAAATACCATAAAATTCAGCGCAGCAGAATATATATCACTCTAACTTGTTTTAACTACAGTGTTGGAAAAAATAATAGCGACGACCCTTACTTTCGCAAACAGATGCAAACAGTTTCTTTATATTAAGTTTTTTTTTTTGGGGTCCCGCTATTTAACTGTTCCTAAAATAACGGAATTTCATTATTTGTTTACTTTTTCTCTTTTGCGCTTTTATTTTATATTTATTTGCAAAAAAAATCACTGAAGTTGTAATTTCAATTGGAAAAAATAATAGGGACGCACTACAAAAAGTTACCATTAGTCAATAAAAATTATTATTTTTAACATAAACATATTAAAAATCCGTAAAGCAAAGTTTATGTGATTAACTTAATCATATTGGTTTCGTGTTTATGATTTATATCTTCGGTAAATAAATTTGAAAATGGGTCGTGGTGTTCATTGTACTGAATCTGAAAAAAATGTTATTCTTAAATTAAATTCGGACGGGTTATCAACTAGAAAAATTGCACAGATAATGAAGTGTTCCAAAACTAAAGTATTCAATGCCATTCATTCGAAAAAAAGTCATGAAACTAGAGGTAGAAAGCGTAAAACGTCAGCGCGTTTTGACCAACGTTTAGTTCGACTTTCCAAAAATAACCCCTTTATGTCATCAAGTAGCCTCAAAAATGAATTGTGTGCTTCAGTGACAAGTCGAACAATAAGAAATAGGCTGCAAGAAGTCGGATTAATGGCACGCAGTCCGAGAAAAGTACCACTGTTGAGCAAGAAAAACATACAAAAAATTTTGGAATTTGCCAGGCGACACCTGTGCCGTAAAAACTGGAACAACGTACTATGGTCAGACGAAACAAAAGTCAATTTATTTGGATCTGACGGAAAATCATTTGTACGTCGTCCTGCAAATGCTGAATTTGATCCAAAATATACCAAATTGTGGACAACAACTTGTAGATCATAACTCAGGTTGTATTTAAAATCTAAATTTGATGAAAACGCACACTTTTCATTAACAAATTCAGTTTTATTGTAGAAATGTAAAATAGAAATATGTCCGCTCTTTTCACAAAATTGTAAATTGTATCTCTATGCTCTTTTAGAGCACTTTAAAGTATTCTAAGACGATCTAGCTATGTTCGTCCGTTTGTCTGTCTGTAGAAAACACAAAAGAGCCCAAACGAAAGGAGGCAGCTGACTGAAATTGTCTGTTAATAAGATTTGTTTGGTATTGAAAATGAGCAATATACGTCCATGATTTCACCTTGCCCCCATACAAATGTTCCCCCGAAATACTGTTTGAGCAGTTATAAATATGTTGAGTATGCGGCAATTATGATAAAATTTTGCTTAAATTAGTTCTAAGTACTCTGAAATTACCTGTAAAGTATGAAGAAAATCGTGCAACATTTGTTCCTAGTCCCTTTAATACAAAGTCCCCCTTAGAAAATGTCTTGAACATTCATAATTGTCTTATAATAATTAATATCGTGATGAAATTGATACTTTTGAAGGGATCGCTACATACAGATCAATAATCCATAAACGATTTGAGGGAATGATTATCTCTCCCAATCGAGAGATGTCCTCAAAGTCTACATATTCATACATTATATTTTTATCTTTTTAAAAAATTTTAAATAGATTAAGAAATTACTGTGTTAGGATTCGTTAAGTACTTAAATTTTTTAGAATCTATAGTTTGCTGTAAAACAGTGTAATTTACTTGAAATTTTAATTTCAGTTTTTGAAAGTGTGTTGAAAATTATTATTTTCCTAAGAAATTTAATACTTATGTGCTAATTTAAGCTCCATAAATTGCAGTCGTGTTTTTTTTTTTTTTGCAAACTCCCGCTTTTAAAGATTTAAAATTTTATGTATAAAATGTCCAAAACCTAGACAGTTTGGACATTAACATTAGTTACCTTTATGGTAGCATTCACAGCAAATCATAGTTAAATGACGTTTCACAAATTCAACATGTTGGTCTCGCTTAAATGTCAAAAATGCTTGACACACAGTGTTGCAAATCTAAACAATAAACCATTGTTCAGAATTGTAATAAAAAATCTCAGTTTAAAGGTAAATGTCTGTAGGTGGCGGCATACAAAGTGATATATGTTTGAATATTACATACATTTGGTTCCCAAACAAGTTACTCAAGTGTTAAAATTTAAATTGAAAATTATATTTGAGAAAAAAAATATACAATAATTCGATAAGAATTGTAAATTAAACAAACAATAAAACAAATGTAGGTGGAGTCACTGAATAAATTATTTATAGCATTTTATATACAGATAGAGATAAAAAAATAAGTATAGATTACATACCATTTTAATCTGAAGCGACATTTTTTTGGGGGGTAATTAAACTTAATTAACAAACAATAGAAAATTACCTACCTACCTGCCTGTATGTGTTTCATATTAAGGTGTTTGATAATTGTTAAATAATTTTATTTCTAAATAAATTATAGTGTGTTATTGTTGTTGCCTTTCGATAATATTAAAGGTTTTTTTTTCATTATTATGTTAAAGTATTGAAGCGTAAAAACGTGATTAAATGTCATTAAATATGTTTAAAGTATAAAACAAAGTATTTAACCACAAAAGTACATTAAAATTATTGTATATTTACTCATTGCAATTAATAAAGTTCAATTTGAATATGTAATAGGTGCGGTTTAAAGTCACAACGAATTTATTTTCAGCTACTCGAAATAAGTGTTGAATATTTTCAAATGTTTTGGAACAAAATAAACAGGCTTAAAAAGAAACATTTTTAACACAGGTCTACGATGATTTTGGTGCCGCCAAAACTAAAACTGATTTTAAGTAAAGGGTCTTCCAATAGGGACTTCCTTTCAACGTTGATAGTTGATAGCGGCTATATTGTTGAAGCTAGATCTGAATTGGCTGTCATTTATTCAGTGTGTTTTGTCGAATCACCAAAGATGTAGCTTTCAACAACACGTGCAAATGATAAAATTGTATTATCAAAATGGATTTTTTGTTCGGGCAACGTTCTTCGCGCTTCACTCATTTTACAGTGAAGTCCAGAAATGATGAATTGATACGTCAACAAACAAAATTGTCGACTTTAGGACGACATCAATCCACATGAGATCCCGAAAAAGTAACTGTTTGGTGTGGCGGCATTATTTTTATCATATTTCATCATATTTTTTTGAGAATCACGTTGGCCAGGCCATCACCGTTAACGGCAAGCGCTATAAGTCCATGATTACCAATTTATTTTCGCCTGAATTGGGTGATACAGCCACTAACGACATGTGGTATTAAAAGGGCATGGTCATCTCATGTAGGGGCGATGTGAACTGACCACCGAGATCATGTGATTTTACGCAGGTCTATGCGAATAAACCACAAACCACAGCAGCCCTCAAAGCCAACATAACCCATGCTATCGGTCAAATTCAGGCTGATTTATGCGCCAGAGTAATGGAAAATTGGAGATTTCGGATGTGCGCTACCCAGTGAAGCTGCGGCGTACATTTGCACGATGTTATATTTTATACATAATGACATTAATAGCACTTTAGGTTAGGTTAGGTTCAAGCAGCTCACTTGGGTCCATTGAAAACTGATACCATTGTGATACCGAAGGGGTAAACAGCAGGGTATTTATTACACACCCGTTGTCTCCAAGTTAAACTAACCAGATTCTCTGATGAAAGAGTATATTCGTCTAAGACTCATCCTTGATAGCTCATCCAAGCATGATAGGAATGGGATTCGGAAGATGCGTTCCCTCAGGTTTGTCAGAGCCGGACATTGGCAGAATAGGTGAGACACAATCTCCTCCTCTCTTTCATTATGACAGCTCTTACAGTAGCAATAGGACATTCAAACTAATAGGAAATGTCGATGATATCTGACATACACTTTGTTTTATTTATATTTAAATATAGGAAGAGCTTTAAAAACCCTTTATATTCAATACCCTGATTATAACTGTTCTAACAAATTGCTGAGGAAAAAATGATTTTTCAAAATTTTATAAAATTATTTTACAGTTTAGAAGCTTCTAGATTTTATACGATGGTGGTCCTTTGGACACACCCGTGTGATACTCCAACAGTAATCTGCCATAATATGTTCATCCCAGCTGGATCTTAATAATTCATTGAATGTATGAAGTCGTTGTCTTTGATTAAAAGTCTTATATGTTGGCCATTACCATCTTGGTGATCCGAGTACTTAAGTTTTGTTTCAAAAAAGGTCTACGTTTTGATTCTCCTTCTTTAATTTCGTAGAATGAGTAACCTACACAGCTGAAAGCTTATTTACTATTTCTATTAAAACACATTTTAAACGTCACTTTGAGCTCTCCATAAACAATCTGTATTCATCAGCTATGCAGCTTGAGAGCCCCATTTTCTTAAAAGGGCACCAATGTCATTACAAAATACTACATCATTTTCTGACCTAAAAAATGTAAGTTCTTTTTAGCGACCGCGATTGAAGGAGACTTTCGTACCTTGATTTAAAAGAGTTCTTTCTTTATGCCTAAATCTCTGTTTCGAATGGTCAAGGTCTCTTAAAAATGTTAGTGGTAAATTTCACTTCGTAAGATTCACGCATTTTAATGTTATTGGGATCAAAATATGTATAGTTAGTACACGAACAAAGTTTTTCATCCAAAATTTTTTAATGATTCAACCTAGTTTTGGATACATAAGTTAACTATTAGCTATAGCTATTTGTGGCAAATATAATTTTCAACATCAAGCATGTGTGATCAATAAATAACACCCACAGTCCGTCCCTCTAGGCCCTATCGTTATAAAGTTATTCTCGGAAGTAGATCTTATGTGGGAGCTATGGTCAATCATGGACAGGTCGTCACAAAAACCAGTCGAATTTTGCATACATACAACTGATCTGTGTAAAATTTTGCTTCGATATCGACATTTATAAGAAATTTATTTTCGTTAGTGAATTTTCCAAAAGTGGGATATCGGATCTGTGAGCAATTATGGACCGATCTCCATAAAATTCGGTACTGAGATTTTTATATGCATTAGTATTATTTATGTCGAATTTTAACCTTATACTTAACTAAATTTGTTAGAGATTTATGTGTATTTAAGTGATTTTTGGAAGTGGTCAAATTGTCAAATATGGACCGAACTAAAGAATTTGTTTTTACATGGAACTTATTTTTTTAATTTTTTAGGAATACTGCTATTCTATAGGCATTTATGTACCATACAGCCATATTCCAGAAAGAAATTTGTATGGGAGCTGGGAGAAATCATAGGCCCAACTGAGTTTGTCCTTTTATCATAGGAACAACGTATGCAAAATTTCATGGTTGTATCTGCAATATATTTAAAGGAAATAGCAGAACATTTTTGAAGAATTTCAATTGTTTTTGAGGTTGTCTCACATTTTGGTACATAACTCAGGTTCTACTGGACCGATTTTGCCCATTTTCAATACTAAACTTTCCTGACCAACGAAGAATATTTGAGGATAATTGCGTCTCCCTAAATTCTTTCCTTTATGCCCTATAGTGCTTTCAACAGACGGACAGATATAGCTAGATCGTGTTAATATTTTATAAGGACCCAGAATATATATATATTTTCAATATTTCAATATGTTACAAACGGAATGACAAAATCATTTGGTTGATTGGTTTACGTGGTAGTTCTCTGCGTGCGAACAATCAAGTAGAGTCGAAGGGACCCCGTTTTTACAAGACCACACCACTCGTCAGATATAATGTCGTTTACATTGTAATGTTTATCAGAATGTCGAGTTTGTTAGACCCAACCTGTAGCCGTGGGATATCTCAGTAGGTCATTAAGTTTAAACAAAATCAATATACTTACCCCCCATTTTTTGGTAATGAGTATATAAATATTCAATAAACATCGAAACTTGAGCACATAAATTTAGGTTGGTTTGTCTCTAACCTCTAATATAAGAGCTAAATATTCTCCAAATTTCCACAATGGTTCCATGAAGTACTCAACCAGGACTACAATCTAAACATATCCACTATAGTATTTTTAAAAGCTTCTTTTGTAAAACAAAATGATTAACGTTTCACAAATGTTTGTGATATTCAATCTTCAAGCTTATTGTCAGCACTTTTCATATAAATTTCATTACAAATGAGGAATTTAATTTTTTTTTATTTTCTTTCCCAGTTTTATTAATTAATAGTACTAATGTTAGCAAATTACAAATGAATTTGATATTAAATATCTATGAATATATTTTTGCGGTTTAAATGTATCAGTTTTGTCAAATCATTATTATTTTTTTTTTTTAATGAAATTAATATTGTTAACAATTTTGCATTGTAACCAAATTATTTTTATTTTCATGTGTAAATTTAATTCGTTTCCCACAAAGCAAGAATACTCTTGCATAGCTTGTGTGTCTCGGTAAAAATCTTAAAAGAGATTATACATACAGCGATTGACAATATATTGGAAACTTTTCCAAATATTTAATTAAAAGGTGATACATTGAACCAATTATAGAATCAATAGTCTTCTTTAAAATAATTTGTCATTCTCTTATAACAGCTTTTGATAAAGCTTCGATCGTGATATAATTTTGAGGCCGTATTTACTATAGGTTTTCTATGGGATTGAGCAGTCCACTTCAAAACGTGTACCTCATTGGATTATAACTACTCGGTTAAAACCCCAGAGGTGTGTTTGGGGTCATTGTAGTGCTGGAATCTCCAAATTAGGCGCATATCTTTTATGATATGAATTAAACACATCATGCCCTGAAAAACAACCACCGTCAAAATTGACTGTCTTTTTTGTGTAGTTGTGGTCCAGTCTCTTTCCCTCAGTGTTGCATGTTGACTCAAAAACGATTCACAGATCATGTCGCTTCATCTGTTTTTATAGGTGGTAAAATAAGTATTGTGGAATCAGAAGCTATTGATGTTCTGGGCAATGTGATGTCCGCTAAACTAAACACATTTTTCAAGTGTCGAAAGAAGCATTCAAGCGTCTCGGTTTTCTGAAACAATGTAGAATTAACTTTACTCCATCTGGTCTCCTCTCTATTTACATCACCTATATCTAACCGAATACAACTCCCATGTATGGGCCGGTGCTTCAAAGTCTATTTTGTAGCTTCTCCACCGCGTAAAGGATAGGGTGGTTTATGGGTACAGTAGGGTATCCAACTCTATTGATTCGCAATGAGAGTTGCGTTTCACTGTTTTTTCGGTACTACAATGGAATGTGTTCTGATGAAAATAAGGAACTTTTTCCTGATACCCGCAGATTTTTAAGAAATACACACGTTTTTCATCAGGAACCCATTCCTTTTGATCTCGATGGGCCAGTGGACTGCACAACACATAACAGGGAAATTTCGTTCTTTAGCCGTTCTGTCCGTATGTGAAACAAACTTTCCGTTGAAGTCTTTCCTGTCACTTTCAAATCGAATGCCACACTACTCCCTCTTTCCTTCCTCCCATAACCTATTTTCATAGTTCCAACACAATGCTTTGCATGAGTAGAGGTCATCTCCTATTGATTCGCCGAAGCACCTTCACAATGTGGGTAGCCTTTCACTGTTTTATCGGTAAGCAATGGAATGTGTTCTGATGAAATTAGGGAACTTTTCCTGATTTTTAAGTAATAAACATTTTTGATTAACACCCCATGCCTTTGTGGTCCATTGGCCGCAAAACACACTACATGGAAAATTCGTTCTTTAGCTGTTCCGCCTGTATGTGAAACAAACTTCCCGCTGAAGTCTTTCCTGTCATTTTCAGTGTAGGTAAGATCAAATCGAATGTCCACAAACACTACTCTTCCTCCCTCCCATAACCTATTTTCATAGTTCCAACACAATGCTGAGTCATCTCCTATTGATACGCCGGAGCACCTTCGCAATGTGGGTAGCCTTTCATTGTTTTATCTGTACTACAATGGAATGTGTTGTGATGAAATTAGGGAACATGTTCCAAATACCCCAAATTTTTACGAAATACACGTTTCCAATCAAGATCCCATAGCTTTGTGGTCGATTGGCCAGTGGACCGCACAACACATTACAAGGAAAATTCGTTCTTTAGCGTTACTGTTCGTATGTGGAACAAACTGTCCGCTAAAGTCTTTACAGTCACTTTCATTGTAGGAAAGTTCAAATCGAATATCCACAAACACGTCTACCTCTTTACTCCCTCCCATAGCCTATTGTCCTAGTTCTTACATAATGATTTGCATGAGTAGGGGTCATTTACTGGTCCCAAGGTATTGTTTTTTAAAATTTAAATTATGGAATATACAGGGTGGCTGATGAATTTTGCTAAATTAAAAAACTGGAAAAACTATTTTTGTAATGCATGGAATTTATTCAATCTTTTTTCATTTGCAAGCCCATTGAATTGTTTTAAAAACAGTTTAATTAGTTGCGGCATCTTAGCAAAAAGTTGTACATTTTCTGCGTAATTCGGCCACAACCGGTTGGGCTATGTTGTTGAAACCACACAGAGTTGAAAGGAATTCTCTTTCGGCATACTTCCGGATAGAACATTATTTTGGCATCCTCAAGTAACGGTCTCCAAAAACCGTAACGCTTTGTCCGTTTTGTTCAATGAAGTATGACCCGACAATACAGCATCAGGAAACTGCACACTGTGACGCGAATTGGATGCAATTCCCTCTCGTGGAGTATTTCTGGGTTGTGACCACTCCATATGTAACAATTTTGTTTGTTTACTTTGCCGTTCAGATAGAAATGAGCCTTATCAGACATGAAAAGACAATTCCGTTTTCTTTTGGTTGCGGCTTTTAGTTTTCAAACAAGTCTCCATTATATTGTTATTGATAGAAAATGGAATAAAACTGTCTTGTATTTATAAGCCTTTATAGGTTCTTCAAAGTTTATTTAAGAGGGTTTCGGTCACATAGGTGACAGGAGGGTAAGAAGATCTATTGATTCACTGGAAGATCGTCGATATTTGGGTTGTGTTTCACTACCCTCTGTCTATACTTGACAACTATTTATCATAACAATTAACAACCTTTGTTGTCTGAGCTGAAGCACTAACAATTTTGTCATAAGGATGCAATAACACTAACAAATGAAGACTATATATGATAATTTTTTCTCTTGACAACGATTTTAAAGATTATCAAGCCAAGAATGTATCAAGTATGGATAGAAGATAAGTATATTGGTTCCCTATAACTTTACATTTTTACAAATTCTCTAATTCTGATTAGAGCATAAAGTTTTGTTTGGGGTTTGGCATAATTAATACGGCTTTTTAACATTCTCTCTCTCTTGGCTGATAGCAAGCTCCATAAAATGACTTGCTATTTCAGTATAATAACCATTGCATACCCCTATTAACAAATTAAAATTCATAAATTTTTACTACATAATAAAAAAAATCACACACATTTAATTGAAAATTTATACGAATGAATACATATTTTCCAAAAAACCCCAAAAAAAAACACAATAACAAACCAACAAAATCCTATAAAGTTATCAATGACTTTAACGAGCAATAACGTATTGTACAAACGTATAAAATGTAGACTACGAGACAACTCAGTCAGTCAGTCAAGTCAGACTCAGACTTGTTTGATAAACATTTCACGTACGTCCTCTAGTTACTAAATTAACAACTGACTAGAAGTTGTGACTGGACATAAATTAACGCCAAATGGCGGTACCTAGGAGCCAGCAGATTTTTTTGTTTTTTTTTTGTTATTTGGTCTGTTTTATTTTATATACGACCATCTAATGGAGCAGAGCTCAAAAGTGACCAAAGGCTACACAACCAGTATGGTAAATGTACATTTTTCTTGTTTATTTCTTAAATGATGCCATGATTTTATTACAAATCTAATAAACGGATTGTATAAATGTAATAAATTTTATTTTAATGACTTTCAAAGTTTTCATTCAAACTTAAAGGAAAACAATAACAAAGTTTGAAGCAAAGAGAAATGTACATAGAAAGGAAACTACAAAAATATTACTTAAAATAATCTTACATACGAGTGTTGTTTTTTATTTTCACATAGTTTTTTTTTTACTAATACCTTCTTAGCACTTAGATTTTTGACAACTGAGTTAGGTCTTTGACTGGAGAGTTTCCCATCTATGTATATTTATCTATGGTTTTAAAGAAAATACCGCCTATTTTGAGAGCGTGTGTTTTGTAAGTGAGCGCGTTAATGTTAATGTGTTAAGTTTAAAACTAAATTAAATAAAAATTTGTCTATTTCCATTTAATAACATTCGAAATAATTCTAATGATTTTCATTGGTCAATTGCAATTGTAATTGCTGATAATACAAGTGTAATGACGGACTGACTACTGGCAACAGGTATTTTTTCGAAATGTTTTTTTAAAGAAAAACAAACAAAAAAACAATAACAAAAACAACAATAGTTTACTTAAATGTTTTTGAAGAGCTGCCATATTAATTGCAAGCAATATGTCCCGGCAGTAATCACTTGAGTAAGATTTAGTAAGCAAAGTTTGAAAAGAATTTAGAGTTCTAATATACCCAGCAGCAATATAATACAAGTACCGATATTTGTTTCCTTTTAACTCCTACAAGAGTAGAGTTGGGTTTATTAGCTCAGTGAAGTGACCACTCTTATCAGCTCAGCTCACTCAAATGAACTATATCGCTCTTTTAGATCATTATTTCAGTATGTTGTAAAGGGTTTTCCAACAAGAGATGTTATTTTGAATCACCCGGTATATCGGTAGCTGTCACTTTTAAAGCTTTTATTCTTTGCCATTTGACAAGTAGAAACTACGCCATTACTAAAAATGGAACGATACACGCTTCAACAACGCATTGAAATTATTAAAATTAACTACAAAAATGGTGGAAATGTTTGGGTCGTCGTGAAGCTGTTGGGATAAGTTAGTAATGTGAAGAATAAAATCCGTACACGTCGCTGAAGAACAACTGAGAATATTGCTCCTGTAGCGCAAAGTGTTGAAGAAAACCCAGGTTTGCCCATTCCCTCGTCGTTCTTTGGAATTGGGCATTACACAAATGTCATTACACCGTATTTTGGATGATATTAATCTGGACAACGTCTACTTTCAACAAGACGGCGCTACGTCCCACAAAATTGCTCTTTTACGGGAACAATTTCCGGACCGTGTTATCTCTCGAAGAGGTGATCACAATTGGCCACCGAGATCTTGTGAGTTAACACCTTGCGACTTCTTCCTTTGGGGCCAGGTGAAAGATAAGGTATACGCCAACAGCCTAGCGTCGATTCAAGACCTCAAAGATAGAATTCGTGAGGCTATCGAAGACATATGGCAGCCACTTTGCGATTAGGTTATGGAAAATTTCATGAAAAGGATATAATCCTGTAAGCGTGGTCGTGGTGGCCATTTGGGTGTTGTTGTTTTTCATTATTATTCATCTTTATTCATATTTACTATGAAATAAACATCAGATCATTTATCTCAAAAAATTACATTTTTCTTTGAATATCAAAATAACACCTCTTGTTGGACAATCTGTATAATGCCCATTTCGTTTTGTGAGTAGCATACTATCATATACATAACAAGCTCACATTCGTTTTATTTTTGTTGTACACAACACTCACTTTTCAATGTGTATATGATATAGAGTACAAGCGAAGGAATTTTACAGCATTGACGAGTGAACTGAAGCATATGGTTTAGTGAAGACGACAAAATGAAAATGCCGACGATTCACTTCGCTCAGTTGAGTGAATAGCTCAACTCTAACAAGGAGCATAGGGCCGTAACAAGATCATTCCAATATAATCGATCTGATGCATGAAGTTTTATTTCATTCCAACGTAGATGAAGATGGGATGTTTCTATTTCGACTTGTCATTTCCAGGTATGTGATGGTCTTCCTATTCGTCGACTGCCTTGCAGATTCCAGTCCATGCCTTGTCTTGCAATATCTGTTGATGGTTTCCGTAATGTATGTCCAATCTAACACCATTTACACTTTCGAATTTCCAGATGGATCGGTTGTTGTCTGGTTTCTGACCATAGATCGTTGTTCGTAATTGTTCTGGGCCAATGTAGGATCTTCCGTGATGCTGCATTCCACGTTTCACATCCATACAACAGTGTGGATTTTACGTTTGAGTTAAACAGATTTAGTTTTGTAAGTCTTGTTAAGTATGTACGATGAATTCCACACCGACTTAAGTTGTCCGAATGCTTGCCTTGCCTTGTTTATGCGGCTTGAGATGTCAGCCTTAGAACCACCATTTTTGTCCATTGATTCGTGTTCAATATTAGAGTTTATTGTTAATTGTTTTATTTTTGCCAATGTTAATTTTTAGGCCAGCTTGTGATGCAGTTTCTGGGACTACTGACAACTAAGTCAGCATGTCTTGGATGAGTAGGCAGATATCATCGGCGTAACCGAGGTTCTCCAATCTGCCTTGAAGACCCCAAGTGATTCCTCTTCTTTGGCAAGTTGCATTATTCATCACAACGTCAAGTACGCAATTAAATAAAAGAGGATATAAAACACAGCCTTTTCTTACAACAGAGTTAATGCTAATTTTGTTGTTACCTAGTTGCCCTTCATGCAGAAGATTCATATATAAATTTTTTGAGTCTTATTAACGTAGTAGGTTCACCTTTACATTCTAATGCATTCCACATCACTGAGTGGTTTAATGTGTCAAATGCTTTTTAAAAGTCCACATTCCACAGACTGCTCTACGATCACTCTCATGCTATTTATATGGTTGACACGGGATTTGTGGGCGCGGAAACCGGCTTGCTCCTATCTCAGTTAGGATGAAGAACAGTTGATAGGCTTTTGTTAATTATGTGTGCAATCACCTTGTTAATCATATTTAAGGTCCCATTTTTTTACACCAGAATTTTCTTGAGTCAGTTGTTAGCATCTCTGGAGAAATATTGTCTATACCAGGCGATTTGTTTTTTTAACGCGATTTGATTGATTCGCATATCTTTGAAATATCTGGGCAATGGATGGGGATATTTGTGTTTATCGGATGTGACTCACAGCAGCATATCGGTTGTTGTGTGGGAGCTGATGAAGATAACATTTTACCATAGAAATCTTCCCAAAGTTGTAATTGTTGTTGTTTAGATATTATAAGTTCTTCAGCATCGGGTTTTTAATGGTTCTTCTGAGGGTTTTGTACTTCTGGATAATTTTTTTGCTGCACGATAGAGATCTCGCAGCTTGAGCTTTTGTCAATCATACATATAATGAGTGACAATACAATGGAAATTTGTTTGAAAACTAAAGGGTTTTCATTAAGCGCATCCTATCTTTAAATTTAAATAAAACAGAAATTCACACCAAACCAAAACTCACAATAAATTGGACGCTCTTGGATCTCATGTGCATTGGCAACGTCTCAAATTCGACAATTTTGTTTGTTGGCGTACCCATTCATCCAGAAAAGGTACTCACCGTAAAATGGGTGAAGAACGCGCATAACATTGCCCCAACAGAACTGAAATTTTGTTAAAACAATTTTATCATTTTACGTGGTGTTGAACGCCATATCCGTTCATGATAATTTGGCAAAACAAACTGAAGTTAATATTAGTATTTTACCAGAATCAATATATATTTTTTTTTCAATACTTTTATTATGAAAATATAACATAGTTGGCATCCCTTAAAACATGTTTAAAATTTATTTGATCATTTGTAAATCGTATTAACAAACTTGTGCGTAAGTTTATTACAAGTATTTATGAACATTAAACTATTGGTTTAGAAGTGTTACCAATTGATTTGGAGAGCACTTGGAACAGTACTTTAAACATATTAAAACTATTGGATAATTTGTTAAAATTTTCATGATAAAATAGAAAATTTATCCTGAAACAAAACACAAACATGGCAACATTTTCACCCCGAAATAAAAATGGAAGCAAAAAGGTTCCTTCAGGTGACATTTTTAGAGAACCAGAAGCAATACAAAAAGCTACAAATACCAGTACAAGGGGCAACATTTTTGTGAAAAGCAAATGCTTTTAATGAATTCATTGCTTTAAATGTTTGTTTTAAATTAGATACACACATGTATGGCACAAAATTTATGACATGTGCATTTCTTATCGCGAACATAAACATGAATTGAAAATTGTTATTTATGGCAATCACTTTTTTCTGTGATTTGTAAACACTTGTCCAAAATCCGCACTCTATATTGGGCATGTTCAATGCAATACATTTGATTTAAATTTACACATTAACAATATTGCCTCAGTTTTCTAGAGCAAACTTGATCAGATTCTGGTTTATATTTCTCGAGAAAATTTACTCAGATTCTGGCTTATATGTCTAGAGAACATTTTCTCACACTCTGACACAATTTTCTAAATTGCTCAGATTCTGACACAATTTTCTATAGAAAATTTTGCTCAGATTCTTTATGAAATTGTAGAACTATCTAGCAGTCGTTGCAACCAATCATCTGTTGCACAATTATTTTTTCTTAGAAAAAAACATATTTTTTGTATCACTATTTTTGGTTTTAATACGAGTATTCAACATGTTTTAAAGATTGATTTGAAAACAAACAAAAAACAAAACGCACATAAATTTATAGAAGACATACATAAATATCTTGTAAATATTTATTATAACATTAATATAAATTCTTCGTACAAGTATAAATTAATATTTTCTAAATATGTTTAAAGATACAATGATTCCGATTGAATCTTTTATGTATTAAATTAATATTTTCTAAATTTGATTAAAGCGAAAATGCCCACAACCATTAGAAGAGCTATAAAACCCAAAGAGCCAAATAAAATTAATGATTTCGATTGGGCTTTTAGACTTTCAGGTGAATAGTCACTGTTGGGGAGTTCCTCTCCTGGCATAATAACTCTAAATGATATTTTTGAAATCTCTGAAATTTCCGTATTATTAGCAGGCGAAGAACTATTCAACATATCCCGTTTACGTCGCTTTAAATTGGAGGTATTAAAGTTGTTACATTGATCGGCATTCACATAGCAATCTTGGTGCTCCAAACAGCCAGTAATGCGCATAGACATAATCAATTCCTCACCACTTCTCATGCCCTGGAACATGACTGCCTTGAAGGGCAGTTTGTAGCCCAGAGGAGCATCGAAAGAAGGAGTCTGTGTACATATACCTTTCATGGAAGGATTTAAACAACCCTGTGAGGTGATAAGTTGTACATTGTTGAGTATTTCGCCAGAGGGTGAGATTCTTTGTAGGCTGACATCGGTGAGTTTGGTGTAATTCCAGCCTAAAATAAATTAAAAGAAATCAAAGTGTTTAAAAAAGATTTCTAGTTCTAATACTCACCATCTCCTGTTATAACATGAGCCCTTAACAGCAAATCTTCTCCCAGTTGTACTGCCTCATTCATTTGCAAATGTCGGCCATAACCTTGAGCCGATTTTCTCAGCAACTCCACATGAGTGCGGAAAGAGTTTTGAGTGCCACCCTTGGCATAAGTGCCAATGCTGCGGGCTTGCCTGTAATTAAAAATTTTACATGAAAATATACTTAAAATCCTTAAAAAACAAATCACTTACACATCATTTGCCACACCCATTTTTAGGGCATGTGTCTTGACAGCCACCCTACTCTGTGACTTACAATGCAACGTCAAAATACTGTCCGAACCCGTGCGCATTCCCCTTATGGCCGGAAAACGTAAACGCAAACATAAATCTGTGCCACACTGTTGCACACCACAGCGAGTAAAATCTTCTCCCGCTATATCCACCACTACATAACTTTTCTGCAGTTTCACCTCACATCGTTTATCGCTGGAATCATTATCAACACTGGGCGTGGCACTAAGGAAATTATCGATTTTTAAAACCGCCCTGAAGTAGCCAGAAGTTTTGGGTTGTTGCTGTAAACAGCGCATTTCATGTACACGCAAACGCAAAGGATTCGAATTGTCTGAATTTTGTACAATCGACAATGGCTGTTGTTGATCTTTTGAGGGCGGCAAATAGCCGGGAGCTGGTGTTGATAGGGGACGATTAAATGGAGAATCAGCTGCCACTATAACAGGTGTGGAGGGTATATGGTAATCGTAACCCTGGGTGGGAGATGGTAAAGGTGCTTGTTCAAAGGGGTCGTTATTTATGGGTGGCAGAATAATGGGATCATTGTTAATGGGCTGTAAGAATTCTGGTGGATCTACCACAACTATAGCTTGGGCGGGTCTGGGTGTTGTGGTGCTTGTTGTTGTCGAAGGTTTCTGATAGATGTAGCCACCATTAAAGGGATCATACTGTTGGTTACTGAAATGGAATTGTAATATCATAATTTTAGATCTGTTTCTGGTGCAGAAAAGTTCAGAG
Source organism: Calliphora vomitoria (assembly GCA_942486065.2). NCBI lineage: Eukaryota > Metazoa > Arthropoda > Insecta > Diptera > Calliphoridae > Calliphora > Calliphora vomitoria. The sequence goes on along the minus strand of OW818033.2, from coordinate 19,238,240 downwards.
ATAAATAATTGATAGATTTTAATAGACCCCGGGATTCTTCTGTTAAATACATACTTAAACATAATACAAATTTGGTCATTTTATTATACTTGTATCAAAACTATTACTTAGAAATAGATGAGTTGTCAATCCTTATACTGCACACTGGATGTCGGAAGGCCTATTCTGACCAAAGGTGCTTTTGTCTGGTTAGGAGAGGTGGGCTTTAACAAATACCACTTCGTTCTGAAGAGATATGTCAGGTTAGTCTAGACATTATGTTGGTCATATCTCCCCTCGATATCTACATTAAATGCATATCTGCTAAATTGATTCTAAGACTCAAAGATTCAAGCGGACTAAAACATGAACGTATTGGTCACCATTCCATAAAAAGTTGGCAAACAAATCTTGGATCAGCGGACGGATTATGTGGTACCTAAATGACGTTAAGTATTAGAATACCGGGGCGATCTCCGTGTGCAGTGACGCACAGATATGTCCAAGATTTCCATTATGAACAAGGACAGATACTAGCCTGCATTATTGGTGACATGGGTTAAACATCTTAGGTTAGTCTGGAGACGATGCTGAACATATCTCCCTTCGATAGCTACATCAAATACATCTCTGCTAAATTGATTATACAACTCAATTTAGATGGACTAAAGCACGACCGTATTGTACACCATTCTACAAAAAGTTGACATGCAAATCTTGGAGCAGCGGGCGTGTTATGGCCTTAAGGATTAGAATACCAACAAGAGATGGGAGGGCCACAAACTTTGTCCTCCGGGCGACGCGATCTCAGTTTTTACTAAAGCACAAATGTGTCTAAGATTTTCTTCTCGAAGGCCTTATCACCGGATAGAAACAATGTGTCAATCACCGCCATTGTGAGACTTTCAAGCAACACACAATTGGCAAGTTTTCGTTCATTGACTGCATGGATCAATGCGCAAGCACCTTGCTCGAGAGCATCCATAGCTAGTTAATCAGCATAGCTTAGGACAAATATCAAAGCAGCAGCTTCCGGCCTGGTAATCAAGTCCGACATATGGTCTCCGACTTCAAAAGCTCCTAGCAGATAGAAGGCAAACTGTGTAGTTTTCAATTCACACGCAAATGACCTCGATCGAGAGCCAAGCCCAACAACCATTATGCCACGAACATCACCACTTCAATATATTTCCTAAGCCCTGAGCCAATTGCATTTAGCTATTAATTAATGGTTCTGTTGAGTCAGCAACAGCACTTAGGTACATTAGGCTGTCCGAAGCCATTGGTGACGAAGTGACGTCACCAATGATCCACTGCACTAAATAGAAACTCTGGTCAGTTACAATTTTAAATTAAAAAGCTCTATCCAGTAATGAGGTCCGTGCAACCTCGCAGCTCCGGTTTCGCTCCGTATCCTCCTTTGAATCATAACATCAAGGTGTGGAAAGATCACCAAGATGTCCAGCCATATTTAGCAAATAAATCTCCCATTTTTAACTGGCCATATCGTGATATTATTTTGTAATTTCACAGTAATTACACATTAATTTGCCTTTCCTAAAATTTATTTAATAATTTCTAACTTTAATACTTTACCCCTGTTGTGGACTTTCATAGTTAGGCCTGTCATCGGCCGCTGGTGGTGCGGGCGGTAGATATTGATTAAACAGTGGAATAAAATTCCTACGATCCTTCACACTGCGATTTTCCACAATTTCTGGGATTAATGATTCAGTACTACTGGAAATCGGGGCTACTGGTGCTGGTGTAACCACTTCAGCAGGTCCAATAGGATTAGGATAAAGACCTGACGCATCAGCGGCACTAGAAGGTGGTCCATAGAGAGAAGATAAGCCCGATTGAAAAGCTACCGGTATATGTGTTTGTTGTGCTGGCAAATGATGATGATGTTGATAATAACTAAACTCCGGTGCTTGAGCAAAAAAATGCGATACATCCTGATAGGAATTTTGTATGAATCCCAAAATCAATAAAACTAAAACACTCTTTTTTGATCTAAACATTTTGATTGAACACTTTGAACTGTTTGATGAATTCGAAAATGTCTTTTGTTTTTATAAGTTGAATATTTCTTTTTGGTTACTTTTTTTTAATGACAAAGCCGTGATTTAATATAAAAAAAATTGTCGTAGGCATTAAAAAACATTTTACTTTTACTTTAGTTAAATGTATGTTTTGAATGTTTCCCAAAGTTTCAAAAAGTGTTTTGAAACTCACGTTTTTTGTGTTCCCTTAGTTGTTACACTTTCCTTTATCACGCTGCTGGTTTTGGGTTATTTAAATGTATTTAATATTAGAATTTTGAAAATTGATTTTATATTGATACAGGTCAAGTCAATGACTTGTTTTATTTATAATACCATAGAGTTTAATTTTAAAATAGTTGGAAATAAGCAAAGCAAAGAAGTGCTGTCATAAATTTACAGCCTCAAAAGATTCTCCAAGCATTTTTGTAATGATCTTTTTTCGTTGTGTTTAAGGGTTTAGAATTTTTTCTTAAATGTTAAAATGTTCCATGACTCTGCCGCACAAATCAGGCTGAATTTGACCAATGGCTTAGGTTATGTTGGATTTGAGGACCGCTGTGGTTTTTGGCTTATTCGCATAGACCTGAGACTTAAGAAAACCCCACAAAAAAAGTCTAACTGGGTCAAATCCCACGTCTCGGTGGCCAGATCACACCACCTTCACGTGAGATGACCATGCCCTCAAATCGCTCGTGCAGAACGTCCAATGTGACACGTAGCATCGTCCTGTTGAAACCACATGTCGTTGGTGTCCATATCATGCAATTCAGGCCAAAGAAAGTTGGTAATCATGGACCTATAGCGCTCCCCGTTTTCTTTGAGGGTCGTTGTGATGTGTGGCTTAATAGCATAGACCTTCGACTTAAGAAAACCTCAGAAGAGAAAGTCTACGCGGTCAAATCGCACGATCTTGGTGGCCAGTTCACATCACATCCACGTGCGATGACCATGCCCTCAACTCTCTCGTGCAGAACGTCAAATGTGACACGTAGTGCCGGCCTGTTGAAACCACATATCGTTCGTGTCCATATCATCCAATTCAGGACAAAAATGTTGGTAATCATGGAACTATAGCGCTTGCCGTTGACGGTGATGGCCTGGCCAATGTCGTTCTTATAAACATATGGACCGATGACACCGCCAAGCCAAAATCCACACCAAACAGTGACTTTTTCGGGATGCATTGGACGCTCTGGGGTCTCATGTGGTTGGGTATCGTTTCAAATTGGAAAATTTTTACCCATTTATGGCCCTCACCGTAAAACCGTTGCCTGAAACGTAAACATTAAAAAGGATAAAACAATTGTATCATTTTTACATGTTCCCGAACGCAATGTCCCTCCATGGTGATTTGGCAAAACAAGCTAAATAAATGACAGCCAATTCGATAGATGTAGCTTCAACTGTCAAAGTTCAGAAGTCCCTATTGGAAGACCCTTTATAACCATATTCTTTAAATGTATTTTTGTTTTACTTTAAGAAAACCTATTTGGTAAAAGTTCATGTTTTTGAAAACCTAAATTACGGCATATAGTTTTCAAAAAAAAATGTCCATTGTTTTGTCACTCACTGTTTATTTATTTATTTATTATTATTATTTTTTTTTAATTCTGAAGGACAAATCTTAAGCTTAATTTAAACATATTTAATTCAATATAGGTAATTTTTTGTTTTCTAGTTTTCAAATTAAATGTCAAAATTTTTCTATATTTTCATGTCGTTAGTTAGTTGGCTTTGCAATAAATTAATTAATTTGGTTTTAAAACCACTTTTTTTCAACACAAAAACAAATAAAATCTTGTCTATCATATTAATCCTTAAGAATCGTATAACAAGTTTAATATTTTTTTTTTACCTACAAAAAACAAGCATTTAGTTAAACAACATAGATATACAATATTTATTACTTCTTATTTATTGATTTAATTTTTTTTTTCTCTTCAGCATATTTGCAATAAAAACATATTTGTGCACATTATTTTATGACATTATTAAGCATTATGAATTTCAAAAATTCCACTAACCATAACGGTAGTTAGTTAATATCTGAAATTATTATGATTTTAACCATTTGTGGTGGATTTCGACTGGTGGACGAGAGATAGACTTTGCAGTGTAAGTAACATAAGTAGCAAGACATGCTGAGATTATAGGAATATGAATGGTTACCTATTAGATTGTTACACGGAGAAAAATTAAGCCTTTTCTGCTCCTTTTTATTTATTTTGGAAGTTGTTAAAATTAACTATCCGTTTACATGGTTCTATTTTAAAAGTAAGGAAATTTTGATGCCTTAAGAACTAATTGAAAATGTGTTAATGACAACCTTTAATTATTAACCGCCGTATTGGCAAGTCATCGATTTGTTTACTTAACGGACATATTTTTGACCACACATAAATTTGTCTAGTGTGGACAAGAACCTAACACTGTCTGGTCAGTGCCCAAATGCGACAAATTTATGTGTGGACAAATGTGAACAAATTGATTGCTAGTCAAGACGTTGTGGTAAACAACTGGCGTCAATATGTCAACATCATTTATCTAGGCCCAGTCATGTGAACTATTTTAATTCGAAACACGTAACAGTTCCCGTCTAAAAAAGTTGTAAACATGTATTGGGCATATTTGTTTGTTTCCATTAAATGTTTATTAATGATTTGTTTAAATCTGAAAACAGGCTATTGTAATTCTAATTAGATAGAATATATGAAATTTATTATATGGTTAACGTTTTCCACATTTCTGTTCCTACCCTTAAGGGCGTAATATGTAGGTAGAAACCCTTAAAAATCCAAATGTATTTAAACACTTCAAAGTCACACAAAAAGTTTAAATACTCTTTTCATAAAGGACAACTAGATAGGTAACTGAGAGCCAAAAACATAAGTCTGTTGTCAAAAACCTAATTCATGAGAATGTATTGCATGTATTTTGTTATTGTATCACCCGTATGTGTGAAAAGAGATGATATTACTCTCTCCTTCCGTTCTATTCGTTTATTCTATGACTACATACATATATATTATTTTGCAGATGACTGCAATATTTTCCATTTGTATTCATTCAATTATAGGCCAACTCATGAACTTTTGGTAATGTCTAAATGGGATCTTGGGATCTAATTCTCGCAAAACTAACTGTTTAAAGTTAAAGCATAAACCCACGACCGATCATTTTTATAAATATTAAGCAACCAGAAGCTATGATTTTCTGATCCGATAGAGGAAATACATCTTCCAAATGTCAAAAGAAGAATTTAAAAGAATTGATTGAAAATGGATTCTTACTATATTTTTCACCGACACCGATAAGCGAAAATACTGTCACCGGTTGGCTACCCAACTCTAGAGTTATTAGAGTATTTTTTTTTTTTTTTTAAATTAAATATGGGTTATGTTCTATCTAGGATAGTTGTTCTCGACACCATGACGTTAGCATAAGACACAGCTATCTCATGAATAGCCTACTAAGTCCTCTATGCTTCTTTCCATAATACATTTGCCGTAATGCATTGCATGAATAGTGCTGATTCAATATTAAAACAGATTTACAAACTTACATAAAAAACGGTAATAACACTGACTTGAAAATGTTTTGTAAATTCTTGGACTCGAGTAGACAGTCGTGGTTTCTTAAGAGCTTTCGACACAAACTCATTCCCACGATAGCCGATTGTAAGCACCGTAATAGCCCTAGCTCTTACGTGTCACAATAACTCAAGTTTATTTATTTTTTCCAAAATGTTCTACCCCAAAATCACAGAATGTAGATTTGTTGAATCAGATATAAGAAGATTGATAACGAACTACAATTTCCCCACTTGTTTATCAGTGGTATGGGAATAATTCAATAGCGTAGTTCTAAACATCCTCGCTAATAGAAGGAGTAAGGACTACCAGGGAATTGTAGCAAATCTTTATTGCGGCAGCATGTTGTTTCAATGTTCTCAAATGATTTATACATCAATATATCCCTTATAGTCCAACTTAGATTGGAAAATCTGCCGAAAACTAATTTTTTCCCCCAAAAGTTAGTTTTTCACAATTTTTTTTTTTCAACAACTTTTTTTACAAATGATATTTAACTTAGCACTCATAATACAGTTAGACCTCGATTATCCGTAATGGTCGGAACCGGTAGCATTCTGGATAATCAATTTTCCCGGTTAATTGAATACCAATTTTTAGTAGTTTTTTAATAATAACAGTTTTTCGATAATGACATTTAAAGCTCCATATTTCTCACTGATCCATCGCTTGGATTAAAGTCGTCCAATTTGGTGGAAAAAATTTCACAATAACGTTTTCAGCATTGAAATCCTGCACGTCTGGATGTTGTCCAATGGCAGAATGATTTTACTATCATCTTTTAGACCGATTTTCTTAAAATTCTCTCTCACTTCTGGTACTAAGTTATTGTTAAACCATTCTCATGGACATTTCTTTCCAATAATGCCAAAAATGCTTTGCACTTGTGTGTACCGGCAGCATTAAGGCAAACTAATGAGGTTAGTCCCTCCTTTGAGACCTTGTGTCATTCTATGAAATTTTCATTATGCCAAGACAAACTTCTCTCAAGTAAACACTTTCCATTCTCCATTATCTCATTGATGGGTTTTTCCATTGATTTAAATTCATTTAATTTTTCCACAAAAATTGTGGCAGCTAATCAGCTGAATATTTGTGAATACCATATCGTTTTTTTTCTTATATTTTGAGTGGAATATTTTAGACTTTTCTTCACTGTTAATCCAGAAATTTGAGTTCCTTTAAATCGTTCCTTCCGAAACCATTCATAAACTGCAAAATCTTCTTTTGGTTCTTCAGCAGTTTGGTTCGGTTTCCAAAGCCAATAACAGAATCACTTTGTTTTTTATAATGTCTAACACTCCTCATGCCAAAAGCTATCGAAAAATCGATGGCACAATATCAAAAAATTTTGGCATTACAAATCGATCGATTTTCGTTTTATTCACATTGTGTTAGATTGTTCAAAAATAATCGAAAACAAATATAATCCCGGATAATAGAGGTAATTACGGTTAATCGATGCAATCAAATTTAAATCGATCCAAAAACATTTTCTTTTTCTTTCCCGGATAATTGATGTTGCCGCTTAATCGAATCACGGATAATCGAGGCCTCACTGTATTTGTTTATCAATATTTCACCGAATATAGCACTCATACTTGCTATTCCCATATTTCAACTTTCAACTTTGGAGTCAATAAAATCTGAGATTCGAATAAATTTGAACTTATTCACTAAAATCTTAATTCAGTATTAATTACCCCAGCTATTTATTGCTGGCGACAAATTTTAGACTAGATAGACTATGGTTGTTGTAAAGCGTAGATCCAATTGTCGTGGAAATGAATTGCCAGTTGCCGTATTTGGTAACAGGTTTACTGTTTATTTTGGACTTCAGTTAATTGTTAGAGTTTATATTAGCTATTTGAATTTAAAAAGTTGGTAAGAAATCGATTATTTCAGTTGTATTAACTATTCCAAGTAATTCTGGCTATTCCTATTTTTTTTTAATTCTAAATTCTCTCCGTGTAAACATACTTGCGTCAGTACATTATGTATTTAGCGGGCAGGTGTGTTTATGAATTATGGCTGTTAAAAAATGTCAACTAAAATGTGCTGTCATTAGTAGTTGTCATCAAATACGTACAAGATTAAAATGAATGTAAAAATAAATAGAAAAATACATTCATACATTTATACATACACACAAACATATAAATGAAATATTACTGCTAAAAGAAAAAAAAAATAATAAAATATTGGAAAAATAATGATTTGTATGACAAGTTATCCATAAATGTTTGCCCGGCCTGATGTACGGTTTGATTTAGTGCGGCATTTCTATGATTATTGTCTGTAGTTTATAAATTAAGATAAGAAATTTATACAACAATTTATCTTAATATGTGCACACAGAAATAATTCATTAATAGTATTTCTATGTATCATGTTTGCCATTTAGGTAATTTAGCCAACGGGTGGTAAAAGTTGGTAATTATTTGAATGTAAACATCTTTATAAAATTTACTAAATAACCAAATATAGTTGACATGATACAGTGAGTAATGTAAAAGTGATGGCTAACTTTTAGATTTTTTTTTATAAAAATTCTACATTTTATTTTTTTAGCTACTTTTTTAGCAACTCTGTTGAACTATGTCCCTTTGTTTAGGGGTGAATATAACAATCATTTACAGTTTATAAAGTATGTCATACAAATTAGCAACTATATATGTTGTACTCTTCTTCTTGTTGTTTTACTATTTGTTTATTTAAATAATTATCACTCTATTTTGGTTTGTAGTAATTAAAATCACTTATTTATGGTTTCGTGCCGCAGCCATAAATAGTGGTTTTTAATTAATTGTCATTACCTGAGGTGAAATTTAATTTCGTAGCCAGGAATAAAATCTTACCATTTGTAACAATAAGTCTACAAAAGTAGTAATAACATTAGACACATTAAACACATCATTATCATAAACCATAAAAGTTTACACTGAAATGTAAAAATTTTGTATTGGAAAATAAATAAGTAAATAAATGTCTTTATTAGCTTTGGCAATTTGTCGTCTATACGCAAATTTCCTTTTAGGTGATGTTAACAAATAAATGGTAGCAAGCTTCGCCAAAGAAATTTGATGTCTACGCACACTTGGTATGACAATTGCTCCCATCTGATTTTATCAAATGGGTGAGTTAAAATCATCTATAAAAGGTTTAATTATATAAAATGCTTATGTTAGAGATGGTTTTGTGTTTAATGAATATTTAATAAACATTGCAGTTACATGTTGCAGATTGATCAATCAGGATACAAGTTAAATAACGTAACATTTTATAAAAATTAATTGACAATATCGAATGCTATATTCTGTAACTTCAGTTTTCAAAACCTTAACCTTTCACCAGATATAAATGTATATTTAAGATAAATTAAAATTTCTATTCAAAAAATAGTAAATTTAAGCGCAGGAATGGAAAATGTGTTCTGTATGAAAATAATATTCAAATAGTACTTTTACCAACTTCAAAGTATTAAAATTTTAAATGTTAATATCTGTAGAAAATACTGTTATATTGAATACTTTCTCTAGAAAATACTGTTATAATGAAGATGTTCTACTGAAAATACTATTATAATGAAGTTTTTCTATAGAAAATAAAAGAGACAATAAAAGAAAATGTAAAGCTAATTAACTTGCCTGCAGCGCAGCGAGACTTCACGCATCTGGATGCTGGAGATCGAGAACATATGGTCACGCAGGGATTCTGGTCCTACTGCCTTCGATCGTATACCAACCTATAGACTATATTACTCCATACACAGATTTTGATAAGGTCTTAATTCCCTCCAGGAGTGAGTGGGATAGGGGTAATCTCGTGTACGAATATGACACCAGGATATATACAGAGCTAAATGAGCTGTGGGGTTGGTTCTGGCGTTTTCTGTGACGAACTTGGGTTAGGCATCTCATACCGTCTTCCAAATGAGTGTAGTGTTTTCCAGGCGGAAATTTTTGCAATCATGGTAGCTTGAAATACACTACGTGATCATAATGCTCGTATAGGTATTTTTGTCGACAGTCAGGCGGCACTTCTTTCACTGAAGGCCTACACAACTTCATCTTCAATAGTCAGGCAATGTAAGAATTCTCTGTTAAAGCTAGGTCATCAATCTGACATTACTTTAGTTTGGGTCCCTGCTCACAGAGACCACTATGGCAATGAACAGGCAGACAAGCAAGACAGAATGGGATCTGCCTTAGATATCTTCAATGTGGTCTCAGTAGCAATTCCACTAGGGACTATTAAAGGTATTATCTTCAGACAGTTTCTTACAAAGGCTAAGAATAAATGACGTAACTTAGACACATGTAGGGTGCCGTACTATGCAACTGATAACCCGGAATAGCAGGAATAAATCAAGGTTGCTGGCAGTATTAACGGGGCACTGCACGTTAGGCATGCAAGCGAATCGCCTGGGGCTCCCTTTTAACGACCATTGTCGTAGCTGTTAGGATAGGAAAAAAGAGGAGACGATTTTCAATCTTCTCTGCAAATGCCCATCCCTGAGTGCCAAGAGACATAAATTCATGGGTAACTACATATTGACCAACCTTGGTGAAGTAGCCGGGTCTAAACTTAATGAACTACTGAGATATCTCACGGCTACAGGTTGGGTCTAACAAATTCGACATTTTATATACATTACGATGTAAACGACATTACATCTGACGAGGTAAAACGAGGTCCCTTCGACTCTAGTTCGCACGCAGTGAACTACCACGTAAACCAACCTACCAACCTACTTGCGAATGCTAGCACGACGTAAATTTGATATTGAAATTCCTTTTTTGTGAATTTTACAAAAACTTCATCTCATTGCCACACTTCTGTGGCAGACAAAATCTATTTGCAAGGATACCTATGCACAGGACTCTACTTGCCTAGATTCCATCTATGAAACCTTATAGCTGTGGTACACATTCTCAGAGGATGCAAATGTTTTGCAACGGCTTCTGTAACGACTAGGGGGGATTTATGACGTTTACTTTAACAGTAGAAAATCGGAAACAGTTTCCTATTACCATTTTCCAGATGAAGCTATAGTGCTTGAGGCTGAGCTATATTGTAGATTATAGCATATGTAATGTATTTTATGACAGCCTTTCTGCAATTTTGTCACTTAAATCTCTATTCTAGTCTTGAAGTGTAAAGAAGAGCTGTACAGGTTAGACCCTACGGCATTACTCATTAGACTATTTTGGTAATGACTTAATAACTAAATAGAGCGAGATTAGTTTTAAACATTTCAAATGTAGAGTATATTCTAGTACAAATCGAGACAATTAAAAGTGAAATCTTTAGGTGGCTGATGTTATGAAATAAGACTAATAAATACGCAAAGGAATATAATCGGTAACTAGACTGTGGTAGTTATTAGTGATCTGAATGCAACAAATTGGATCATGTGGTTATTATAATAGTATCTAGTTTTGATATAATCAATAAATCTCTTTGAGAAACAGAGTCCTACTTGATAGCTTACTTCTCATATTATTGTCATCCTAGCAGGTTGTAGTTGAAGAATTCTCAATATACATAGTTGGGTTAGTTTGAATGGATCTTGGATTCTTGATCAAGTACCTAAGTCCCTTTGAGTAATTTAGTTTTTTCAAAACTTGTCCTATCTACTTGATTGCTTGCTTCTGGACACATGTTTTTGCTTAATCCTGGCAGGTTTTTGTTGTCGAATTCCCAAAAATGTTAAGCCGATTTGTATGGATCTCGAAGTAAGCTTGTGACATCGTAGGTATCTGTTGATATTTGTTATGGTTTCGTTAATAAGTTTTTTCAATATGAAATATTTGGTTTGTTAATAAATGCAAGTAGATTTCAAGCCATATGACGGAATAAAGAGTTGGATTTCAGTGGTAATTCTTCACACTAACCCTATTATTTGTGATGCTAAATTGATGACATGTCATTATCAATTCACGAACGTATATCTGATACATTTAAATGAGTATATAGATACTGGGTCCTTCTAAAATTCTATGGCGATCTAGCTACGTCCGCCCGTCTGTCCAGGAAAGGACTTAGAAATATGAAATGCTTCTCAAATATTCTTTATTGATAAGAAATGTTTGGTATTGAAAATGGACAAAATCGGTCAAATAGAACCAGAGTTATTGGCCTAACTGTGAGATAACCTCAAACAAATTTTTGCAATTTTTGTTAAATATATAACAGATAATTCTTTGAAATGTTGAACGCGTTATTCCTATTACAAAATAACAATTTGGGTTGAAAATGGTAAGAATCGGACTTTTATTTCTCTTATCACCCATACAAATATCTTCCTGGAATATGGCTCTACGATACATACATGTATATAGAATTCATACATTCATACAATTTGGTATTGAAAATGATATAGAAAATAGATTGGTGGTGGGTATATAAGATTCGGCACAGCCGAACACATTGTCCTTGTCGATTTTAAATATTTTAACTATTTAATTACATTCTTTACCGCCTTTTTAATTTGACTAAAGATGTATTTGGAAAGAATTCACAATTAATTCCTTTAATTTCTTGTTCTCCTTTACAGACACTCTCCCTAAACACCATGCCCAATTCATTGCCTCACTATACCAATGAAAATTATCCGCAAAATGGCTTTGGCAGCAACAACTTTGGTTCATCGAACTTCCTATCACCCAACAGCCTCAGCGATCGCCAGTCCATGATGAATGCACAATCAAGAAGAAAATTTAGTTTTCCGGCCACACTACATTCGACTTCGTTGCTGGAAGTTAATCAGAATTCCACCCGTAGACGTTTAAGTAATGTTAGCGATGTGGTAACGAGAAAATTATCGTATACCATAGGCTGGAAGGCGGCACAGATACCGGCACAGGATATAATAACACAAGTAAGAGATAAAGAAAGAAGAATTGCAAAGTTTTAACAAAATTTTATAGTCTTTTGTTTTGAATTTAATTATAATTCCTATTAAAAATCTTTCTTTAAGGGACGCTGCCTATGTGGCCAGTATATAAAAAGACGCTTGCGCAGATCTGGTTTGTTCAATAAAAAGTTGGGTCTTCAACGTATACGCAGTATTTTGGGCACAACGACAATGTCTGTGGTGCGAGAAGTATTTCCAGCTGTTATGGTGGTAAGTTATTAAATAAAATAATAAAAACATTATTAATACAAAAGCAATTTGAAAAGCAGAAACTCGATAGATCGATTTAAATATTAATTCGATTTTTGTATAATGAAAATCTAACCCGATAATAGAATTTAAGCAATAAGTATTCAAAATTCAATTTCAAACTAATAATTTGTCTTAATTATTCTCTTTTGCAGTTAGGCGATGAATTAGAGCGCATGCATCCTCGCATCTATACCGGTGTGGCTCGTCAAATTTGTCGTAATCCCGGCGGTGAATTTCAGTCAGCCGATACAGTTATTTTACTATTAAGTGCCGTTGCCAGAGACCTCTTTCGCCTCGATATAACATGGAGTAAAATAGTTTCATTATTTGCTATTGCTGGAGGTTTGTCGGTGGATTGTGTGCGTCAAGGACATCCGGAATATTTGCCGAAACTAATGCAAAGTGTATCGGATGTTATAGAAGATGAGCTGGTGCCTTGGATAAATGAAAATGGTGGCTGGGTAAGTTGAAATGCTAGTAAATAAGTAGTAAATATAAATGATATATGTATAACTTGCAGATTGGCATTAATAATCATGTTCATCCGGCCACCAATAAACTAAATCCTTTGGAATGGACCACTATAATAATTGGCAGCGTATTTGGTTTATTTTTAGTTTTTGTTTTAATAAGATTTTTAATAACTTATGTTATACCTAAACTATACCAGCGCATAACTGGTAAATGAAATCTTAAATAGTATTTTAATGTGCCTATAAAATAGTACCTAATAATAATGATAAAAACATATGCTTTTAAACCAAGAAAATAATGACATTTGAAAGTAACGTACAACAAAGTTTTCATTAAAAAAAGTTTAGTGAATTTAAGTAAAAAGCTTTTTTTTATTCATTGGATAATTGTAAGAAAAGCTTTTGTTAAAGTTCCGTTGTTAGGGTAGCCAAGTCAAATGAAAAGCTACTAATAAAATATGAGTGATCACAGATCGCAGTATTTATAAAGTTGTTAACGATTTTTATTATACTAAAAATCGATTTTTATTATAAAATATGAGTGATCACAGATTTATTTGGATTGGATTTATCTACTCGAGTTCCAAATATCTGCCTGTTAGTTAATTTTTGTATGACTGCAGGGACCAATGTTTAAAAATTTATCCAAATTGTTGAATACAATGAGTTTTTCCGATTTTTTAACTCTTTTTGGTACTTTTTTCTCCTCATTGAAATGATACAAATTTTATTTAAATAAATTTCAGTATCATAGTTGGGGGTCATAATAAAATATTTAATTTATAGAAAAACATTTTATGAAAAAAAGTACCAAAACTAAATTAAATTTGTAACCTTTAATTGGTCGAATATCCAAAAAGTACCAAGCATATATTCCTTATTTCTTACTAAGTATTGAAAATAATTTAAAATTTATTTCAAAGAGTACTAAAATAAAGATTTTACCCGTTTTCCCACCTAAAAGTTGTCAAATTCAAAAAAAGTACCAAATACCTCTGTAATTTTTTTAGGTCGATAAAGATGCATTTTATTTCAAAGAGTACTAAAATAAAGTTTTTATTCGTTTTCTAACCTAAAAGGTGCCAATTTAAAAAAAATGTACCAAACACCTCTGCAAATTTTTCAAGTAGATAAAGATGCATTTTAAGTTTTGTTTGTATCTATATTAGTTGAGATGATATAAGGTTAACGAATTTACCCCTTTTTCCATCTAAAACTTCGAATTTCTAGAAATTTCTTCTTAGTGGATCTACACATGGAGAGGGAACGTATAGTTCAAATGTCATGTCTCTACCTTTTGGCGTTTGGGCTGAGCGATGTTGAATCAGTCGACACTCTGTACAAGGGTTCCTAATTTCCCGGACTTTTTTCATTCCTCGGAGGAAATTAAAACATCTTTTCGTTCCCGGTAATTCCCGGGAACTTGTTAATACTAAATTAAACAAAAAAAAAAAAATTAAATTTTTTTCGAATAAATTGTTTTATAATTTTACCAGCTTTTTAAAAGAAGTATAAAATAACTAAATTTGGTTGTATAATGTTGGTCCAGCCTTTTAAGGGTTTCTAATTTAATAGATTGGTATTGTCACACTCGATGTTTTAATCGGTATAACATCAATAAATTCTATTGTTTAAATAATTCTGCTTTTAAAATTTTATAAATTTTTGCGATTTTCAAAGTGAAGTCTGCCTAATACATGCTATAGTTGTTATCATCACTTATACTTTAAGCAAGAGAACTTGGGGCTCAAATATGGGGAGCAGTTATTCTTCTAATCCCTCTCTCTCTCTCTTGTTCTCTTAGCTTTTTATTATTATTGTTATTATTAATAGAATATTGTTGGGGAGACCAGTGCTGCCAGAAATTGTATTGTATGTAAATGAAAGAATGCTAAATCGTTGTTCTAAAGCTTATAAAAATTAGCTTAAACTTTTGTTATTAGACATTTTTGTTTTTCTTAAGAACTATTTTTTTAGTCAGTTTAAAAAACTGCAACAAACTGAATATATAATCTTTATGTGGATTATTCTTTATTTCTAAAGTAAAATTTGGGCAGCTAAGTTATGATCGCAGCGGATTTACATGCAAATGCATGTTTTTTCTCGAACATACAACTAACATGTAGAATTAGTCTACATATATCGAAATCACAAATTTTGTCTGTAAAATGGCATCGATTTCTTTGGACATATTTTTGAATATTTTATTGATAGTGCATATTTTGTTATATTTGTCCTCAAAATGCATATTATCCCAATTTTTAATAAATATTGTCTCGAATTTTTGTAGAAATATCATCAAATGTTGTCGTCTAACTTCTTTCGACATGGAGAAACTGCCAATAAGTCTTCTTTATTACTTTATCAGCAACTGAAAATTATTATTTCAAAATATTTTGCTTCAAAAAAGTTTAGAGATTTTGTTTAAAGTAGCAAAAATTCATTATTGTAATTTCGATTTAGATATATGAGATTTCCTTACTGAAAGATTTTGTAACTTCACATACACAGCTACCGCTCTTAAGAAACATTTATTAAGATATTTAAATAAAGGTTGTATGTTACTTTACAGCACGATCAATATTTTGATGATTTTTAAATGCAAGTCACATTGTGCCAGCTCCAACGTTTATGGAGTTAAACAAGTATGAATACCAAGATATTATCGTTAATGTATACTTCGTTTTCTCAGAAGTACAATTATAATTTTAAAACGTTAACTATTTAAAGGGTAAAGGGTGTTTTTTCAAACCCGATAGAATTTACGATGGCGTTAACTGTCATACGCAGCAAATCATCATAAATAGATTGACGCTTGATTATCCAAATTTGCTTTGAAAATCAGTCATCGATTGGCGCAACATGTAGGCAACTTCGTGTTTCGTTCACCTGAGCAAGCCATCCGTCGAACTGTGGATAGATTTCATACTACAAGCTCTCTAAATAATGCAATAACCCAAACACATCGAAAGAATGTTCGTACAGAGAGAATATCGCCGCTGTAACCTAAAGTAAGCAAGAAGATTAATGGATTCGTCGTCGGTAGCAGGATTCTGTCCGTCTTGTACATGAACAATTTAGCCTAAAGATCTTGACCAATATCCGTATAAGATCCAGCTGATGCAAGAATCAAAGCCACGGGACCATCATATGCGTCGTTCTTTCGCCGATTAAGTTCTAGAGCAGTTGGAAAGTGATCCGATGTTTAATCGCAAAATTGTGTTCAGCGATGGGGCTAATTTTTAGCTAACGTACTTGTTAATAAACAAAATTGAGGCATATGAAGAGAGACTAGTCCACAACAGATCCCACAGACTCCACTATATCCAGAAAAATGCAAAGTTTGAGAGCGGAGCTCGCGTTACAGTCAATGGAGATCTTTACCGCACCATGATCAATGATTTTTTGTTTCGAAATATGGAAGACATTGATCCGGGCGAGATGTGGTTTCAACAGGATGGCGCTACGTCGCATATGGCGACCTCAACCATCGATTTATTGTAATCAAAATTTGGTGATAACATTATTTCGAGAAATGCACCTATCAATTGTGCTCCAAGGTCGTGCGATTTGCTACCTATCGATTATTTCCTGTGGGGCCACGTGAAGTCACTAATTTATGCTGTTAAACCAGCAACAATTGACGCCTTGGAGGCCAACATTATTCGTGACATACGCCCAGCAATGCTCAATAAAGTAGCCCAAAATTGGTCGTCCAGAATGCGCTTCATCAAGAACAGCCGCGATGGCTAAAGAGTAAGTCAAAAAACATTTTTACCGCTTTTTTTTTAATGAAGTTAGCTTTTAATATATATCAAATATTATCTTTTCTAAATCATTAATTTCCAACTGTTATTTCGGTCAAAATGGTCAGCAAAAAAAAATACCTGAAAAAAAATTAAAAAATTTTCAAAAAACTTCAACAAAAAAATAGCAAAGATCTGAAGGATCATCGTTAAACTGTTTCAAAAGCCATTAAACAGTATAATGAAGACTTGAACTTTGAAAGAAAACCTGGATCAGAAAGAAAAATATGTCTAACAGATATTGGTAAGGCAAAAGAAGTCAAACAACTTTTTCGAAGAGCACCGAACACTTCTATCAGAAAAGCAGCTCGTAAAGTTAAATTGTCTGATTCTTTTGTAATACTGGGTTGAGGTCGTACGAAGTTCAGAAAGTCCCAAAATGCTATGCAGTAAAGAACTTAGAAGCAAGAGAACGAGCGAAAAATTGAGGTAAAATTTTATAATATGTTGTGTGATGGATGACGAAACTTGTGCACTGGCAGACTTTTCACAACTTCCGGGTCAAGATTTTTATGTGGCTGATGGAGGAGGTAATGTTCAAGAACAATACCGGACAAAAAACCAAACAAAATTCCCCAATAAGTTTTTTGTGTGGCAAGCCATTTGCAGTTGTGGCAAAAGAAGCCAATCAATCGATTGTGAAGAAGCCAATCAAGAGTGTCTACAAAACCGGCTTTAATCAGCACAGAGTGCCTTCATATTTCTGGCCCTATTTAACATCATGCCACTATGGAAAAAATGCCCTTAGTGGTATTTAAACAACAATAATGTCCAGAACTTCGGCTAGTGGAAAGGTATTGGGCTCTTGTATTTTATCTATTTTAAGCGTAAGTGGACCAACTCTTTCAAAAAGTTAACGGAAGAAACTATGAAATCTTTAATGGGAAGATTTACCGCCAATTTTTTAATGAATTTGTACAATATTTGAATAAATTTACGAATTTTTGAGAATTTTTATATTGAACGGTTTAAGTTTTATTTAACTTAATACAACTATAAGTTTTTTTGGCACACTCTTTATATTGATTTTCGTTTTTTGGAAATGTCTCGAATGTTTTGCCTAAGAAATGATCGAGAAAACTTCGATTGCGATTTCATTATCGAAAATCGTGGTCAAGTTTAAAATTTCTAACTTTTAAATCCAACAATAAAAGTGCTAATATGGCAACACTCTTGGGGATCGTTCGTTTTGGAGCACCGCGCTCACACACAAACACACACACACTCTTATTATCTAGACTTCTCAGTAGACTTGGGGAAACAAACATTCACAGTCATTCGGTTTGTGAAAGATCGCATCGATCTTTACAACGGCAGAAAATAACTAAATAAAATAAAAATAAACTCGAATAATTGTGTATATTTTTACTGGTTTTTTGTTGTTGTGTGGTGTTTTTTTTTTTTATTTTTTTGTATATTTTATAATTTTTTTTTTCTGTCATGTTTTGCTTTTTAAACCTTAATTCAATTCATACTACTCTTTGATTAACACTCAACTAGTAGAATTTTGTTATTTTTATGTGATTTAATAATTAAATAATATAAAAAAAGTTGTTTTTTCGGAAAAATACTTTAAACAAAATAGAAAACAAACAAAAAATTAAAATAATTAAAGAAAATGTGAAACTCAAAACTGGAAATTTAATGAAAATTAAGGTAAATTATTATAAAATTATAGCAAAAAAGTTCTATTTCAAATGTTTAATAAAAAAAATAAAAAATGTTTCTATTTTAGAGAAAGAAAAGAAAACACAAACTTAAGTAAACAGTTGAAAAAAGTCTAAGGTTACCCACGTAAATGAACTGAATTGGAACACACTCGAAACAAAGAGATCATACAGACAACCAAACAACATCTCCCAGTGGGAAACATATACACGGTAGCGTTTATTTATTTATTTAGCAACATTCCTCTAACTGCTGCTAGACAAATTGTTTTTCAAGCGTAACAGGCCCACCAACCAACCAACCAGCCAGCCAGCCAACACTTAACAGCGTTTGAAGAAATTTCCACACAGCAAAATTGTCATTACTTTCTTGAAATATTCTTTATTACGAGGCACGTATGCCTTCGCCGCCGTGTACACCACGCTCCATACGCAACACACCCGCTTTTCCACCAGCTCCAAAATTAGCTAGAGCTAAATTAAAATCATCATCGTTAGATCATGAAATATTTTTAACCTCAAATCGCAAATTGAGACCTTTGCAGGCTAGTTCCTCGTTAGAATGGCATCAACATCACCAGCATCCCCACCAGCTACAGCATCAAAACTCCATAGCTCATACTATACCGCGCACTGGATCCACCTCATCTTTAGCCAGTAGTATACAATTTCCCTCCTCACTAGCGGCAGCAAATAATTATCAAGATTTTAAACTTGATATCATTAATCAGGTGAGTGTTAAATATCAATATGGGATTATTAAGAAGAAAAATATTGTACAAAAATACATCAATAATAATTTTCAAACCCATATTATTGCTAGTGCCCTCCCTTGACAAATTGATAAGAATTTTAAAACGTTCAAGACCTGTCCTTATCTGTTAAATATGTACTCTGTACCTTTCCTACAAAATATACATAAGTATATGTATGTATAAGTATGTAAATATACAGCGTATAGAAACCCATCACTTTGTGGGTGTCTCCATGTGTATGTTACTCCCTACGTCCGTCCGTCCTCTACGAAATAATAATTCATTTCTTTTTATACCCTACAACACTTTTAATAAGGTTGTGTTTATATTCAGATTTGTAACTTAGAATAAAAATGGGTTTAAAGTCACAACTTTTTTGATTTAAAAAAATATATCACATACTAATTAATTACTTGCATAACCTAGCAGTTCTAGGAGTTCTGTCTAGAACTAGTGATTTTACCTATCATTTAGGGTTACAACTAGTTAAATAACTAGCTATGTGACTAGTTATTTTAACACGTGCATGACCTAAGCAGGGGGTCAATTGACCATTTTGGATTTCAATGAGACTGTCTGATAGCTCGTTCACATACTGGTTACATAGAGTCAGTTACCTTACTAATGCCCGTAATAAATAAATATCTATAAGTGCTTAGTTACTTATGGAGTAAAAGTATTTGGTAATTTTTACCCGTAGATATTGATTTGAAATTAATATCAAGTTACCTTATATCAAAATTGATCTGCCTTGTATTTTACACCGTAGATATCTAGTTGTTGAAGTTACGGGCATAAGTAGCTACCTAACCAGTTACTTGATCAGCTACAAAACTAGTTATTTTAAAACGTGTTTTCTTGCTAATTGACCTCAAATAGTTAGTTAAAAAGACATCACATAAACAGTCCAATAACCGGTTGCTTGTAAACAAACCTTCGTACGACAGCTCTCCAATAGGTTACTTCTGGCAGGTAAAATAACTGTTTTCTAAAGTGCAGTACAAAATAAACGTTGAAAGTGAGTACACTTACTTAGAGGCACTTAAGAGACAATTGACTTCACACTAGGTTATATGGTGTCAGTATACTTAAGCAAAAATAAAATAAACTGTATGAGAATTATATCAACACAATTTGTATAAAACTAGAATGTACGAATTACTGATAAAGAAAGGCAGTTATTAACGTCTAAAGTAACTACACTCTAGATTACTTAGAGGCACTTAAGTTACAATACCGGTTACATAGATACATTTACCTTACTGGCTACCTAACCAGTTACTGGATCAGCTACAAAAGTAGTTATTTCAACATGTTTGCTTGCTAATTGACCTCAAATAGTCCGATTGCTTGTAAACATTCCTTCCCCCGACAACTCACCAATAGATTAGTTCTGGCGGGTAAAATAACTGCTTTCTAAAGTGCAGTACAAAATAAACGTTGAAAGTGAGTATTCTCTAGTATACTCAGAGACACTTAAGAGACAATTGACTTCACACTAGGTTACATGGGATGTCAGTATACTTAAGCAAAAAAATAAACTGTATGAGAATTGACTACTTGCTTAACTGCTTGGAAATGTCTCCAATTAAAATTCAACACAAAGAATTTTGATATATAAGTAAGTAATGCTACTTAATATTATGACGATCGGTTCATAATATAAGGCCCACTTACAAAAATTCCTTTAACTATAATAAATAGTTTAACAATTTTGGTATCCAAAGAAAATTCAAACCAAAAAATGTTATACATACAAACACAAATAATGCCACCTAATATAATGACGATCGGTCCAAAGATCTTCCGAAAATCAAACATGTATAAATATTTTTTGCAAGTATTGCTATCGAGATAAAATTTAACTCAAATATGTTTTATATACACAAAAATCATTCTACACAATTTTTGTACGATCGGTCCCTAATGACTCGTATGTAGAACCCATATAGCTCCCACTTTAGAAAAGCAATTAAAAAGGAATCTCTTAAAATTTCTAATAAGGATACAACATTTTGTACAGATCAGTTTAATTATATTTAAAATCTTTCTAGAAAATTTTAAGGACACCGGTACATATCATAAGATCATAGTTGCTCATAGTTCCCACTTAAGCAAACACTTCCCACTAAAAAAATTTACGATTGGTCGATTATGGACTGAATGTTTATTAAATGGCTAAGAGTCTCAGAGCTTTTATACTTAAAATCTCAAATCTCTGAAACAGACGTTAAGTCTTTATTATTTCTGAAATAATGGCTTATTAAACACCTTGGGTAGGACTATTATGCCAACCGTAAAATAATCAAAGAGCGCGGAACGTTGCCCAAACAGAACACCCATTTTGTTAAACCAATTTTATCATTTGAACGTTATATCCATCCATGGTGATTTGGCAAAAAAAAAAAAACTGAATAAATGAAAGCCAATTCGACAGATGTAGTAGCTTCAACAATATGGCCGCTATCAACTGTCAAAGTTCGGAAGGCCTATTGAAAGACCCTATACGACAAAATGTGATACGGGAAAACAAAATAATTTAATAAGAAGTTTCCATTTCTTTCTTATATAATCGGTGTAGGGTATTATATAATCGGGCTTGATCGACTATACTCGAGATGTTTTCACTAAAAACTAATATTTTTATACCCTTCACCATAAGTGGCAGGAGGGTATATATAAGTTTGTCATTCCGTGTGTAATTCCAAATATCTTACATACACGATTGATACATCAATATACCTGCTATAGTCCCGATTAGGTTTTTATTTAAATTTAAAAAATCGGCCCAGAATTGGCTGAGATATTAGCAAAAACCCCGACTACCTGTATTTTTTACCTATTTTTAATCTGTATCTGAATTACTATGTCATTAATATAGATAATATGAATATCTTATGATATATAAATTTCAAATACCTTTCCAACGTCGTTTATAACGCCATAGTAATGATTGACAATGGTATATATAAGTTCGCCATTCCGTTTGTGATTTCCATATTTTTCATTTGCGACCCCTTAAAGTATATACATTATGGATCGTTATATATTTCGTATTCGATATAGCCAACTTAGACTGCTACTTAAACCGAGAAAATCTGCCCACAAATGGCTTAGATATAAGCAAAATACCACGACTACCTCAATTTTTTTAAATTCTTTTGAATGTCGATTTGGAAAATCAATTTACTTTTCAAATTATTGGACTCAAATATATAGATCAATTCAATAAATTTGTCAGAATCAAAGTAGCCTGGCTTTTTGGTTTGTAAGTAAAACGTTGCTCTATTCCCTGATAACTGGACTTAGCCCTTATAGAATTTAAAATTCCTATTCGTTCCAACTCAGTCTGTTAGATATTCTGATTTTAGATTATATTAGCCATAGCTTGCTTAAAAATCCTGTTTGCATTTGAATCCCTCAAAGAAATTAAAATTTTAAAATTTGGAAACATCTCAATTTCTCCTTCCAACTCGCTCTGTTAGACATTCTGTCTATGGATTATATTAGCCATACACCATGTTTACAAATTCTATTCCCTAAAAACTGGACATATCCGCTATAAGTAGAATTTCAAATTTTAAAATTTCATTGTAACTAGTTCAGGTAAAGTTCCTACTCGTTCCAACTCGCTTTGTTACATATTCGGATTATGGATTTTATTAGCCATACACCTTGTTTACAAATCCTGTTGGCATTTGTCCGCTTATATTGCCTATATTGCTTGAAAACTGTACTTATCTCTTATAGAATTTCAACTTTTAAAATTTCATTCTAACTAGTTCTAATAATGTTCCCACTCGGTCCAACTCAATCTGTTAGATATTCTGACTTTAGATTATATTAGCATACACCATGTTTACAAATTCTATTTGTATTTGTCTCCCTGTCTGGTCTTATCTCTTATAGAATTCCAAATTTTAAAATTTCATTCTAACTAGTTATTTTCTTATTCTTATTCGTGACTATGGCTTATAGTAGTGTGGCATCTTGTACACATATGCTCTTATCTTTTGTCCTCCCACGTTGTCGGGCCATTTATCCCGGTCAAATGTGTCCATGAATATGATAAATATTTCGTTTTTAATACATATACAAATATGCGTTATAACAGAACTCTGTTATCTCAAATGGTGTGTGTCTAGGGTTATTCACACACATACAATTAATGAGGTTTATCTATTGTCAAGACAAAGCTGTCTGTGCTAAAGCATTTAAATGATAATATTTTCTCTTGATGACATATTAAGGTTTATCATGACAAAAATTTATCAATTATAGACATAGAGTGAAAAAGCACTTGACATAAAGCAGTGATGGCAAATATGGGTTTAATTAACTGCCATAGCGCATCATTTGTTCGGCTTTACTCTCTCCCCCATACTCTCCTATTTGTTTTATTTTAGTTTTGTTTACTTTAATATTAAAATATATATATTTTTCTATTTCATTTAGGTTCTTTTTTTTCAAGCCGTGCGTTTTTTTTTATTATTATTTTGCTTATTTCCTGATAAAGCTGTTTAAATAATCACTTATTATTTTTTTTTTCAAAATGTATGTATGTATAGTTTAGCTTCTTTGGTTTTAGCAAATTTACTTTATTTATTTAGTAAATTTATGCATATTGCTGCTTTTTAGAACATTTAGTTATTTAGTACAGAGAAACATAATAATTCTTAAGATTCTACAGACGGTGTTTTATTTATTGCAGTCATGACAAGTAATGCGAAATTCCCCATTGTTGTTATTGTGGCTAGAGTTTATTTTTAGATCCTATACAGTCTAGAGTCTAGACCACAATTCTGGGTTAATATTATAATGCTTAGTTGAATGAGAAAAGGTTTATTTGTTATTTGGCTTTATTATGTTGGAATCTATTCCGACAATGTTTAATGGAATTTGATCATTCTTGCTATTTTTGGCTACCGTTACTTTTAAATATATTAATATATTTAAAATATTATTTAACTTGAAACAGTGAGCGCTAAAATTATATTAACCGTATTTATTCATAGATATTAATATAAATTAACCTGCATTTTGAATACAGTGCACTCGCGGTAACGTGAACTAATTAAAACCAAGGGAGTTCATGTTAGTGAAATTGTTCACGTTAGCGATTGTCGAATTTCATCGAAACAATATAAAATTTTACAATATAAACCTGTGTTTTACATGCTCGAACGTGAAATTCCTTTATTTTTATTTTCTTTATTAAAATATAAAACAAAAATTATTGATTCAAATGCATTACAAATCAAGATCACGAGAAAATATACATTGAAATAAAATTACTCATACGTTGCTTTACAAAAAATATTAATTTAGAGGATATAAACACATTTTTAATATAACAGGATTCCCTAAACTTTAAAAATCGAATTTATTGTATGTATTTCAGTGTTGTTTACATGCTTAGAAAACAAATGCAGTGTTCACGTTATAGAGCTTTCTGAGTTTGTTCACGTTACAGAGTACTTAATGTAAACAAAAGCTTGTTCACGTTATGCGGTGTTCACGTTAGACGGTGTTCACGTTACCGCGAGTGCACTGTATTTTGTTTTCAAAACATTCTCTCTTAATTCAAAATCATACAAAATATGTGTATTAGAAGAGCATTTAGGCAACTTTGTGGAGAGTATGGTTGTAGATATCGGTAGATTTTATATCCTCAGACGTTTTAGTTAATTGTTACATTCTTTTGTTAGAAGAATTTAAGTTCCAAAACCTACGATACTTTTATAGAGGAACTTATGTATGTTACTAAGTTCGTACACTACTTCATATATTCTTTTTAGCCAGTATAAGGAGAGGCTGTTTAGATTGGACCCTGCGATCAAGTCAGATCATGTTGTGGTTTGAATATGTAGAAAATGATATCTGTTGCAATACTGCAATGGCCCAAATGAGATACCTTTAAGGTTGCATTATAAACATGGTCCAAATAGAAGAGTATCTAGTTACGAATCGTAACCGAAGAGCCTTATCGAGGCAGATGGTTCTATTAAAGTGTTCGTTTTGTAATGATTTTTGTCAAAGCTGTCACAATTATGGGTCTTACAGTTGGCACAAGGAGCCCAAAACCACTCGGTTGAGTTATTTTATCTTATCTTTAATATAATTTCATAAATTGATTAATATTTATTTGGACCTATGTATAGGCTTTTTCCTTTACTTCTTTAAGTCAATTGGCCACCACCATTGTTAGGCCTTTTTTTGATTCATATTTATTTGGACCTATGTATAGGATTTTTCCTTTACTTCATTAAGTCAATTGGCCACTACAATTGTTAGGCCTTTTTGTCGCACTTTCAATAGTTTTGCCAAGAACTTCGGGCAATAAGTTTCCCACTATTTTTACAAATATTATCTTTCAACAATTCTACACCATTTCCAATTGTATTTCAGAAGTTTCTAATTGTATTTCAGAAATTTCCAATTGAATTTCAGAAATTTCCAATTATATTTCAGAAATTTCCAATTGAATTTCAGAAATTTCTAATTATATTTCAGAATTTTCTAATTATATTTCAGAATATTCCAATTATATTTCAGAAGTTTCCATTTATATTTCAGAACTTTCTAATTGTATTTCAGAATTTTCTAATTGTATTTCAGAATTTTCCAATTGTATTTCAGAAATTTCCATTTGTATTTCAGAAGTTTTAATTTATACTTAAAATATTTCTAATTGTATTTCAGAAATTTCCAATTGTATTTCAGAATTTTCCAATTGTATTTCAGAAATGTCCATTTGTATTTCAGAAAATTCTAATAGCAATTCCAATGGAAATTTCTGAAATACAAATAGAAAATTCTGAAATACAATTGGAAAATTCTGAAATACAATTGGAAATTTCTGAAATACAATTAGAAATATTTTAAGTATAAATTAAAACTTCTGAAATACAAATGGAAATTTCTGAAATACAATTGGAAAATTCTGAAATACAATTAGAAAATTCTGAAATACAATTAGAAAGTTCTGAAATATAAATGGAAACTTCTGAAATATAATTGGAATATTCTGAAATATAATTAGAAAATTCTGAAATATAATTAGAAATTTCTGAAATTCAATTGGAAATTTCTGAAATATAATTGGAAATTTCTGAAATTCAATTGGAATTTTCTGAAATACAATTGGAAACTTCTGAAATACAATTGGAAATGGTGTAGAATCTGTGTTGTTAACATAGAACCGTGATTTAAAAAAAAACTCCTAAAGAAATAAGTCTTAAATGATCAAATCATGCGATCTTGCCTAGCAGTTGTAATTTTCCACAATGTAATGTCCTCCGCGGTAGGCGCCATACAATTACGACATTTGTATCGATTCCTGCGACCACGAAATGAATAGTTTTTCTAGGCAGATCATTCAAAGCTTAGATTAACATAGATATTCAACTGTACATAAGATATGGATGACTCCTCCTATGACTTCCCAGAAAAAACTCACCAGTAGAACCTTTATTATATTTAGATAATGTTGCCCAGTGATGCCAGATATCGCTTAGAAGTTTTTTGAACCTTTGGATTTGATTGTGGGGTTTAAGATTTTAATTATGTTAACTGGCTTTGGGTCATCATTACTTGTAAGATAATGCTAAGCAATCTAAAGACAGATGTTTCATCCTAAATTTTTAGTTTCCAAAATGGTTTGTGGTCGACTTCTCTTGTTTCTCACTGATCAATATAACGCAGCTCTTAGACTTTTCTCAAATTAATTCAGATGTGCCTAGAGCTCCGAAAAGTGTTTTAATTTTATTGGTCGGCAAAGTTGTTCACCATTTCCGACATAAAAGATCGTATACTCGAAACTGTATACAGATTACTCTAAATTTCTAAAGTTTTCTCGTTTCATTTACAAAAAGGAGTTATTAAAAACTGGATTTCTTACGAAATTTTAATGGAATTATTATAAGAATTAAAAAGGTTAATCATTAGATATGGGATTTTTCAAAAACAAAATGGTTTTCCCGGTGTATTTGAGAGTATGATTATCTCTCTCAGAGATGACGGCAATTGGCTACTAAGATTGATTTCATTAGACTTTTAATTGAGGGGATTTCTAAAGTTCTATGTGAATAAGACGCAATCGTAAAAAATCCAGTTCTTAATAACTCCTTATTGAAAATGAAACGAGAAACTTCAAATGACGGCGACAAGAGCATAATTGGCGATATTTAGAGTAATCTGTATAAAGTTTCGAGTATACAATATTTTATGTCGGAAATAGTGAACAACTTTGGTGACCAATAAAATTAAAACACTTTCCGGAGCTCTAGGCACATCTGAATTAATTTGAGAAAAGTCTAAGAGCTGCAATCGACCGATGCCCTTAAAGTCTACATAATCCAGACCATCGCTAAACTCTAACAGGATCTATCTGAGAGAGCCATTGAAATTTGAAGCTCTTGAGCCGTAGTAATTTTGTGTTTAATTTTTACAGAACTGTTCGTGCCCTTTTAGTGACGCAGTATTTTTTATCTACAATTTCCCATGAGTTTTCTATGGAATTGAGATCTGGCGATTGGGCAGGCCACTTCAACACCCGTACCTCATTGGATTGTAACCTCTCGTTACAAGGCGTGTTTGAGGACGTTGTCGTGTTGGATTCTCTAAACTAGGGGCATATTTTCCTCATCGTATGGATACAAAAAAAATTTTAGAATGGATCTGTATCTTTAGTCCAGTCGTAGTATCTTTTATGATAAGAATAATATTTATATTTCCACTTGCTTAGTGGACTGTCTCTTTTGTGGTCTAGTCTCCTTCTCTTCGGCCGTCTTACAATTGTTCTCCCATCACTGTCTCCTAAATTGTATTTGCATTAATCCGAAAAGAAAACAATATTTCATTTCTGTTTCGACCAGTTTAAGGCCCGTTTTCTCAATGTATCCACAAACTGCCTGTTACTAAATGTCGACATAAATTTATTAGGTCGATAAACTGTCCGTTAACAATTTTGATTTTCTCAATATACCAACAAAAAACATTATTTTCAATTGGCAATACCTCTTAAAATTGATGTGAAACTTGGGAACCCTGCCTTCAAGTGACAACATGTTTACATAAATCAGCTGTTTAATGTGGCCATCGACAGCCGGAATCTTTTGAAAAATTCATTATCCTCCTTGTATGCCAGGTAGTTAGGCCTGGCATGATAAACTCTTTCAACATTCACTTGGAACTCATGTTCTTCGTGTTCATCCTTCATCAAATTAATGTTAATTCCTCTATTAAACTTTTTTTTTATAAAATCCATTTAATTTCGTTTACAAAAACACAAACACATAAAAACTATGAACAGCAGTCAGCTGATTGAATTTATCTGTACGATAAATAAATAATTGGCAGATGAGGTCGGGTTAGCTTTGCGACAGAATAGAAGCAAATGAGACATTGAGAAAACCAAATGTCTTTAATCAGCAGATTTTCGTTGGGAAAAAAGATAATCACCTAATGAGAAAACGGCCCTAAATGTTCTTTGACTAATTGTATACTAGCAGTACGGTTTTTTTAGAAATAAGTGGTTTTTTCGCGGGGCGATAGCAACCGATACCTGCCTCA
Source organism: Calliphora vomitoria (assembly GCA_942486065.2). Taxonomy (NCBI): domain Eukaryota; kingdom Metazoa; phylum Arthropoda; class Insecta; order Diptera; family Calliphoridae; genus Calliphora; species Calliphora vomitoria. Next base: position 19,209,178 of record OW818033.2, on the reverse strand, counting down.
TTTACCCCAGTGGTCATAATAAGTTTATTCACAAAACTTAAGCATGAAGATCTTTTCAGACATGTCTTGAATGACAAATTAAGTAGGTTGATGTTAATATGACGTTATTGTCCTTATCCGAAAATATCTAGGAAGGTTATTTGTAGTGCTGGGTTTTGAAAGATTTTTATACTTCTCCAATGCGATCAATCACATGTTTTTATTATTTTCTTGGGAATGGATAAACTCCGTGATGTTAGGAAGCCTAATCTGTTTGTAAAATTGTAGGGAATTTATGTCTATTAAGGAAGATAATTAACTATAATATCTTCGTGTCTTTTGTAGAATTCCCGGCAATGAAAAGAAGCCAAATTTTGATAAATAAAAATTTCCCGGGAAATTCGAAAATTTCTGGATGAATCCACATAAGATCCAAGAGCATCCCAAAAATGTCACTGTTTGGTGAGGATTTTGGGAGGTCGATATTTCGCTGGCCATTACATAGGTCTTTTGGCTTGAATTGGATGATATGGACACTAACGACATGTGATTTCAACAGGACTACGATTTGGCCTTGTTAGACTTTTGCTTGTGGAATTTTCTTAACTCGAAGGTCTTTGCGAATAAACCAAAAAACCATAGCGGCCCTCAAAGCCAACATAACCCATGCCATCGGTCAAATTCAGCCTGAATTTTGCTCCAGAGTCATGGAAAATTGAACATTTCGGCAGACATTTACACGATGTTATATTTCATACATAATTTCATCGATAGAACTTTTAAACGAATAAAGAAAGTGCTGAATGAAAGACGCTGTACTATATCTTCGTAATTTGTGTAGCATTTACCTATATAGGATCCCGATTTTTCCAGATTTGAGCAACAGTTTCACCTAAACCATTAAATATCAATGTTCCAACTTTCCGAATAAAAAATGTGTTTCACAAGCGTGCCATAACATTTACAATGCACTGTACCTATTAGTTAAATACAATATAATTCATTGGGCTTGTTAATTGTATTGCTCTCTAAATGTTTATTTCATTCAACAACAATATATTTATAAAAGTACTTACATACTTAGCCGCACACAATTTTTATTATAAGTAGTATTTTTCTGTTATTTTTTCCCCCACTTTTTAAAAGATAATTGAGAGTAGATATGTATATAAAAAATAATAACAAAATGTATTTTCAAAAGCAAATAATTGCTTTCCGCAACTGATCAGCAAATCAGATTTGTTTACACTTAAATGTTTCAAGATTTTATGAGTTAATTTGAAAATATTTTATGTCTATGAGTTTAAGAACAAATTACGTACAAGCTATTTATCCATGTACTATACAATAGAACAGAGACATTTATGCCGAGAACAACCAAAAAAAAAAATAAACAACAAGAATTCAGTGTTTAGGTGTGAATTGACATTTTGCAGGTTAAAATCGGTTTGTTAGAATTATTAAACAGATTACAAACATTTTTAAAAATAACAATGTCATTCATACTCGTTACTGCAAATGGGTTTTGTGTGCAATTATTTTTTTTTTTTTATTTTTCAACTAAATATGATTACATTTTTCCCATATTGTTTAAGGAAATACAACAAAATGTTACATTTTTATTTTACGTTTTCAATACAATTAACTTTTGTCATGCTATTTGGAACAAAGCTTTAAACAGAAAAGATCACAAGTTATGAATTTTTTGACAAATATAATAATAAGCATCATTTTTCTTGTTAATTTTTGTTCTAAACACAATAATTTTTTAACCTTGTGTAATTATAGAAATGGAATATTTATTACTTTGATCTTGTGATCTTTAAGAAATATGTATCTAATTTCACAGCTGCCAGATAATTTTCAAACATGCTTGCTTTCTGTCTTCTTATCCTCCACATATTCAAATAAATAACTACATCAATTATCAATATTCAATTTATTTAAATCTAAAATCAGTTTTCGAACTGTAAGCCACAGGGCAAATGAGGCTGATCTTGGTTGCTATTGTCCTTGCGAAAAAACCTCATATGTCTGAAATAAAACCTACTGCACGAATACAGTTTGCCACAGAACATTTATAAACTGGTCGAGACAGAAATGGAATGCTGTTTTCTTTTTGGATAAATCCAAATACAATTTAAGAGGCAGTGATGGGAGAACATTTGTAAGACAGCCGAATGGAAGGATTCTAGACCCCAAGTACACAAATAAGACAATCAAATTTGGCGGTCGCAATATTATAGTGTGGGTGTGTGTTTTTCAGGACAAGGTATGAGTCCAATTCATATCATAAAAGACAGATTATGACTGAAATCTGATACAGATCAATTTTAGACGAAAAATTATAAAAAAACCAAAGTGGGAATTTTAGAATTTTCGTAACAAGCTATTATTTAAACAAGACTATAGACGAGATTTTAGACACGTCTTTAGACGAGACTACAGACAAGACTACAGACGATAGAAGATATAGAGATAAACTATAGACAAGACTATAGACGAGACTATAGACAAGACTATAGACGAGACTATAGACTTGACTAAAAACTAAACTATAGACGAAGCTGCAGACTAAACTATAAACGAGACTATAGACGAGGCTAAAACGAGACTATAGACAAGACTGCATACGAGACTACAGAAGATACAATAGACAAGACTTTAGATGAAACTATAGGAGAGACTATTGACTTGACTAAAGACGAGGCTAAAGACGAGACTATAGACAAGGCTAAAGACGAGACTACAGAAGATACAATAGGCGAGACTACAGACGAGACTATAGACGGAACTATAGAGGAGACTATAGACAAGACTGCATACGAGACTACAGAAGATACAATAGACACGACTTTAGACGAAACTATAGGCGAGACTATTGACTTGACTAAAGACGAGGCTAAAGACGAGACTATAGACAAGACTACAGAAGATACAATAGACAAGACTTTAGACGAAACTATAGGCGAGACTGCAGACGAGACTATAGACGAAACTATAGAGGAGATTATAGACGAGGCTAAAGACGAGACTATAGACAAGACTGCAAACGAGACTACAGAAGATACAATAGACAAGACTTTAGATGAAACTATAGGCGAGACTACAGACGAGACTATAGACGGAACTATAGAGGAGACTATAGACAAGACTTTAGACGAAATATAGACGAAGCTATAGAGGAGACTATTGACGAGACTAAAGAGGAAACTAAAGACGATACTATAGACGAGACTAAATATGATACTATAGATGAGTATCAGTACTCTGAGAAAATGTGCCTATTTTAGAAATTCCAGCTCAACAATGACCCCAAGCACAGATCTAGGGATTTAACCGAGTAAAATACAGACCGAGCAAAAATCAGACTCAAATTTATACCACGAATGAATCTGGTTTCAAGAGAATTCCAAAATATTTCCACGAAGACAATTGAAGCTGAAACATTTTAATTTGTGTGATATACATATCGTTACCTTAATATACAAGGTGGCGCAAAAGTAAACTTCCGATGTTTTTTGGCTGTAATTAAAAAAAAAAATGAAAAACTTTGATTCTTTTTGTGGATTATTTTTATTTGGTCTTTTGATTTTTTTTACATCAAGTCGAGAATATGATGTCATGTAAATGGCCGCCGCAACAGTTGATTGTCATTTGAGCCCTTTTTATGGCATTTTCCATCACTTTGGCCAAAAACTTCCGGCGATTGGTCCTCACATTCTTAACGGATATTGTCTTTAAGAGCTGCAAGAGTCTGAGGCTTGTTGACATAAACCCGCTACTTCAAAAAGCTCCACAAAAAGAAGTCTGGAGCGGTCAAATCAGGCGATCTTGCTGGCCAGTGCAAATCGCCAAAACGGAAGATTAGGCGCCCGGGAAATGCATCCTTCAGCATATCGGTTGTGGCACGTGCAGTGTGTGCCGTTGCACCGTCCTGTTGGAACCACATGTTTTCCAATCCCAATTCATCAAGTTGCGGCAAAAAGAACTCGTTGATCATTGCACTGTAGCGCTCACCATTCACAGTAACCGTTTGGCCAGCGACGTCTTCGAAGAAAAAAGGTCCGATGACTCCTCCAGCGAAAACAGCACACCATACAGTGACTTTGAGCGGGTGTAATGGCTCTTGGTAGGTTACACGCGGATTTTCAGTGCCCCAGAAGCGTAAATTTTGCTTATTTACGTACCCGCTAAGATGGAAAGGGGCCTCATCACTCATGATTATTTTTGATGAAAAATCATCTTCCTCTTGGTGGTGATTAAGGATGGCTTGAGCGTATGTCAGACGCGATTGGTGGTCAGCAGCTAACAGCTGATGCACCGTCTGGACTTTGTACGAAAACATCTTCAAATCTTGTACCAAAATTCTCTGTAAAGACCGTCGACTGATACCCATTTGCGTGGCACGTCGTCTGGTCGATGTCGACGGCGCTTCCATGACATCCTCGGCTACAGCAGCAATATTCTCTGCAGAACGGCTACTCCGGGGTCTGTCACGCCTGGCAGCATCTCGTGTTGTGCCAGTCTCTTCGAGGCGAGCGGCTAAACGTCGCAGTGTTTCACCAGTAGGCGTTGGACGGCCAGGAAATCTGCGACGAAATTCACGTTGTGCCAAAGTCACCGACCGATTATTGGTCAAATAAATAGTCAGCAATATTCCGCGTTCTGGAGCAGTGTAGCGTAACATTGTTTATTAACGTGTATTTCGCATGTGTTTACTACACAAATGTCAAAACAGAACTGACATTAGGGGCCAATCGCAAAATTTATAGCATTTTCTGATAGGAGGATTACTTTTGCGCCACCTTGTAGAAAGGCCCTAACTCGTGCTTTTTTTATAAGCCCAGGTGGCAAATTCTCGCATTCGTAATCGAAATAAATTTCTCGCTCGCTATCGAGCACAATTATTATAAATGTCCATACATTTTATTCGATATAGAATAAGAGAATCCCAAAAATAAAACTTGCACGATCGAAAAAGTATTCGCTCGTATACGAATGCGAGAATTAACCCCCAGATTTTCGTTTATTTCGATAAATGGTCCGCTCATAAAAAAAAACACGAGTTTGGGCCATTCTATATTAAGGTAACGATGTATTCTATTATTTAAATTGTAATTCTTCTGTGTCAACTGATTTGTTGTTATAAGTAATAGAATCATTCGATTGGCAACAAATCACAACGAATCAGTTTTATATGTGCAGAAATAATATTATAACTTTTTAAATAAATTCCCGAATTTCGGACAATATTCCAGTTATATCCGGAGTCCCTCAAGTTAGTCATGTACCAGTATTAGTCGAAAAATTCATTAATAATCTAATATTTTGTTTTATTTCCAAAAGTTATTTCTACAAATTCTTCCCTAAATTGTGAATCTAGAATTTCTCAGCCGGAAATTTCCAGATTCCGTGTTCTTGTGGCCATATAAGAACCTTCTAACGGTCCCTATATTTTTCACACTTTTTTCAATTATATTTTTCCAATTCTTTGAACATACTTATTATTTGTGACTTACTTTTACCGGCCCGGGATCTTCATCAATAACAAAATTTTTCAATTATACTAATGCTAAAATTAACTTATTAAACTTATTAATTTTTATTCTCATTTATTCCATTGCAGGGAAAATGTCTTTGCGGCCAATACATACGGGCCCGTCTAAGGCGAGCGGGAGTTTTAAATCGTAAAGCCATACAAAGACTACGTTGCATATTGGAGCCATCATCCGAAGTGGTGTATGAAGTATTTCCAGCACTAAATAGTGTGAGTAATACAAATATCAACCAAACAATAATATAATCTCTAATCTTATAATCTCTCCCACCATATTTCAGATGGGCGAAGAACTGGAACGAATGCATCCACGTGTGTATACAAATGTCTCGCGACAATTGTCACGAGCACCCTATGGCGAATTGGTGGACAGTGATACGGCACCAATGCTCTTGAATCTGGTGGCCAAAGAGCTATTCTCGCGCACACACGACAAGGAGCGTATAACATGGGCGAAAATAATTTCAGTATTTGCTGTATGTGGTGGCTTTGCCATAGACTGTGTACGCCAGGGTCACTATGACTATTTGCAATTCTTAATCGATGGTATGGGTGATATAATCGAGGATGATTTGGTACAGTGGCTGGCAGAGCGTGGTGGTTGGTTGGGTTTACAGCAGCATATACGCCCCAAAGGGTCACAAAACATTAGTTTTCTGGATTGGTTAACGCTGTTTGTGGCGATTTCAGCCAGTCTATATGTTATAGCGAATTTCATTAAACACATCGGTTGCCATTGTTATTCATTGTTATTTTAATTTTTTTTCTCTCAAATTTCTTATATTTTGTGTTTTATATTTATAGCGTTAGTTTATAGGTTTAATATATCCTTATTAGTATTCTTTAAATTGTTTAAATTAATTGAGATTATTGTTCGGGTAACAATTTTTCTAAATGATTTGAACAGTTTTTGAAATATTTAAAAATATATAATAAATACATAATAAACTAACATTATAAATATGAAATGCCACTTATTACAAGTAACATTTTCCTTAAGTTATTAATTTTCCTTTTTTACACTACTATTTAGTTTGTTAAATTATAATAATGTTGGTATAGATTTTAAAGAAATTGTTAAAAATCAATTTTATTTATTTTTGTTTTTTTAATGTTTTCTTAGTCACTACATATTATAAAATAAATAAAAACAATTTATTTCGAAACGAATTCATAAATGGTATTGTTTTTAAAAAACTTTTATACAAAAAAAATTGGCGACCGGAACTTGTCTGTGCCTATTCCGGTCTTAATGTGATTCCATCCTTGTCTAGGGGAGTGCTAACATGCTCTCCTTTTCAACTACACATTAGTAAGAATTTTACTTCTATTATTTATACTAACAAAGAGATAAAAAAGAATAAGGGAATTACAAGCATTTTTATTAAGTAAAAATTCACCCCTCAAAATAGCTGTATGTGGTTTATTAAGGTTATTGACTTAGCTAAGTACTAGTGCAAATATATGTTTAAGGCTGTTGTCTTTGCTAAACTCAAGTGGTGAATTACTTTAGTATTGCCATTTATTCGTAAAACAGCATTGCCAGCTTAAATATTTCTTACAAATTGCAAATAAAACAAATATTTTCAGTGTTTCACAAACAACTTTGTTTTTGTGTTAATAATTAGAAAAAGTTAAAACGTAACATTACCAAATTAATAAAACATAATTTAGTCTCTATATTCATGAAAAAATGGCAAACAATGCATTCTGGAGGCAATTTATGGAAATATACCACTCACATCCTGCTTTGTGGCACTTAAAATATGGATTATTGTGCCGACTCAAAGGAAGAAGTACTCACAATGCTTATTGAGAAAATGAAGGAGGTGAATCCAGAGGCGAATGGTGTTAAAAAAATCAATATTTTTATAGTTCAAAAGAAGAAATTTATAAACTCATCGATACTGGTGGAGTACCATTATCACTATTGATTTTAGTAGCAGCTTCCCATATGATATAGGTCGACTAGGGACTTACTTGAATCAACGTAGAATAACCTGGGCGGTTACTGCTTAACTTAATCCGAAAACGAGTTCGAAATTTTGTGCTAAATACATTGTAATTCGAAAAGACTTTCTTTCGAATCGAATTAGGGTGTAACCTCCCTGGCAATTTGTGAGTTGTTATACTCCGCCATCAAACTCGAAAAATAAAATGGGTTCTTCTGTTCCGAGAGCTTCTATTTTACGGTGAGACACATTTTTGTATAAATAGGTACTTCAACAAACAAAATTGTGTCGAATTTTGAACAATACCAATCCGCATGAGATCCAAGAGCGTCCAATGCACCCCGAAAAAGACACTGTTTGGTGTGGATATAGAGCTGGCGGCGTCATCGGTCCATATTTCTTTGAGAACGACTGTGACCAGGGGGCTAATTACCGCAGTCGAACACGATCGAACACATATTCGAACGTTCGATTTTTTTTATTTTTGGGATTCTCTTATTCGATATCGAATAAAACGTATAGAAAATTATAATGATTGTGCTCGATAACGAACGAGTTTTTACTCGAATGCTAATAAGCGTTCGAAATTTATTTCGATTACGAGTGCCAGAATTTACCCCCAGGTTATCACCGAGCGCTATTGGTCGATAGTTACAAACTTCATTTGGCCTGAATTGGATGATAAGGTCACCAACGACATGTGGTTTCAACAGAACGGCGCCACGTGCCACACAGCTTATGCCACATTGGACATTCTGCACGATAGATTTGAGGGCATGGTCACCTTACGTGGAGGTGATGTGAACCGATTAGCCACAAACCACAGCGGTCCTAAAAGCCAACGTATCCCATGACATCGGTTAATTTCAGCCTGATTTATGTGAAATTGTACATTTCGGATAAATAATAGCATCGAAAGATCTTTCAAATGTATACAAAATTTCGATGATATCTCACACACACTTGGTTTTATTTAAATTTAAAGATAGGAAGCCCTTAATGAATGACCTTTTATCTTAAACACTTCCTCTTGTTAACTCCAATATTTTAGAACTTCATTTGACAGTGGCTATTAATTGGTTATAAAAAGAATGTAACATGCATGTGTTTTATTTTGCTATTGAGCAACTTTATTAAATAATAAAAATGATATTGTACTAAGAGTTTGTTAAATTGTAAATAACTTATAAATAAATTAAATATACGAATTTAAGTTTACGCTAGGTAATAATCAAGTTATTGAGGGATGTGGGTGCTTGATGTGATGATTATGAGTTTAATTAAACGAACAACGAATACAGGGAGAAAAAAAAATGTTAATTATTTTATTAAATAAGTTTTAATTTTTCTAATATAGAAGGAAATCAAACGCATACCATTAAAATAATAAACAAGACTTTATGTACTAATAATTACCAATCAATAACTATAGCTAATATTTATAACAAATAACTTATAAACTAAAATAATAATAATATTAATAATAATAATAAGCATGTCCAAAGAGAAAACGAACTATATATTTAAAAGAAAAATTAAATGGAACATTTCAAATGTTAAGGATTGTGTTAAACTTAAAACTATTTAGTAATATTAATAAGGGTAAAATGGATTATTAGGGTTAATCGGGAATTTGTTATTAGTTTTTGTTAACATTTTTGTCTGTTTGTCTTCTAATTACATTTTACTTTTCTCATTGGCCACGGTTTCTAAACGCTCTATGATCTTGGTTAAATCCATGTCTTTGTTGATTTTCAAGTACATGGTCTTGCGTACCTCATGGAATGCCAACCAGGCGGGCACTTCTTTAGCAATCAGTTGTAAATGAATCTCAATTTCTTTTGGCGTCAGACTGGTACGGAAACTATTTTCTATTTTCTTAATGATAACTTCCTGGGTGAGCACACCCTTGCGCTCAGTGATGAAAACGTTGCGCAAGTGACGAGCCAATTCGGGTAGACGGGAATATTTAGTAGCCTCCTGATCCTGAGAAGGTCTACGTGTCATTGCATCTAAAGCTTTGGCGGCCTGTTTGGCGCGTATCTTATCTAATAAAGATTTGGGTACACCCTTTAACAAATTTAAGGGCACTGCTGGTGGTGCAGCAGCAGCAGTTTCTGTTGCTGTTGTTGTAGTTTTACTTGTGGTGGCTGATGTTGTTGTTGTAGTTTTACTTGTGGCGGCCGTTGTAGGTTCAGCGGTTTTGCTGATATTGCTAGTTTCTCCTACCTTACTGGTGGTGGCTTCTAGATTTTTCATATTCTCTGCTTTGACCTTGTCCGCATCCAATTTAGCTTCATATCTTTCCATTACCCTTTCCATGGGTGTGGCACAGTTAAAGAGATTTCTTGCTGTCGACAATATGTCTTTAGCCGATGAGTATTTCTCTACATTTGGTGGCTGAGGCAAATGTCCCAATTCAATTTCGGGACAATTCTCCAAATCAAAATCTGGATGCCAGCGTGTTACTTTTTCCTTGGGTATAGAAAGAGGGGGATCCAGTGATTTCAAAAACTGATCATGTACATTCTTCACTTTCTCCAACAAAGCACTCTGGAATTTCTGCAGTCTTTCGGTCATTACATGAGGATTCATGGAATTACTCTGGGCCGAAGCCAATATATCATCTTCATCGATCTTATTCAGTTTCAAGTTATCGGGTAGATTCTGCACATTTGGTGCTATAACCAACTGGAAGTAGTCAGCCTTGGAGGCCGAACCATAATTACGCATTTTCATTTGGGTGAAGATAAAGGCGTCCGGGTAGAGGTGTTTTATTTGGGCCAAATGTGTTTCGTAGAAATTCTTACGCATCATTCTTTGTACGGCTGGCTTGAGTTTCTTGAATGTGATGCATTCCTTGCGATTGTGGAACATGGCACATACCGAATCTAAGGCCTTGAAAATCTCTATCAAATGACGGTACTTGTAGGGTAGAGGTAATTGGCCAGCTTTGCTGCTTTCGGCCAATGACATGAAACGTTGATAGGCTGGTGGTACCACCATTTTCGATGGTGAACCCATTTTGGCGGGACTGAAGAGCACACGTTTGGAGACATCGGTGTGACGTGGTGACATAAGTTCATTTTTATCGGGTGTTTTGGGTGGAAGTTTTGTGGGTGTTTTAAAGGTTTTTGAGGGGCTGCAAAAGAGAGAATAGAATTGAAACGTTAGAATTTAATAAAATACATAAATGAATAATAAAATAGAATAAATAAAAATAAAAAAACTGATATATACAAAATTTCTATAGAAAAACTGTTGTACACTCAATATTTTTATAGAAAAACTGCTATACACAATATTTTCTATAGAAAAAACTGTTATACACAACATTTTCTTTAGAAAAACTGTTATATACAATATTTTCTATAAAAAAAAACTATTATACACAATATTTTCTATAGAGAAAACTGTTATACACTACATTTTCTATAGCAAAACTGTTATACATACACAACATTGTCAAGAAAAAACTATTATACTGAATATTTTCTAGAGGAAACTGTTATACACATTTTCAATAAAAAAACTTTATACACAATATTTTCTATAGAAAAACTGTTATACAGAATATTTTCTGTAGAGAAAACTGTTATACACAATATTTTCTATAGAAAATACTGCTATACACATTTTTTATAGATAAAACTGTTATACACAATATTTTCTGCGGAGAAAACTGTCATACACAATATTTTCTATAGAAAATACTGCTCTACACAACATTTTTAATAGATAAAACTGTTATACACAATATTTACTGTATAGAAAATGTTATACACAATATTTTATGTATAGAAAACTGTTATACACAATATTTTCTATAGAAAATACTGTTATACACAGCATTTTCTATAGACAAAACTGTTATACTAAATATTTTATATAGATTTTCTATAGAAAACATTGTTATAAACTAAATTTTCTATAGAAATCATTGTTAAATACCTAATTTTCTATAGAAATCATTGTTATAAACCTAATTTTCTATAGAAAACATTATTATACACAGCATTTTCTATAGAAACCATTGATATACAGAACATTATCTACAGAAAAAACTGTTATATATAATATTTCGTCGTGTTTCTCAATCAGGTCATAAGAAAAATTACAATGAATGAGAATTTTTAATTCATAAAACAAATTTCTGATTGTTTTTATACAAAAAATGGTACAATTTTCCGGTCGTGTTTCTCTCAATTTCATTTGGTATCTTCTCAAATAAAATTAAAATTGTTAATTTTTTTTTTTTAATTTTCTCAATTTCAATTTAAAATTCTCATATTCATATGGAATTTTCTCAATTTCAATGAAAAATTTGTCAAGATCAATAAGTTAGTTTTATTCCAAATTTGAGACCCTATTTTAAAAATAATTTTTAGTATCAGATTAATTGTAGTTTAACTCAACTCTCTATTAAGTATCTGAATCCTTACAATTCTCATAATTCTTCAAAACATTTGTTTGCCATTAAGAGATTTCAAGATTTCATTACTTAGATACGTGATCATAATAACAGAACCATAAGGGTTGTTATTCTTACTCACAAGTTGAGTTTTAAAGATAAAAGACATTTAAAATGTGTATACACATTAGAAAAAAAAAAACGGAAAACTACAGGAATTCTACCTGAGGTAGACAGACAGACATACGAGACAAACACATGTAGTCAAGAAACTAGTTTTCAATATGTAAACAAAAAAATATTACAGGCTTATCAGTAACAAAGTCAGCAAGCTGGGTCTCTTAAAAAGAAAACAATATTCTTATTATTTAAGAAAAAAAAAAACAAAACCCTGAGAGATTATTTAGTTTTGTAACGGTCAAAAAACCACCCCCGGAGAAAGAAAAATAACGAACAAAATTAATAATATGTTAGGAATAAAAGGAAGAGAGTAATAAGAAAGTAAATGCAATGTGTAAGTAATTATTGTTTACATACTATGTAAACATGAATACAAATACATATGTATGTAAATATGTATATATAAACCCATATAAAATTGTAATTATGTTCATTTTTTGTTTACATAAGCTAAATATAGCAAAAAAGTAAAATTAAAAACTAAACTGTTAAACAAACAACAGCAACCACACAAATAGTTAAAATATATAAACATACTAGCTTGACCCGGTGCGCTTCGCTACCCCTGTCGATGTAAAAATCGGTTCAGCCGTTTAGTAATTATTGCTTAAAAACTAAAGGTACCAATTTTACCCGTTTTCCCCCCTTTTTATCCCTTTATGGTCCAAGTATAGAAAAAATTTATAGCCTATTGACGCTTCCAAGTAAGGATCTACCTACGTTCCAAATTTCAATAAAATCGGTTCAGCCGTTTAGGCGTGATGCTCAAACAAACAAACAAACAAACAAACAAACAAACAAACAAATAAACAAACAAACTTACAAAGACATTTATATATCTATATAGATGGTGGTCACATTTTCATTAACTTCTTTACAAAATTAAGTCATGTAAGCAGAATTTCTGTTTGGTAGAAGATAATAATAAAAGTAATGCAATGATAAAGATCTTACACTTATATTTATCAAAATTTTTAATAACAGAAATTCCCTTATGGAAAGAGAAAATATTAAGTAAATAACTACTAGTTAGGGTAGGTCCTTTTATTTTTAAATTATTTACAGAAATATCACAAACGAAAAGTTCATTCATGGTAATTTTTATAATAAATATTTGTTTTTCATTTTATTTTCTCTTTATATTATTTGCCATTAATATAATGACCTCAATTATTCTATAGTTGTAGTTATAATATTCTTTCTTTCAAGTAAAAATAAAATGCTGTAAACACTAAAAAAAACAATTTTTAACTTTGTTGAGACCGGGGTTTTTTGTTTAAATAACTTTTTGTAGGCCAATTGTATGTAGTTAAGTCAAGAATTTTATACGTATTCAATTATGAATGTCATGAATTGGCTATATAATAATATAAATAATATAGTTTATTTATGTAACTGCAGTTTTGTTTTAAATAGAACGGGAACCATATTATATATGTAGTAAAGTGAGATAGGTCAAGGTTAATGGAAACGTGCCAAAATTAAATGAATAATATGTACAAAATTTGTTTAAATAAATTCTATTTTAAAATGATGACAGTAATATGGGTAAAATGGAAAGCATTTTAATTAGGTTTTAATAAATTTTAAAGGAATGTTTAAGACTTCTTAATAAATTCTAAAAATAATTTTGATTTTATTTTATTTATAATTTTGCCAAAATTACTCGTTTTGAAGCAAAAGGGAAATTTTATTAAAATTTTTCATTGAAAGGATTCTAGTTTTTTTTTTTTTATTAATTCTTCATTTACATAACCGAGCCCATAGGGCCTTATATGGCTAATAAAAGCTACTAACTATATAACAAACTACAAATAAAAAAAATTATAAATATGTAAATTTAAAATACTGTACATGGTAAATAAAGTACAAAATATCATTAAATATTTGAGATCAATAAACAGTAAGAATAAAAACGAGCCATAATGAATGCTGGATAAGAGTTTTTCCTAAAAAGAACTTCAAATTTTCTTTTAGCTTTAAACTCTAAAGTTCAATTAAACAAGTAAGAGAGCTATATTCGGCTGTGCCGAAACTTATAGACCTTTCACCAAATTATACTTTAAAATAAAAATTAAAAAAAAAAAAATTCAACATTTTTTTACAAAATTCAAAATTTTTTAAAATTTTTTTTTTAATTTATTAGTGAAAAAAATTTTATGACAAAAAAATATTTTTGGTTAAAAAAAAATCGGTTAAACATTTTTTTCCCGATTTTGACCCATTGTCGGTCCAAATTACTATAGCCTTATCGTTGCAATGGACTTTAAAATATCTATCATTATATATCCATATTGTCTATATTAATGACTAGTAATCCAGATATTGATCAAAAATAGTGCAAAAATGGGTTCTCCCGGCTTTTACCTTATATCTCAGCCATTTATGGGCCTATTATCTCGATTTTAAAATAGAAACCGAACGGAAAGTTCATTTCAACATACAGACGGACATGGCTATATCGGCTTCGCTATCTATAAAGATCCAGAATATACTTATTTCCTTTGTGGGGTCACAAATGAAAAATGTAGAAATTCCAAACGGCATGCCACTCATGGTGAAGGGTATAAAAATTGATCCTGCTTCCAATAAACAGTGAGAATTATTGTGAAAAACAGGAAAACATATTCTGAAAGCGGCTTAAGCATTTTCTATAAAAACTGCAAATCTGGCAAAAACTAAGTCAAAACTAAAATAGAATTGGGTTTAAATGATTTTAGTTTTAAAATCATTTGTATTAGAAACAAAGGTTTGAAAGAATTAATTCTTAATTCTATTTTTTAATGAATTTATTATAAATTAATTCACATACTTAATTCCTTTGTAAATCAAATGTATTAAATTCATTCCGTTGAGAATTCATTATTTAAATAATTAATAACTTATTGAATCATTAAAGTTACATAGGTTCTATGGGCAACCGCTCCTCAAGCAGCTCACTTGGGTCCATACAAATCTAATCTCATATCTCTAATTCAAATCCATCACATACTATCTTTAAACATTTTTTGAATGATTAAATTTGTCTTCAATTCAAACCTATTGCAAAATTGAATCATTCAAAGGTTGAATGAATTTTGTTATGAATTAATTTAACGATGAATGAATTGTATTTAAATAAGCCTTTGAATGATGCTAAAAAAATTTATGTTGGGAATGGATTTATGGACTGAATGGCTGATATTTTTTAATGGCGAATTAAGATTTTATAGCATTAAGCTCAAATTAAATTAATAAATTCGCAGCTCTGATTACAAAGCATAAAACCAAAAAAATTACATCAATTCTCACTAAACATGCCATGCTGTTACATTTTTATACATTTATTCTCAATAAAATGTTTCGAAACTCTTTTTTCAGGGGTTGTTATCAATTAAATGCTTTTGACCACCAGTATAATTGTCATAGCAGCCACAAAACAGCACAAATTAAAAGAAATTTTCAACATGGGAACTGAATTGTGTGAAAAATGTAAACAAATTTAAAAGAAGCCAAATAATTTGTATCACTTTTTGTGTAAATTATTTTAAAAATAGAAAATTTGTTCAATATATTAGGAAAATTTAGAATTATCTTTGTTCAAAAGTTAAAAAAAACATGATTTCAAAAATATTTACTGAAATTGTAGTTTAACATTTAAATAATTAACTTTTTATTCACAATACTTTTTTTTTTGTTTTATGGAAGGTTTATCTATGAGATAAATACACATAGATCAGAAACTCTCATGTCAAAAACCTAACTCAGTTGTCAAAAACCTAAGTGGTGAGAATGTATTAGTAATATAAAAAGATATATGAAAACAAAAACAACACTCGTATGTGTGATTATTTTTAATAATTTTTTAGTTTTAGTTTCTCTAGGGTTTATAACACAATATTTGTGTGGATATTTTGTTTTATAAACATTTTATTTGATAAGACCTTTAAAAGACTTTCTTCTGTGTTATTATTTCAATTCACTAAAATTGTACCAACTTTATTTTTTATTTCATTTGTAAAAACCAATTTTCTTTATCTATTTCAATTCTTCAAACATTTCTAAAAGTTAACTCCGAACCACAAACTTTAATATTTTAATTGTTCCACAACAATTTCTTTAATTCATTGTTTCCCGCACTTCTTATTTTCACACAAAAAACCAAACCAAAAAATAATATCAACAACTTACCTAGTCAAAACTTCCAATTCAATTTTATCAAATTCTTTCAACTGCACTACAGGAGTTTTCTTTGCTGGCGATAGTAGGCTCTCCTTCAATTTACGATTACGTTCCTCTTGAGCCTTGCGTGTCTTTTCCAATTCTTGTATGCGGGCCAAGGAAGCCTTAAGTTCTTGTAGTTTTGCACTACGTGTTATTTTTGTTTTAACCTCGTCGAAATTCAATTCCTTCTTGACCATGGTTTTGATTTCGCCCTGCTTGAGGGGGGTATTTGAACCCTTGATTATTTGTTTAGTGGGAGTTTTTAAACCTTTCTCCACATTGTTGGCACTATTCTTGGAGGTGAATGCTGTAATCAATGTGGTGGAGGGTGTGTGTTCATTAAGTTTTTGTCTAGTATTGGATTTGGGTGTAGCTGTCGTTTTTTTACGTGGCGACAAGGGGCCCTTTTGTATAAATTGCACTAATTTTTGTTGTTGCTTAACAGTTTCTTCAATTTTGGACATTTTCTTGGGTGAGACACCACTGTCGGGTATTTGTGCGGGATCTTGGACACCAATGCGTTTGACCACATTGGAGGAGCGTGTTGAACGGGTACGCAAACCCATTTTCTTAAGTGCCGCAATATCATCATGTTGTTCTGGCAATTGTTGTTGGGAAGAAGTATCATTTGTTTGGGATTCAGAGTTTGCATTTGTTGTGTTGTGTGTAGTTGGTTCTGTGCTATCCAGAAGACGCTAAAAATTTAGAAGAAGAAAAAAAAAATAAAGTAAATAAAACAAACATCCTTTAAAATGTCTCAAGGGTTTTTTTCACATTCTCTTACTATTGTTACCCTTATAAAACAAACTACTACAACAACGACCACAGCCACGA
This sequence comes from Calliphora vomitoria, assembly GCA_942486065.2. Lineage (NCBI taxonomy): Eukaryota > Metazoa > Arthropoda > Insecta > Diptera > Calliphoridae > Calliphora > Calliphora vomitoria. The sequence continues at coordinate 19,192,059 of OW818033.2, read as the reverse complement.
TGCATTAAATAAAGAGAAACTAAACTCTCTCTATAAGGGTGGCTTTTTATTTAAAGCATATGCCGCGACGTAATTAAACAAAAATCCACAAATTCCTTTGCATCGTGGCGTCATCCAAAGTATTTTATGTAGCCACATTTATCATTATTCCAAATATATTCCAACTTACTCTATTTTTAATGCTGGCCACATCTTCAGCCGCAGCACGTTTCCTGGTATTAAAAAAGGCAGCTATTGAAGGTTGAGCCATTTTATAACTTTTGTTTAAATTGTTTATGTATTTTTTTTTACTAATAAATTATTTAATGCTTTCAGTTTATTATATCTTTTGTTAAAATTTTATATTTAAACGCAGTTTTACTTGTATTTAATGGAGTTATTACTACAAAGTATTTCAATCTGTTCACTTTTCTTTCTATGCAAGTATGTAGTGTGTATGAAGTAATAATCACCGACTGACTGCTTATGGTTGGTTCTTAGCACACGTCTATGTGTTATCCCGCTCAAATTTCAACTGACAAGAGTTTTTCCCTCCAAAAGTTCAGTCACTACGCACGACGATGACGTTGACGTTTACTTGACACCTCTGTCAACGTCGTTGCAAGCGCGCCAAAAATTTTCTTCTTACTTTTGTTTATATTTTGTCTGAGAGTTGATAGTGGTGGCCCACTTCGATCAGCTGTTTGCCGAGGTGGAAATATAACAGCTGTGGTAAACAAAAACCCACCACTTACCAACGCACACACACTCACTAAAACTGTGTAAACCTAGTTAAACAAAGAAGAAAGAAAAAAAGAACCAAAATTGCAATTTTTCATTGTACACTTCTTGCATTACATAGCTATTTTTTTATTTTTCCACCATTTTTTAAAGCATAATTAAATTTTATTTAGTACTTACAATTACAGCTTTACTCTATGAGGCTTATAAGAATTTCGGTTGATATTTTATATTCTCTAAATTCACGATATGTTGTGGCACAGCAGACTGCAGAGGTGGTGGTGATGCTCTAGCTAGTGGTGATAAAGGCAAACGCCCAGAGTATGGTGAACATTTGTTTGTTGGTGTTTGTCTTTGATGAATTGGTGTATTTCGTATATTATTGTATTGTGGTGAGTTATATTCTGGCATTTGGTTTTCGTTGACATTTTCCATTTTTCCCTCTATCCCTCCATTTCCATCATTGACAACATGATCTTCTGGTAAAAGCCTATATTTCTTTAGATATTTATATGAAGCATTTGATATATCGGAGGGGCCCTTCTCAAATTTATCCATATTTTCTTTTATAGGCGTTGTGGGAACATTTGTAGCTGCCAATAAAGGCTTTTCGTTGGCAGTTGCTGCTAATGGGCAATCCATGTTTAATTCATTTAACAATTCAGCCAACTTTTCATTAGGCAAATATTTTAGGGCAAGTTCATTCATTGCCAGGCTCGTGTCTGAGGCCGATTTATGCATTACAGGGTGAGGTTTGCAGTTTACTTGCTGATATTTTGGGACTGCGGCCACTTCTGTTAGATCTTGTTCAAAACGTTGGCATTGGGGAGAATTTGGTCGATAGGTGGTTGATTGAGCCATAGGTTTACCTTTGGGCGTTTGCAAAATATTGTTATTGGGCTTCAAATGTTGTAGAAATTTATTTTTAGGCACAGATTGCTGCTGACTGTCAAGTTGATCTTGTGTTAAAATAATGCCACCGTTTACATAGGGAGATTTGTCTGCAAATAAAAAAGTTTATAATAAAATGAATATATTTTGAAATATATTTTTTTAAAAATCATATTTACCATTTTCTATACAATCCACTTGCACACCGATATCTCTTGATTGGGGTTTCACTGCAATTTGTTGTTGTTGCTGTGGGTTAAACAAAAGTGTTTCTAGCATTTTTACAATACGCTGTTGTTCATATTTCATTTCTTCCAACATTTGTCGAACGTCATCAACATCTTTTTTGGAAGCTAAATTTGACAACGTTCCGGAATGTAAATTAGTAGGAGAATCCAACGTTGCATCTGTTTGTGTTCCAGCACATATAGTTAAAACATCGCTTGAATTTGTATTCGGCATTTGGGTTATTACGGGCTTTAAAGTGGGCAACGGAGACTGAGTTGGCAGTGCTGGCAAATGTTGCATTTGTTGATACATCATGTTGTTGGTGCAACTCTCCAAGCTACGGCGATATATCATAGGGTTTGATTGTGCACCAACGCCACCAAAACCATTTGGATTAGCATTCGAAACCATATTTAACTGTGGCGTTGTAATTGATCTAAGAGGATACAAATTTGTCCTGGCTGTATTGTAATCATGCATAATCATATTATTATTATTATTCACATTTTCTTGCAGTTGTTTATCCGCCATATTTGTGGCAGCTGGATAAGTAACTTTGGGCAACATTTGTTTTTTCCAAGCTGCATAGGTCTGTTGTGGATTATTGTTTTTAAACTGATGTTGTGCACCCGTATTCAATGTTTGTTGTGGTAAATTTGCTTCCTGCTGGCCGAATAATATAGAAACTTCAGGCACTTGCGGCCGTATAATTCCTTCACCAGCTCCACTTGGCACTGCGGAACTAGGCTTTGGTGCCATTCTAGGCAACATATCTTCAGTTTCTGGTTGGTACATATTTTCAACTTTTTATAAATTATACAATATAATTATAAAATTACAACTTTATTTTCAATAATTTAAAAATTTAATGCTTTTAAAGCATTGTGTAAAAAATAACTCGTGAAAACAAAAACAAATTCAAATTAGATCTTTTAATAATTAAATAGTGGTGAATAAGAAGTAATTATACAGTGTTGCATTTAAATAGGGTTCTCGGCTCTCTCGGATTATAATTGTATTTTCGTAAAAAATTCTGTTGGAAAATTATTTTGACAAAAATATGTAAAAACTTTCCCAAAAAGTCAATATTGATAAAAATTTAAAAAGTTACAATGGCTTTTCCCTGTTAGACTAGTCGATAGTGTGCTGGACTATTAATCTGAGGGTTGTTGGTTCGATTCCCGCCAGAGACTCTGGGTGTATCTGCAGACAAGCAAAACGCTTCGCAGTTTGTGTTTGTTTAAAAAAAATTTAATTAATATTAATAAACGGTTAATCATCAAACATTTTACAATAATGAAATATTTATTATGTTTTGTTCTGCATTTTATCTCTGTTTTCTTGCAAGTGCTAAATAAATAGAGCAATTGCTATATTTTGAAACCGCATGTAACTTACAATAAAAACCTTAAAAAGGAAAAATTATTCTTATCAGTTATTCTACTATTTATTTACTTTAAGGCAGTTAAGGCGGCAGTTTTCTTATATCAACAATCGTCATGTTTTTCTGCATAAAGATAAGATGTTTCAAAGGTCGGTGTTTTTATTTTAAACACAAATTTTATCTTGAAATTTTCCATCACATTACATTAATTTTTGGATTATTTTCATATTGTATACATTAACATTTCATAGTATTATTAAATTTAGCCTAAAACATTTCACACTTTATATTAGAATTATTATTCGAAAACGAATATAATACATGTTTATTTCAAACGTCTAAAAAGACTTAATCAATTTTGAGCTCGGTAAACATAGCATATCTAAAATCGACCTTGAAAATAAAACTCAATTGGGCCCATTCAGTGGGTCCCTTTATGTTGCACGAAAACCGAAGAAATTGTAAGAGTGGTAGAGATGAAGAGAAAGACGGAAGTTAAGGTATATGAGATAGTAGTATAAGAAGTTGAATTGTTAATTTCGAAGAAGGTGAAAATTAATTTGTGCGTTCCTATTCATTTGACAGATTGGATGTCACCCCGAGGAGATTCATATGTTTGGATATTGCTAATAAAGGCAACAATGCACTCTAACATCAGATCTGATAGTTCAGAGAAACTTTCGAAGGATCAGTGTCATAGTAACCTAATACGTATATATCCTTGTACCAGGCAATGAAAGTGAAAAACAGTTTCACACTCTTCATCAGTATAAAATTTCATCAAAAAGTAATTTTAAATTTCTATCTTAAATTACTTGTTTAATTTAAAATATCCTGTGCTATTTTTTTTCTAGTTAAGTGTCACTATTCAAATAACAATTTCCATTCTTTAAAGTCAAAAATTTTTAACAGTAACGAATTTAAGTCTGTTGAAATTTATTTTAATTTAACACTTTTTATACGCTGTTATTTTATGTATTCGTTTCACTGTGCAATTAAATTTCACCACTTACCAATCTTCATATTCACCACAGATAAATAAGCTGTCAAAAGCATATGTTTGTAAAAAATAAAAAAATATCATCCGCGTGAAGTTAGGTGTGGACAATATTATTTTAAGTTGATTTTATTTAAATTCAAATAATCTCAAGTTTGTTATTATTAAATAGTTGTTTATAATCATATAATTTAAGTGCAAGCTTCATACAAAATAATGGCTGGTAAGTAAAAACATTGTAAACAAACTAATCATGTATGTCCTACGGGCGACAAACAAAATATACTCCAACATTTCTCCAATTGGTTTTCACAGAGGAAACGGTCGATTTAATAGAAGAATCTAACGATGAAATGGAAAGTTGGTTATATTATACCCAGGAAAATAAAACGGAAGATAGCAGTGATATAAATAGTCTTAATGATGTAGATGCAGAACAACAATTAATTTATATAGACTCTACGGACCTAGTAACAAATAATAATGAACAAGCTTTTCAATATAATGATGAGGAAAATGAACTAATACATAATGAAGTTGATGATCAAGATCTGCAAGATAATGCTGATGTGAATGAAGAAGAACCACTAGATAATGTAGATGACTTATCAAAGCATAACTTAATTTTAAGAGAAACTATTGATGAAAATGGTCAGCTGGTGGAGGGTTATTTTTGCCAACAGTGCAATTTAGCATTTAACACCATCGAAGATTTTTTGAGCTATCATCCCTGCATGGAACTACTAAATGAAATTCCGGAACAACAAGAGCAACAACAACAGGATATAGTGCCATCTGCTCCAGAAGATAAATTATGGGATTTAGTAGAAAATTTAGAAGAGGCAGAAGATGATAATGATGCCTTTGATGAAATTATCGAAATTAAACCAAATGTAGATAGTCTACACGAAAATGAAGTAGCCAGCAGTGCTGTTGAGTTGGATAAGGAACGTTATTTCTGCTACGATTGCCAACAAGTGTTTACAGACTTAACTACAGCTGAAAATCATGATTGTATCAATCAATTGCCAAATTCTGAAGAATTGACAGAGGTATATTGTGTAAAGTATTTTGTGATAAGTTTTTTTTTTATATAGTTTGAGTTTTTCTTTTTAGCCAAAGTCTACTATACTTGTAGATAATGCGGTAAATAATGTTTACAGATGTCATTTATGCGATAAAGACTATACGTCTTTACGATCCTTTAACAATCATCAACGTTGGCATAAGAAATCTGAAGAATTATTGGGTCACACCAAGACATTGCATGATGTAGCTGTAGTCTGTGATGTTTGTAATACGGTATTTGCATCGGAGAAGAATTTAAAGTAAGTATTTTTAAAAGATTTGTGTGTTTTATTTAATTTTGAGCTAGCAGAATATGTTCGAAAATGATTTTTCCTTTGATCAGTACAAAATTGGGAATGCCAATAGAAAAGTAGTTAAGCTTTCAAATATTGTTTATAAAAAGATCATATTTAAACACAGAGTGTGACATCATGTCTTATTAATAGAAAACCGAAATTTTCTATAGAAAATATTATACAATTTTCTATAGGAAACGTTAAACAATTTTCTAAAGATAATTTTCAATAGAAAACTTTTATACAAAATTTTCTATAGACAACTGTAATACAATTTTTATTAGAAAACTGTTGTACAATTTGTTGTTATGTGCATTTTTCTATAGAAAACTGTTATACAAAATTGTCTATAGCAAACTGGCAAAATTGTTTATATAAAACTGTTATTCAAAATGTTATATAGAAAACTGTTTTGAATAATTTTTCATAGAAAACTATTATAAAAAATTATCTATAAAATACTGTTGTATAAAATGTTCTGTAGAAAAATGTTATACAGAATTTTCTATAAAAAAAAATTTATACAAAATGTTCTATAAAAAAATGTTCTATAGAAAACTGTTACACAAAATATGAATATGCTATAGAAAATGTTCTATAGAAAACTGTTGAATAAAATGTTCTATATAAAACTGTTATACAAAATGTTCTATGGATAATTGTTATACAAAATGTTCTATAGAAAACTCTTATACAATATGTTCTATAGAAAACTGTTTGACTAAATTTTCTATAGAAAACTGTTATACAAAATTTTCTATGGAAAACTGTATACTAAATTTTCTATAGAAAACTGTTATACAAAATTTTATAGAAAACTGTTATACTAAATTGTCTATAGAAAACGGTTATTTAGTGAAGAATTTTCTATTTAAAACTGTTATACAGTTAATATTCTTGTATTGAAAACTGTTTTACAATGAAACTGAACTGTATAATTATATAGCTATCACTTTTCTTTGGCAAACTGTTATACAATGAATAATTTTTCTTCGCAAACAGCTACACAGTGAATACTTTTCTTTAGAAAACAGTTATACAATGAAGAATTGTTTATATATATTAAATCTTATATATAAAACTATTATACAGTGAATAATTATATATTTAAAACTATTATACAGTGAAACTGAACTGTTATACCATTAAAAATTTTCTACAATGATGATGATTTAGTTATTGCTTTTATTTGTCAAGATTACACATGAAGATGCATAAAAAGCAAACCGTTAAAACCATACAGGAGGCATTACCAGTTGGTGCACAAAATGAATACAATGAATTAAATCAATTCTTTTGTGAAATTTGTAATAAAAGGTACATCAATATATTTAAACCAAACATTTATTTATCATAACTTTTACTTAAATTTCATTTTAAAAGTTTCGATCAAAAACTTTTGGTCATCCATAAGAATATGCATCAAAATCTGGAGGAATATAATTGCGGCAAATGTAATAAACAATTTGAAAACTTACCAAGTTATGAAATACACATGCAGATGCATGTTGACAATATAACGAATGTTAAGAAATTTGCTACGGTTAAGAAATTCAATGATTTTATAATTACGGAAGATGTGCCATCTACCTCGGCCCAAGGCAGCTCTAAAGATGCAGGTGGTAAACGTAAGCATGCCTGTCAATATTGTGGCAAAGAGTTTTCACGTCCCTATGAGAAAGTTAAACATGAACGTGTACATACAGGAGAGAAACCGTACGAATGTGAAGTGTGTGGCAAGACCTTCAGGGTTTCCTATTCCTTAACTTTACATTTGAGAACCCACACCGATATACGGCCCTATGTGTGTGCCACCTGTAATAAACGCTTCAAACAGCAATCCGTTTATGTGCATCACCTTAAGACCCATGTCGTTGAGCGCGGCTATAAGTGTGATATTTGCGGTAAAAGTTTTCGCACTTCTGTGCAATTAAGTGGACATAAAAATATACACAGTAAACCCTACAATTGCACCGAATGTAATCGTCCCTTTGCTTCGTTATACTCTGTAAAAATTCACATGAAAACCCACAATAAATGCCACAAATCCAATAAAAATCTGAAAAATCGCTGTAGTATATGCGGTGCCTCCTATGCCCGTATATTTGCTTTACGTTTTCATCTTAAGGAACAACATGGTCTTGATGTACATCCCACACAATTGTTAGCAGCGACCAGTAGTTCGAATGTAAATACGCACAAGGAAATGGATGTTGAAACAGCCATACTAATGAATGCCGCCCATGAGGCTAGCAATCAACAAATGCATTTTATAAATGCCGACGATGAGGAAGACAATGAAGGTGATGATGATGAGGACCATGATAATGGGGATGAGAGGATATTTAGTAATCAAGTGGATCATGAGGAAAATATACAAAATCCTGCTTTGACGCCTAATAGTTATTTGGATGAAACTGAGGCGGCTACCCAGGCCATATTAAATACACAAGAGGTAAATATTTATTATTATTTTACATTTAACATTAAAAATTAAATGGATATTTATTTTTGTTATAGATTTCTGTTGATCATTTTCCTACCGAAGAAATTATAACCGATTGGTTATCCAAATAGTAATTGTTATGTTTATTGTTTTTTTTTTATTTTATTTTGAACAAAATATTAATTTTAGCTTTATTTAACTTTTTGTATAAATAGTAATAACATTTTAGTGGAAAATATTGAAATAAAATCGTATTAAAAAAAATCTTCGATTGAATCCTTTTATATTCTCTCCCTCACTCAATCATGCCGTTATCAACGCTATGTCCTTCTAAATTTGTGTAAGGATGGGTAGATAATTGTCAAGGTTAAGTGTAAGCTACCATTACCCCTAAAAATACTTTCAGCCCGACTACCGTTACCTCTAAAATACCGTTCCCTAAAATTTTATTACCTATAAATATTACTCAATTTTAGGTTAGATCGAAATTATTGTTATCTTTAAAATGCCTTTACAGAGATAATCAAAAATAGTATTACCGGATAAATATCTGCTCCAATAAATAGCTTATCTCGGTCATTGTGCCGATTTTTTATATTTTTGGCTCTATTGACGGTACCAAGGTAGGGGCGACAAATTCCCTTTGCAAAATATTTAAAAGTATATTGAGGCAAACAAAACAGGTTTTAATTAGTGAAAATTATACCTAAAATTTAAATTAACATAGAAATAGGTCTACTTTGGAAGGCTCCGGACTTCACAGTAATACAACATTCCCACGACAGCCGGTTCTACGTACCGGTATGACCCGAATATCTTCGGCCAAGGGCTGTCAACCCAGCAACAATTAAATTACCTCCAAACACAACCTTCACCAGGAAACTAAGTTTCTACGGGTCAAGGAACACAAGGTCATGTTGACGGAACAGTACCTCCTGGGATGTCACCGGAGGAGTCATCCAAACTTCGACATCACACAGTTGGAGTCTCCCCCGAGACATGTCGGACAGAACCTACGTAAATACGTGGAGAGCATACAGAGTTATGTGCAGGTTCCATTTGATTGCCGCTCTTATACGACAGCTTTGAACGACATTCATAGAAACGCCATCAATTCCGCGGTAGCAGGATACCGTATGAATGGCGTACTTGGAATTCGCCCACCGATAGCAGACGCCGAGAAGCTTCTGCAGCGTAACAATAAGAGTCGTTCTGGCACAACTAATATCAGGATGGAGCAACAGGCCTTCTGGTCCCGCATAGACCGTGTCGTCCTCAACTTATGCCCAGCATGTGGTCAGGGTTCTCATGACACCCTCCACATATTCAACTGTCCAGCCAACTCTTGTTCACTACGTCCTGTGGAGTAATGGACTCATCCAGTCGAAGTAGTACAATTCCTTGGACTTGAACAAGAGGCATCATTTATTTTTTTTTTTTTTTTTGAATTTCGATTGGCCCCACTGTGTGTTGTTGCTTTTAATAAACACAATAGCATAGATTTATTAATTTTTATATATCTATATTTTATTTATTTCTCGTTTACATAACACATGTGGTTGTTAATTTGTTTAAAACATAATTGCATTTATAAATGTTAAGAAACAAACTATAGAAAATTTTAGCTAATAATGAAAAATAAACAGCACTTTCTTAATTAACAGAAATGTTAATAACATCTAAACCGAACATTTAAACACAGAAATACAGTAAAATTAAAATAATTAAAGCAAGTTTTTTTTTTTAAATTACCAAAACAAAATAAAAAGTAGTAAACAACAAGATAAACTTAAAAATGCAAATTAAACAAACATGAATAAGAAAAAAGGTCATATCATTTGTATAGCGATAATGGAATATAATATTGCAAAATTATTGAATTAATTGTATGTTAGTAAGTTTTTTTTGTTTTTTGTTTGCTGATATTATTAGTTAAACACAAGTATTACAAATCTATCGTAAATACACTTGTAATTCGTTGGCCGATTGTATGAGCACCTTGAGGCCCGGCATAAAACCAGCACATTGAGAAAAGTCCGAACCGAAAGCGATTTGTGTGTGTACCTGCAGGGCATTGACATAGTCACCAATTTGTATACATTGTATAATTTGATTTAAAGCATCAATTGTAGCTGGATTAAGCTGAAAGTTTGAATAAGAAAAAATAGTTGTAGTAATTGAAATGGAATATTTAAAAAAATATATATAACAACTTACACGTCCATCTCTTAGGCAGTCATAGAGATTTTCCATACGCTTATTGACATCCACAAATTTACGTTTAGTGCGCTAAGAGTAGTTTATTAAAAGGAAGGTAAACACGTTAATTTATTTTTTTTAGAAATAATTTTTAATGTCCACAGACTTTTCGATGATTGTAATATGTTTTTTAGTGCATTTTTGGTGAATATAAATTTTAGTGAAAACTGTTTGGTGAATCTAATTTTTAGAGAACATTTTGTGATTTTTAGTCAAAAATTAGTTGGTGGAAGCTATTTTTTGAGAATAATTGTTAGTGAACATTTTTGTTGATGAATAATATTTTTGATGAAATTTTGTTGGTGCAACTTAATGAAACTTATTTTTAGTGAAAATTCTTTTGATTTTTAGTCAAACATTTGTTTATGAAACCTATTTTTTAGAAAATTTCTTGGTGCAACTAATTTTTAGTGAACATTTTGCTTATGAAACTGATTTTCAGTGAAAATTTTTGAACTTACCGGATCATTTGCGGCATTCAAACAATTTGTCTTCAACTCTTCGAGCACAGTCTGCAAATAAATGTATTCTTCCGGTAGTGGTGGCTTCTCCTTGGGCGGCTCTGGTTGCCTATGGTTTATTTGCGGTTGTGGCTGGGCAGATTGATCGGGATAACCCATCATGCCCTGCTGAGTGGATTGATTTTGCCAAGATTGTGTATGTTGCTGTTGTGAGGGAATAGCTGATGTTTGGAAATTCATTGGCTGATTGGGTAAATTATTATTTTGCTGCATTTGCGGATTATAATATGAGCCGCCGCCACCACCCATCATGGGTGGTTGGCTGGGATTTAAAAGATTTGCTTGTTGTGGAATTCCAGTTTGTGAAGTTGGCGGTGGCATACCTCCCTGCAATAGGAAATTAAATTTAATATAAATTTATCTAAAAATCGCTGACCATTATACTAACTTGTTGATAATGAGCATTAGGATCCATATAACCGTTTTGATTTTGATTGGGATCGACACCAAACAAGGGATGAGTAATTGGGGCCGCAGTTGTTTTACTTTCAACCTTTTTAGTCTAAAATGTTTAAGTAAATTTGAATTTTATTATATGTAGTTATTTTTATACATATATAACAATTTTGGGTGTATTATTTATTTAAAAAAAATAAAGTTAAACAAATGAACATAAAAACATTGCAAAGTAACAGAAGCTGTGAACACTTTTGTAATTGTCAGTATAGTAGTTTGCTAACTTGATAAATACTAAACGCTAGAAACGTTTTAATCAAATAATAAAAATAAATAGTTTCTTTAAGGGATATAAATAAAGGGAATTTCATTAAATTGAATATAACGAATTTTTTTTTATTTTTCACCAAATTCAAAAATGTTATTTGTTTTTGCTTTCTAGTATAGCATTTTTTTAAAATACCATTTCCATTCATATATGGAGGGACTATATTCAATACCCTTTATCACAGATTTCCATGAAAATTAGTTTTTAATGCCAAAATATTCAGCAAACAAGCATAAATTTCAAAGAAAAAAACTTATTTTTTGCAATTTTATTGAAATTTTTGTAATTCTTCTATCTAAAAAAAATATATATATTTCTGAATGCAAAACCCTCTAGCTTTTACAATAATTACTTTTTAATTAAATTATTTTATATAATTTTCACTTTCAAAATATGTTTTCTTACTAATTTGGACATGCAAATGATAAATCTGAACAAATATTTTAAAATGACTAAAGCATTTTCGAGAACTATGGGAAAAAATCCAACTTCAGCCTAATAATAATTTCTGCAATGCTCTTCATGCGGAAATTACTGCCATAAGACGTGTATTCAACTGGCTGAGGTGTTATCGACTATCTCGAGATATTTGTATATTTACTGATAGCAACGCTGCCGTTAACGAAATAGCTGGTGTTTTCATGACATCTAGGTTAACCGAGGTATCCCGGGTATACTACCTAAATGAGATAGCTAGGCTTATATGAGTATAGCAGACGAATTGGCAAGAAGGGGAACGATGAAAGCGGGTATCCCAGAATGAGATAGCGAGACATTATAGGATAACGCTTAGATGGATCCCTAGACATGAAGCAAATCAGGGTAATTGTATAGCAGACGAATTGAGCAGAAGGGGAACGATGATGGCTGAGAAGGCGATTGATCTCTTTTTTCTGGTATCTCCCTTGCAAAATGTAAGATGGCTGAACAGCAGAAACTATATGAGACTGCATCCAGAACACATGCAGTGTCCAATTATACAGTGTCCAATGGCCATACGGTTTAACGACTAATGTAGAAGCTTTCGTAACAAAGAAGAGGAGTAGGCTGTGTGCCATTGCCCAGCTCTAACAAACTTGAGAGAACGTATTCTTGGAATCCCCTTCCTCTCGTGTTTAGATGAGTTATCAAGGATGAATCTGAGAATCATCCATTCCTTTATCAGAGAATCTGGTTGGCTCACCTTGGACACAACAGATGTCGAACAAGTATCCTGTTGTTTACTTCTTGGTTATCACAATGGGATCAGTTTAAATGGACCCAAAAGTGCGCTGCATGAAGAGTGTCTGTTCATGGAACCTAAACTAACATTGGAAACAACGGATATCGAATAAGTATCCTGCTGTTTACTTATTGGGTATCACAATGGGATCAGTCGATTCCAACCCAAGTGAGCTGCTTGAAGAGTAACTGCCCATGGAACCTAACCTAAAAGCCTTTGAATGAAGATAAACAATTATATGTAGGAAATGGATGATGGAATTAAGATTTTAGCTCAAATTGATATGATTATTTCGGAGCTTTGGTAGATGTACAATTCATATTGAACCGAAGACCTTATATTTACAAGATTTAAAAAGCGTAATATACCCGGAATACAAATTTGTTAACGAAAATTTGAATTGAGGAAAGCTTAACTAAACAAAATTGTTCTGGAAAAAACACTCTGTCTTAAATTAAATTTCAGGAGATATAATTTAATATTCCCTTTTCTGCTTTCTTAAAAACATTTGTGTTTTCTAAGACAGAGGATTTCGTATATAGTCCCTCGATATTCAATTTAAATTTTGATGAAAAATATTTAACTTTTAGTGCATATAGAAATTATATATAAGGCAAAACAAACGAGTAATAATAACGAAAAACAAAACACAATTTGCAGGTTTTCAGAATACCTGATAAAGTGAAGAGTTTTGAATATTATTAGAAGTACAAGAAGAAGAAGAAGAAGTAGTATTGAAATCATTGCTAAAATTTGTATTTAATAAACTGAATTCATTGTTAGCAAATGTAAGAGCAGTAGTGTCCTTTTCATGATTAATAATTTTTTGCCATTTGCGGGTGCCCGCATGATGAGCAGACATTTCATTTTTTGTCTGTGAGTAGAAATACATGTTCTAGGCGACGAGAAAAAGTAAAAGAAATTAAACATAGAATTAATATATACAACAAAGAAACCAAAAAAAAAAAGCAAACTAAAAAATAAAGCATAGAAAACCAAAGAAGAATAAATCAGATTTTGTAAACAACATTTAAGTTCTTTAAATATTTGTTTATGGAGTTTTTAAAATTTCTAATTTAACTTGATTTGTTACACCTAATTTGTAGACGAATTTTTGCAGAATTCCATTAACAATGTTGATAAGTGCTTAAAAGTTAACAAAACTCTTACCTGTCTGTTTGTTTTTAAGGCTGGAGGATCATTCCAACCTGGTGGCGGTGTGGGATTACGTTGTATAGTTTGCATGGGTGGTGGTGGCACCACAGCTTGAGCTGTCTCAATAGGTGCTACACCTTGCATGTATGAATTGTTGCTGAAGGGTGTAGGATTAAATGAGGGCTGCATAATAGAAGGTGCCGGAGCTGCTATGGGATTAGCATTAAAGGGGGTAGTATTAAAGGAGGTGGGTACAGTTTGTTGAGGAGCTGGTGCTGGATTATAGGCATTGCCATAGCCGCCCATGGGACCGCTAGGTGCTACTGAAGGATCTAATACATATTTGGATCTGGAAGGTAAACCACCACCAGTTGAGGTGCCACCTTGAGAGCTGGCTGTGCTGAGTGGACGTGGTGGCTGTGTTAAGTTTTCATTAACCGGTGGCTTGGCAGCTACTGGCATAGCCGCGGCTGGATTAAATAGGGTGGGTGGAGCAGTGGGAGCCACAGTAGCTGCTGGCATGGGTTGGGTAGCAAAGGGCGAGGTCATGGGGTTGTTTACTGGATTCGAATTCCATGTATTGGCTGCTGGTGGTCCATAAGGATTGGCCATACCCACTGGTGGCTGCATGGCAGCTGGTGCGGCTGCTCCCGGATAACCACCCATATTGCCACCGGCTGGCATTTGCGAAAATGAACCTCTAGGCTGTTGTTGACGTTGGTACATGCCTTGCTGTGGCATAGTTTGCTGTTGGCTTGGCACTTGTACCTGTTTAGGTTGTACCGGTTGCACAATGCTACAGATTCTTTGTTTCAAATCATCCAAATCTGGATGTGAAGCCGATGCTTTAATTTCCATAATATAAGCCAGAGCCGCTGTGAAAGCTCCTTGGGCCACCAATAAACCACCATATTCCTTTATAAAATCAGCCACTTTAGTATTCAACTCAACCGCTATACCCTGCTCCTCCAGTGATTTGTTCATTAACATCACGATTTCCGCCAACTCTTGCAACTCTTCGGTATTCAATTTATAATTGGTATTTTGATTTTCCAATTGCTTCATTTGATACCAAGCCAACACCAATTTATCAATGTTACCAGCACATATATAGCACAGCATAGCATTACGTGTGTACTCAATGTTTGACGAGGCGGAAGACTCTTTCAACAGGCGATCTCCTAGTTTTTCACAGATATCAACCACTTTACGTTCACTGTGTTTGAGAGCGGCTACTAAAGCCTCTTTCCAGGAATCGATGGTGCAACGTGTAACAAAATCCATCCAATCGCGTGTTATTAAAGCGGAAATAACATTTGATAGTTCATTTTGTTGTTCTTGCAAATAGTTGTTTTGAATTTTCGTTAAGAATTCAATGCCAGCCGTTGAAGCGATTATAAAGGCTTCCGCTGTGCGTTTGGAATTGAGACATAAATGTACAGCAGCCTCCAAATTACCGGTAAGTATGGCTTCCGTAATAAGGCTGTCGGCATCTAAAAGAGATAAATACAATTTTTGCTGAAATTCTGTTATTTGAAAAATTTGGGTTGGTGGTGAAAATTTGTTTTTTAATAAAAAAAAAAAATAAGATAAATTGTCGTAAGTAGAGTTTTATTTTTGTCATAACGCTAATACCACAGAGCCTGGTCATTCTCTGAAGCTAGCCATACTTGGGTAGCAACATCAGAATGCCATTGAATTGACATGACAACGCTTTCGATTGTGTATCAGATAATTTAATGATTTTCTCAATTTGAAGCAAATAAAGTATCTGAACTATAAATGGAAGTTCACGATTCTAGACTACATTTTGAATATCTTCAAGGGTTTACATAGTTTTGGTGCCAGGATTCATATGGGTAATGCTTAGATCCCAAATAAAATTGTTCGACTCGGAAGCACACGAAGCCAAGAGATTCCTTTGGAATGGATTAAAGTCCAAACCACTAACAGGATCTGTATGTATGACTTGTTGTATCAGAACAGTAGCCGGCACAATATGCGAAACATAGACAGTATAGATCTCTAACTCAGTATCTAATGATTACGATTCCAGGTCACATTTTTAACATCTTCAACGGATTGAGTTTTTATGCCAGGATTTATATTTAAGTTTTCATTATAACACTTACGTTCTCCATTAGGTATTTTGAATTGTGGCAAAGGTTTCTGTAGTTCTTCACTACTATTCAAGTCCTTTTGGGCAGCAGCAATACCATCAAATACAGTATTATTGTCAAACTGTTGCTGTAAAAATGATACAAAAATAACATGTCAATATTTGCTGAAACACATTTAAAAAACAAAGTAAGAAATTTTATATTTAAATTAAAATTTGATGATGAGTTTAATGTACATTAATGTAGTTATTTTAGCCTTAAGCTTACCGTATAACTATTAGTGCTGTCATCAGTGCTTTGATCACATTCAACATCCGTTGAATCACTCTTGTGTTATTTTAGTTTTTAATGGGATGAAATTTTGTTATTTTTTATTATAATTAAATAAATGGGTATTAATTGATAAAAGAGTGGAATGTAAAATTGTTTTAAATATTAAAAATATGTACAAATAGTTTTTTTTTTAATATAAAATTCTTTATCATGTCTATGTGTTAATGATAAGATGCTGTGTTAGTTTTTGTTGTTGTCTTTTAAAGTTAGTAAAAGGAAAGAGTGTAATAAAAGAAATTGTGATAAGAAATCACTGTGGACTCTAAACTAAAGACAGAATGCATAGAGTTGATTGCATTAGCACTAAAGTAAATAAACAAAAAACTAATAATATGCCACGTGGAGTTTCTTATCAGTTTTTCTTTTTTTTCAAACATTTTAAAAATATTTTCTTGCGGAAATGCTGTACCCATACAACATACGAAACATTTATAAAACCAACTTACATGTGTTAGTTGAGCCATACGATTATTTAATTGATCCACATCTTGGCTTTGTTGAGTTGTTTCCTCTTCGGGTACATATTTTAAGAATTTGCTGTCAATATCTTCTTTGTTGAAACCTTTAAACAATTATACATATTATTAAAAGTTTATCAGCAGCTTTTTATAAATGTAAATAAAATTTACCCAACAAATTGAGAATTTCTTCTTTGGGATTACGCTCAAAATTGGCTTTAATGAAATACCATAAATAGCGACCATTTTGGTCGGTCGTTTCATCGGCCTTTTGGCGACAATACTCTATAAAATTGGCCTCACTTAGAGATTTTTCCAAAGCCTTAGCTTTTTCCACCAAGATCGGCTCAGTAGTAACTTGAGAAATATTGATGGTTTTGGATTTGTTGTTAAATGACACCAACTTGCCTCCAAACTAAAAGAAAAAGAAAATAATTTAATAAAAAAAAGTATCAAAATTAAGAAAATATATTAACACCTACACCAAATGTTACACCGCAGGGTTTCTTTATCCATTTAGGAGCATATTTCAAATCGTGGTACACCACCGGAGCTGTTTGTTGAGGCATAGGTGCCTGAGCAAACTGATCCATGCCCGGAAAAGAGTCAGCTATCTTATTGGCGGTTTGTACTTGCTGTTGAACACCTCCAAATAGCGAATAAATTGAAACATTACCATCCAAACTAGAACTGGCAATTAATGCGGGATTTCTGGGACACCATTGTACGTCTGAATACCAACTGGCCGTTGTGGCCACTTCAGATAGAATTTCACCTTCCGGTGCTTGAGTATTGGGATTCCAACAGAAGATGCGATTATCTTTGCCGCATGAAACCATCAAATCAATATCACGAGGACACCAAGACATGCCCAACATACCACGTTGATGTATTTGCATGGTTTTGGCGGGTGCGGTGGCATAACGCAAATCCCATAGCTGCACCACCGGCGCCTGGTCATCCTCTGAAGCTAGCCATACCTGGGTAGCCACTTCAGGGTGCCATTGTATTGCATGCCAGCGTACTCTGGATTGTGTGTCAGATAATTTAATGATTTGTTCACTTTTACGCAAATCCCATATAACACAACGTGAACTGAAAACGGAAGCCAAAATATGTTGTACCTGACGATTCCAGGACACATTTTTAACATCTTCAAAGGGTTGAGTTTTGGTGCCGGGATTCATGTGGGTGGTGGTGTTGTTTAGATCCCAAATAAAAATCTCCGACTCAGAAGCACAGGAAGCCAAGAGATTCGTTTGGAAGGGATTAAAGTCCAAACCACTTACAGGACCAGTGTGTTTGTCCTGGCGGGCAATGAGACCATCTTCATTGGCCAACATTTTGGCAGGGGAATAAATCATGACATGACCACCCTCACAGCCACCCACAATTAAACCATTACCATGTGCAGCTCCATAGCCCGTGGGACTCCAAATAATTTTTTGAAATCTATAAAAAAAAAAAAATTAGATTATCATAAGAAAGAAATCTTTTAATATATTCACATTTTCTTACCTATACTGGCTGGGCAATGAGGCTTTCAATTCCAAATCATAGCTGGGATCGCTAAAATTGGTCGAATATATTTCCAAATTAGAATTTACATTTGAATCGAATTGTTGGGCAGCAGTACCGGCTGCCAAATAAATGGGATGCTGTGGCAATGGTGACCAGGCTATGTTTACCGTTTTCTGCAACTCTTTAATCTTCATCTTGCGACTCTAACCAAAACAAAATAATACTATAAAATATGTTAATATACACTGTACAAAAAACTACAAGTTATTCTTAATTAATTGGAATTTCAAAATCTGTGCCTGTAATAACTCATAAGAAAATCTGTTTATTGCTGGCACCAATTAAAAATGTCCCCGTCATCAATTTTCTTTTTCTCTTTCGTCACTAGTCTTGTAGTTTGTTTATTATAAAAATTTTCTTGTTATATTTTGCATTTATCAACAGTATTTTTGTTAAATACTTGTTAGCAATGTTTAAAGTACCTTTTAAAATAATAATTAAATGTTTTTAATACAATTTAATAGTTATAAATTGTTTAAAATGTATAAATAATTTGCCGACGTATATTTTTTCGTTGTTCTCTGCTCTGCGTTAAAATAAAATCTGACAGCAACGGTGGCAGCGTTGCCGTTGTGGTTATTTATTATAATCGAACTTGGTTACTTTTTATGTTGATGTGTACATTTTCCTTATTTTGGTTACTTTATTTCAAAACAATTTTTTTTTTTTAAATCAGTGAAAATTTTAAAAACAGTAGAAATATTGTTCATAGAAACAATGTTAAAAATTCGTTTTCCTAAAAATTACAATTTGAAAATAATTTACTAATATCTTAATTCGGAATTAAAATTTTCAGTCATTCATTCCATAAATCCATTCCCAAAAACTAATTCTTTAGCTTCATTCAAAGGCTTTTATTTAAATAGAATTCGTTCACCGTTGAATTAATTCATAAAAGAATTCATTCAACCTTTGAATAAATCAATTATTGTTAATTCAAATCTAATACAAATTTAAAATATTTGTTCTTCATTCAGTTTTGTTTACTTTTAATCATTTACAAAATGAATATATAGATTTGAAGACAAATTTAAACATATAGTACATTTTTAAAGCTATTTTGTAATGGATTTAAATTAATGAAAATTTTAATAATTCAAAGGAAGGAATTCAATACATTCGTGAAGTCCATGTTTTCTATAATGTTTTCTACAAATTGTGTTGAATAATTCTTATAGTTTATATAAATATACTTAATATACAGTTTGCTTAAATATACTTACATCCCAGATAATCCAGTATCAGTATTAACTTAGAATGTCATAGGTCACCGAATTTACCCTATAGTATTCGAAAAGAAAAATGATAATTCTTGCAATAATAAATATGTTTTATCAGGGTATTCCGCCAAAAACGTGATTTTTTTGGGGTAGCCGTATTTGAATTAAAACAAAAACAATAGCGGTATTCACAATGTAGGGTACTTGGCCTAGTAAAAAAGTAGAAAAGCTATTTATTGACAAACATTTCAATTTCTAATGTATTTTGTTTTTATTTTTTTGATATTCTGCTCTTTTACTACATTACCAGGCGAAGTACTCTACATTGTGAATACCGCTAATGTTAAACAATATCTCAAACAATTCACCACTTTCACTTGTTGTTGTACAAATTGAGCTCACCACTACAGCATTGTTGTTTTTTTATACTTTTTTATTACTTTTAATCAATAGCTGAGTGCAGTGTTGACAACTATTTCCAATAAATAAGTGATAAAAAACAGCTGCTTTTATTTTTTATTTAAAATTCAAAGTATTTAATAATAAATTATTGAAATCCAAAGCCTAGGATAAATTATAGTATATGGGCTCCACTCCGTATCTTTACCAAATTTTTATTCCCGTATTTTTGTTATTTTTAAGTAAAATCCTTGGACCCCAGTCTGAAGCACTAAGAATTTTGTCATGACTATGCAATAACTATAATAAATGGTGACTATAGTTGATAATTTTGTCTCTTGGCAACCATTTTGAAATTTATAATGACAAATATTTATCAAGTATAGTCATAGGGTGATATTTATGCTGTTAAATAAAACACATTTTTTCTCCGCTAAACGGTTTTCAAAGTCGCTAGATTTGCCAAGAAAATCGCTGAATAGCTAACACTCAACGAGTGAGAATTTCGTTCGGTGTTTTTGGAAAGAAAGATATCAAGATTTTTTGTGTGGTGTAGAAGAAAAATAGAAAATTAAATTCTATTTTATTGTGCATTAATATTACATTTTTCATAAAATTCCTACTTTTTATAAAAGAAAAAAGCTGGAATTAAAACAATATTAAATTTTTTCTAAAGAAACTTGCGTTAAAATTAACCAACAAATAAATTAAAAATCAATTAATTTGCATAAAGGGAATTATAACCAAGAAGATAGAACGTAATTTCAAAAGCCATCCAAAATAAAAGAAAATTTACGTGAAAAAAAGTATGGTGTGTAAGAGCGAAGAGGAAAAAAGAAGAAAAATATAACGAGAAAGAGGAAAAACGAGAAAAGTAAAACGCACAAGTGAATAAGTATCAAGTAAAAAAAAGTATTCTTTGTAACACAAAAAAGAAATAATAAAAAAGTGGCCATAATTAATACTCCTAACAAAGAATATATTACATATAAAATATAGATAAGTCTGTTTGTGTCTCTGTGTTAGTGTTTATATTTTGTTCCATCTTCTCTAATATAAAATAATAATAAAAGAAAAATAAGAACCATTATGTTGATCTCGTGCAAATGTCTAAATTTTATTGCTACAACAAGTAATAATCAACAAAAGCAACAGCAGCAATTGCAGAATGTGTCGCAACAGCAACTGCCGGTTGCAACAACAGCTGCTGATGTTGCAACAGCTGACTTAAAGAAGAATAATGCAGCAGTGGCAGCTGTTGCTATGCAACAATCGTCTAATGATTGCAACAATACAATGTTAGCAACGTCTTCCAATAACAATTCAATTCCGAAACCCAGTAACGACGAGGTGATGAACAACGACTCTTTTTCACTAACCAATGTTTTAAGGCAAACATTTCTACAAAAATATCCCAGAAATTTTGTATTTTATTCACAGTGCGTGGATTTCTTTAAACAGGTAAATAAACAAAATAAATAACAATAATAATTGCATGTAGTATATACTAGGGAGGTCAATCTCCAAATCCAGGATTTTTTCCTGAGAGAAGCTGCCGATATATTCGGCTGGTTGGCATCTTTATTTCCAGCCGATTTGATCGAATTAGCCGTTTTAAGTTTTTTGAGGTTTTATATTTAAGAACTCGGTATTACGTTATTACTTTAATTACCACTTTGTAATACTGAGTTTAATTCCCACGACTTCACTTGGTCAAGGGCTGTCAATTCAGCTATCATTGCTGCTACAACAACTACACCTGATATTTCGGACTCACTGCAAAATTTTAATTACTTTAATAGCAACGGAAAAGTGAATCAAATTCGTGAAAAATAAGAAACACAATGAAGGAGAAGCAAGTGATGATATGTATTGTCATGATATTTATGATGATTCTGGAGATTTTGATAAAGCTATCTTTATACAAATTCACTCAGATCGTCAGATTCGGTCAGTCCTACGTCGTATACAGCGGCAAAATCTATAGGAAAAATTATTCTAATGGCTGCTTTAGACGATAAGAGTTCACATTGGTGAAAACTTTCAAAAAATTAAGAGAGCTATCCGTATCTCACGCAACTACTGGCGATATGAAATGGACAAATTGCTATTGATCGTACTACTGGCTTAATCACTTTGCCCGTTAACTTTTGCAGTTTCGCACTAACAAAACAATTGTTTACAAGTAACGAAATCACAATTGGTTAGCTGTATGAGTGATACTGGCTGCGAAAAATAAGAATGTTGGTGCATTGAATGCAATTATATTAGCCCATGTTTCTGTCGAGATTGTAACATATCAATCAGTTGAAAGGGTTACAAATCAAGATAACGCTGTTAATATCCATACTGAATTTTTGTATTCATTCGATTTACCAGGTTTCTACCTCATCGTTTACAATTAAAAGATGGTGCTCCCATTATTATGCTTTTAAATTTAAATCGCAAAATTCACCAATTTCCGATACGTCTTGCGTTTGCTATGATAGTAAATAAATAGCAAGTGCAATCATTGGCCATCAGTTCTCTATATTTGCACTACAACTCAGCACAAAACAAAAAACGTTGTTTATGAAAGAGCTCTGCGTTAGTTTAAGTTAACCCATAGGATTTATCAGAGTCATTCCTGTTCCCACTTTCACTATTCACCTATTTTTGGAAGCATAATGACATAAACTAGCATAAACTAGCTGACCACCCCGGCTTCGGTCGGCAGGTATTTACTTAAAACATATTTGTGTTTCATCTATATATATTTAAAATGAGAAGTGAATAGGAGGCAATATATTAAAAACTTAAAATTTCCGAGTTTTACCGGGAATTTTTAAATGTTTTTCTTTTCAAATCGTCTCCTGAAATTTTATAATCGAATAAAAAAAAATATGGTGAAAGCGAGAACAGGAACAGCCCAGTATATTTTAAAGAAATGGAAATTAAAGTACAATAAATATAAGCCAAAAATTAACTTTGTTAAAAAGTTTCATTTCTTATTTAGTTTTGCCTGACAAAGCAGGCACTACTTTAAGTAAAACTTCTTTGTCATTTCTCTCAATATCGAGTTTTTAGATGTGAGGCAAAACAATAATAAGCTGACAAGCTGTCGATGAGTTGACAATTTTTGGCCTAGTGAGACTCAGGTCGTTCCGGAGCGAAGACCTAATTGTTGCTACATTTTTACATTTATTGTAGAAAAATAAAAAAAGTATTAAATCGCACTAGAACAGCAAAATTTAAAACCACTTTAGTTAAATGTATTGAGTTCTCCAAAAATATAGGCCTAACATATCAACCAATATATGTTAAAACTCCCTCTGAACCGCCCTGGCTGCTGGAAAATTATACTTTTATTGATTCAATTACCACATTTCCAAAAACCTTTACCACTACTAGTGTATAAATAAATCTTCTTCAACATCAGCATATATCTATAACAAAATTTATGGGAATTAATATTTACTGACGGTTCAAAATCAACTCATTTTATCACCTTTATCATGGTACATAATGATGGTAGATACATTAGTAGTGGCATTCTTGATAGTCATTGTTTAAACTTTACAACTGAAGCGCCCCTTAATGCTTCTTAACTCCCATCAAAATTTGTCATATGCACTGACAGCCTTTCGGTTGTCATGGTTATTAAAAACACTTTATATGAATCTCCGTTGATAACTCAAATTAGAAATATTGGCATTTAAAACTTCATAAAATTTAAATTGTTATGGATCCCCTAGAACTTTGGTATTCCAGCCAACGAATATGCAGATACAGCACCCGCTGATGCCAAAAACAGACCTCTACTTACTCTCTCTACATATGAACATCGTGATATTTTAAATGTTATTATTTTTATGCAAAATTCAAAAGTCGCAAATGATTTGACTATCAACTAGCCTACAAAAACTGAAATCCTATGGGTAATAAACCAAACTTTCCTAAATCGTGTCAGAAAAATGTGACAAACCTAATTGTAGGAATGAGAACTGGACTCACCAAAGCAAACCATAAACACTTACTGGATAGAACTAAGCCCCCAATATGCTCCACATGTAATACCCAACTCAACGTATAGCTTGACGATTGCCCATTCTTCAACAGCAATAGAGCCTAAAAAACTTGTCAGAGCACGACATTGAACAAATTTATAAATTCATTACTGAAATTGGATTCATTTATAATCTTTAAATTATTGTATACCAATATTATTTTCTTTAAAATATACCTATAATAAATGTAAATACGGAGTCGAAAGCCTGCTAGTTCTTTTAAAAGTTTTAATTACTTTAATTGATAATTATAAAAAAATATATATATAAAAAATAAGAAATATGATGTTTTCTGTTGTTCTGTTTTAAACTAAATACTGATACAGTTAAAATTTGAAAGAATTTATTATTTATTTAATATGAAATTAAAATATATGTGTGAATGTTGTAATATTAAATAAAATTTGACTTGAAAAAAAAAAATAACAAATTAAGCATGTCCAAAAGAAAGAGAAAATAAAAAATAAATGATGAACTAAATTAAAAACAATAATACATATATATGTATGTATGTAAGTATTTCTATTTTCGCAGAAAATATCTAAAAATACAAAAACAACTACATACAGTATGTATGTATGTATATATTACTATTTTGCTTATTTCTTCTAATTGTAAACAAATTAAAGCACAAAATATAATCGACGATAAAAAGCAACAAACATCAAATGAAATCTCAAAATATAAACATACACACTTATTTAAACACACACACACAAATACATAAATTAAACCATATAAAAAACAATAAGGAAAAAACGAAAATGAAAACAACAATAGTTAAAAAAAAAATACATATTTTTTTTAATAAAAACAACTCAACAATAAAAATTTCCGATGTGAATTTTTAACCAAACCAAAATAAAAACGTAAACATTTTTGTAGATGTGTCTGTTAAATATAAACAGAGATAGACAGACATACGCAGAGGTAAAAATAGCTAGGACTTCACTTTGTAGGCCTCCTGTTAAAACATTCTATAAGATTCGATACTCATTCACTCTGCCTTATATATATCAAAAGATGTTTTAAAAGTACTTTGCTTATCGTTCTAAAAATTGCATACACATTAAAAATTGCATTACAAAATAAGTTCTAACAAACTTTTATTTAACAAATAAGAGCGATGTATTCGGCTATGCCAGGTAGCTCTTTTGGAATGAGCCCTATCGTGTAGTCATTCTCCAGTAAAAAGGAAACAGTAATTCAAGCCATATGTTTTTTTGTTTAAAAAATATTTAATTTTTTCAAATATTTTTCAAGTTTAAAACATAATTACATTTGCATTCAAGTCAAATTCCAACAAAATGTTGGAATTCTTGAGATCTGGTGCTTATTGGGGTCTTAGAATCTAATTGGGACCCAGAAAATATATATGTACTAATGTGGGTCTCTGACAAATATTTTCATGTGTTACAAACGGTATTATAAAATCAATATACCCCCCATTCTGTTAATAGTGGGTATACAAAATAATGAATAAACTAGTACATGAAACCTGACGAAGGAACAAAATCTTCTAAAAAATTTAGTATTTTATAAAATTGTATGTTGTAAAGTATTTTTTTTATATATAACACTACACATGTGATTCTTTAAAGTTCATTTATGCTGAATCCATTAAGAATGTTTCTCTGATAGCTCTTTAAAAAACCTAGCTTCAGTAGACCTTTAATTAGGCTTTAATTTTGAGTTTAATAGAAATTCCTTTGTAGATGTTCTATGAGGCTATATGCGGCAGGTTTCCTCACATACCTTCAACGGAACATCTTTTAATATGCCTTCTTAAGTAGGCCTTCTATTAGCCATCTAACATAAGCGATTAAGAAATTTAAACGATTTTACAATGCGTCTGTTTATCTTTGAGTCTTCAAAATAAGGCCTTTAGGAGGGCCTCTTTACTTCATCTTTTTCCCGCTGGGGATATACACACATGTTCATACAAATATCATTCTGTATGTATAAATTATTTGCCGAGCTCTTTAGTAGGCTAAATAATAAAACACAATATAAAAAAATGGGCAATTCATATAAACACGTTTTTTTTTTTAATAACCATTACCATATGTTTTCAGGGGCGGTAAGAGGGGCTAGTGGGTGATGTCGTATTTGTGTGTAGTGTCACGTACCCAGCAAACACAAAGTCAAACGTTTTAACATCTGATTCTCAAACAAAATCCATTTTTTCTATATGTTATTTTGGGTTAAATAAAAACATCATTTGTTTAATATTAAAAATATTCGTTCCCATTGCAATTGGATCTACGCTCCGGAACGATTCGAATTGCATTCGGCCAAAAATGGTCAATCCAGCGACAGTTGTGGCTATGTGACATTTCAAAGCCCTTAGTGCTGCCTGACTATCTACATAATTCGTCATTTCTGTCTCCTTTTTGAAGTGTGCTGTTATCAAGTCCTTAGATTTCCAGATCGCTAAGACCTCTGTCTGGAAGACTCTGCATTTGTCTGGCAGTCTAGGTTAGAGTGTCTGAAATTCTCGAAGGGTTGTGTGGCCTCATTGCCTACCACCAAACTGTACAACCATAAGTAATATTGGAACTTACAACTTTATATTATACTAACAGGTTGAAATTTATTATTCGAATTATTCGTTTTATTCGAACAAAAGATAAATTGAATAATTTGGATACCATAATACAGAAACATATCTATAACATAAATATTTATAATAAATTTAATACTCTCTTTAGTTTTTAGCTGTCTGCCAAAAAGTTTATTCAACTTTTTAAAGCAATAATCTTTATATATTATTGTTTTGACACAATAAATTTTAGCAAAACAAATGTTTAACTAATTCCTTTTAAAAGAAAACTTTTATTTACTTTATGTTATGCCACTATAAACATAATTAGAAATTTCGATTGTTTGTTTTTATTTACTTTTATTTTTTTTATTTGCTTTAATAAATGATAATTTCTATTTTTATCCATTAAAATCACCTAAATATTTTATAGAGCTAAAGTTAAATGAACAAAAATGTAATTAAATGTATTTAATAGAATTAAAACTTAAGTTGTTTACGCACTCAACAAAAACAAAATTGACATATTTATACATTTAACTAACGATTTTTATAGCTCATAAAGTAGAGAAGAAAAAAACAAAAAACTAATAATAAAAATAATAGGAATTTTGCCAAAAAAAAAAAAAAAAACTAATTAAGAACAAATAACATTAAAGAAACATGTAGCTACGATGCTGGTGGTAGGTAAAGATTTTACAAATTAAACTATATGTAATTTGAGGTGTAAATTTTAATAAAGTATTGGAATGATTTTATCAGAATTAATTGTTAATAAGTAGTTAAACTTTCGGAAATCAGGAAAGCAATCGATAAGGGCGATTTACATGACAAATGCTTAAGACCTTTTATAAATTAATAACTTACAAACATGATTGATAAATCAATAAGATTTTTCCTAGATTTTTATAAGTAAAAAAACCGCGACTACAACAAACTTTTTCAATAGATCTTTATCATAGGAGCAATATAGATACTCACCTCATTAGCAATGTTCAGCACACCTACCTCAAGGGTAATTCTGTTAAGAGTGCCCTGCGTGAGGTTGTGGGTTGCTTAGAGCATAGGGAATATACCTTGTCTGTGTTTTTTGGACATATTGGGAGCCTTTAATAACATTAGGATAGATCCAATAAGAGAGTCGTTAGTTGAACTCGGGGTTAAGGACTTCCTGGTGAGTTAGATAGTTTCGATGCTTGGTAGCAGGATTATCAACTCAAATCTGGGAGATGACAGGATTAGAAGACGAGTTACCTGGGTATTGAGTATTGTCTCCCCTGTTATGGTTACTAGCGGTGAACTCTATTCTCAAGATCTTTGAATCTAAGGGAAGGAAGATAGTTGCCTACGCAAACGACAATGTAATTCTGATCAAGGGAAAGTTTTTTTATTTTTTTTGGACCAGCACTCAGGGGTTGACCCCTACTCATGCAGAGCATTGTGTTTGAACTAGGAAAATAGGTTATGGGAGGGAGGACAACGAATTGATGAGCATTGCCGAATAACGTGTGTTGCTTAAAAAACTAGGGGTTTCGGGAACATGTTCCCTAATTTCAGCAGAGCACATACCATTGTAGTATCGGTAGAACATTGAAACACAACCCACATTGCGACGATGTTCCAGTGAGTCAATAGAGCTGGATACCATACTTTTACCGATAAGCACCTCCTGTACGCGGTCGAGTAACTCCAAAATAGACTTCGAAGCACCGGCCCACACTTGAGAGTTGTTTTTCATTTTAGGTCGGATATATGTATGTATGAAGTATGTCTTACACCATTTTAGAAAAACAAGGCACTTGAATGGTTCTTTATAAACGAGAAAAATGTGTTTTATCCAGCGGATATCGCACTGAATACTCATGCCTAGAACATCAAGAGCTTCTGATTCCTTAATATTTACACCAAACATAAAAACAGATGCAGCAGCACGATCTATTGTGCGTTTGTGTATTAATATACAACTAGCTATTGAGTCTAGCGTGCATTGAAATCGACTCTATTCGCACAACCCCATTCAGAGATTGTCACAAAATCTTGGTTAAGCGTATTATTCATATTTTGCCTGATTGTCCCAATCTCCGACAGGCTTGGTCAATAATTGAATGCATATGAATGACAAATGTTGCTGTCATCTGCAAAAGAGTAGATAGGGTTGGAAGTTTGACGTAGGTCATTTATAAATATAAGAGCCTTGTGGTACCCCTGAAGTGATCTAGCGCATGTGGCGCTAGGTGACCTCTCAACCTGTGCCAAGACAAATGGGCTGGGTGTAGACGGCGTTGAGCTGGCATCAGACGGGCCCAAGTATTTAAGGACCTTCCTTGATAACAAATTATCATGAAAGAATAATATTCAGGAAAGGCTTAAAAGGGGTCTCAATGCCTACTACACATGCAGGAATTCTATTGGTAAGAATTGGGGACTACGACCAGACATGGTATTTCACCTCCAATTGTGTTTCCAAGTAGGGACGAGTGGATTGGATCTGGACGGATTTCAGGGTGTCCAGGGCTATTTGGTCAAAGTTGGATGCGAAGGTAACCAGAATACAAATTGGGTTGGATAGGAAAGTCTCAGGTCTTTAGTAGAAAAGTCTCAGGTCTTTGGTAGGAATAGACAGATAGAAAAGTCTCAGCTCTTTAGTAGGAATGGTAACCGGGCAATGCTCTATTGGAGCCTTCATTGGTAAATGGGATATTGGTGCAGAGAACTTCTGTAGTTTGTGCAAGGATATTGTGGAACTAGAAACAGTGGAACATATTCTGTGTAACTGTCCTAGTATACGACCAGACATGGACAAGTGGGTTGGATCTGGACGGATTGCAGGGCGACCAGGGCTATTTGCTCAAAGTTGGATGCAAAGGTAACCAGAATACTAATTGGATTGGATAAGAAAAGTATAAGGTCTTTAGAATGAATGATATTGAAGCCTTCATTGGTAAATGGGATAAGGTTGTGCGATGATATTGAGGAATTAGAAACAGTGGAACATATACTGTGTAACTATCCTAGATTACAGCTATGAACTGGGTGTTATAGCTAGATGTGATCTAGATAATCTTTTAGGCTTTATCAGGGGAATAGGCTGGCTATTTTAGGTAACATGAATCTGAGAATCCCAGTCTATGCTTATTCCTGTCCTTTTTTTGAACTGGATTTTTCACTTTATTTCTCAGACTTCTTTCTTTTCTCTCCAACTTCATTTATTCTCTTCCCATATATTATTTATTTATTTTATTTTTTTTTTTTATTTATTTATTTTCAAAAAAGTGCCGTAAGCCTATTAAGGCCCAATTAGCAATACTACAATATTGTATTTACAGTCACACAGATAATAGTACGTACCCCTTAAAAATTCTTTAATTTTCCAAAAATTGGTGATATTTAAAAAAAGTAAATGAATCAATAATTTTTAAATGAACACAAATATTTATTTCATTATTTAAATTTAAAATTAAAAACTTCAATTTAATAAAAAAAACACAAAAGCCTATTTAATATCACAAATAATTATACGTACTCTAAAAAAGATTAATGTACAAAAAGAATTTCAGGTATATATTATTTCATTAGTATTTTGTTGGACCTCCTTTTGCCTCAATTACTGCTTTCAATCGATTACTCATTGAAAATACCAGTTTTTTTGTTGTCTCAGACGTTATTTTATTCCACTCATATTCCAAGCCATCTTTAAGTTGTTGTTTGTTTCTGTAAGTTTTTTTTCGAATGCGCCGTTCCAATTCATCCCATAAATGCTCTATGGGATTCAGGTCTGGTGATTGGGGAGGCGAATGGAGTTGTTTCGGGACATTATAGAGAAGCCATTCTTTGACAACATGCGAAGTGTGCTTTGGGTCGTTGTCCTGCTGGAAATACCAGGTGCCACTAAGACCCAAAACACTTGCGGAATCTTTCAAACTGCTTTTAAAAATGTCTAAATAAAGAAATCGGTCCATATTTGTTTCCACAAATCGCAGTTTTCCAACTCCATTCGCCGACATGCAGCCCCAAACCATGACCGAACCACCACCGTGCTTAACTGTTGGAATGAGGTTCTTCGGTTGCAGCTCTTCATTAGGTTTGCGCCAAATTTTTTGTTTGCCATCACAACCGAATAAATTGTACTTGCTTTCATCACTAAAAATCACATTCGCCCAGAAATCTGTTGTTTTGTACACATACTTAAGTGCGAAGTCGAGCCGCTTTTTTCTGTTTATTTCGCTTATTAATGGTTTTTTCTTGGTACGCGGCTATGGAATCCGTTTTTTCGCAAAACACTTCGCACTGTTTCTGAATGAACATTAATATTGTGGTCATTTTCCAAAGTATTTCGAATTTCCACGGCTGTTGTTTTAGGATTTTTACTAACAGCACTTTTTATAAATCGCTCAACTCGTGGGGTAATTTTGGGTGGACGTCCAGTTTTTGGCTTGCTTGCTAGGGATTGAGATTCAGAAAAGTTTTTTATTACGGTCTGCACCGTAGACTTGGCACGTCCAACAATTTGAGCAATTGAACTTAAGGAATTCCCATATTTCCTCAATTTTAAAATATGTTCACGCATTTCGATACAAATGTCCTTTGTTTTCTTACCCATTTTAACAAAAAAGTAAATTTTTTTTCAAAAATTACTGCAGTTTTTAAGAATTGCTTACAAACTAAGCTTTTAACACTTTCCGTATATTTTTTTTTTATTAAATCTACTTATTTTTAAAAAGTACCGTTTCTATTTGGCATCGTACGTATAATTATCTGTGCTGCCATATTAAGTTTTATGTGTAAAAGTACAATAAGCGGAAAGTTAACCGGACTTTTTGTAGTTAGTTTTTGACAGTGTTTCGATGTCTTTCAAAAGCAAGCAAAAATATCGATCAGAAATCCAGGGTTATTCTTAAACCGAAATTTTAGAGGGAGTACGTACTTTTATCTGTGTCACTGTATGTACATATAATTAAATTCAATATGAAAAAAAAATTAGATATAACAATATATAATATAAAGAAAAAAATATTAAATACCCAATTATAAGCACAAACTAACCATTAACATAATCGAAAATAATTGTTTGGGTGTCTCCAATAAAGTGACATAAAAGTATCAAGTATCCAGGTAATGATTACTGAATACAGAATATTTCCTACTATAACCAGTAAGTACTACTCCATAATTTCAGAGTTGTATTTTTCAAAATTAAAAATCGAAAAGGGAGAATTTAACAGACACTTCCATTAAAAATATGAAATTTAATGAAAATTTCCTCTAAATAAATATACAATGTATTCAAAAATTTGCCAGGAAAATGTTTTTAAATGCTAATAATGAGTGTGAAAATCTCCGATCTTGGTAAGAAATCATTGTATTCCACAATCTAGTGACTCTCAAACAAAACGATCGACTCATGATCAATGATGAATATCTAGGACATGTCAAAACATGTGTTCTACTTGACGCACCAAATTCAAATTTACGGATTAAATATGCTGGATTACCAGTTCTTAAAGTTTTAAAAAAAAATAGAATTCGTCTTAAGTCAATGTACTGTTCAAATTCACATCCCAATACTTCTTTTCGATATTGCGATACACTTTCTCTAACGTGAAGACCAAAAATGTAACGGACTACCCTGTTAAAGCACTTTCTTAATCTATCCAAATTTCTCGCCGATGTACATGAGTATATTTCCATTCCATAAAGAAACAGCGGCAAACATGTTGCCATTGCTACTCTATATCTAACTGTCAATGGTAAGTAATATGAAACACAATATATTCTACGTAGAGTACAAGATACCCTAGATATTACGAGGTTGATATGTTTATCAAAATTCAAATTATCATCAATAATGAGACCCAAAGATTTATAGTGCGTAACAATTTCCAAAGGTTCATCATCAAGCAAAATATTCATCGTTAAATTCGGGTATTTAGAGAAAAACATAACCTTGCATTTCATTTGATTTAATCCCAGAAAATTATTTCTGGACCATTCCATTATTCCCTTAAGATCATCATTTATCAGACCTTCTACATATTGAAGATTAGAAATTTGCGAAGAGGCCAGTAATTGAATATCATCAGCGTATGTGTAGCAAGTTAAAAAAGATAAGCTCTGAAAAATGTCATTAATATACAATAGAAATAGTAAAGGACCTAATATAGAACCTTGGGTCACCCCCCTGAATACTCCTATAGTACCGGATCGTTGGTCCCCAATTTGGACAAACTGACTACGATCTGTCAATAAAGACCAGACAAGTTTACAGCTACAAGAACTAAAACCAAACTGATTGAGAAGTTTTCCAATCAAAACTTTAATATCCACTGAATCAAATGCTTTACAAAAGTCCAAAAAAATTAATGTGGAAATATCCCCTTTATCTACAGTCATTCTTATCGTCTCCGTAATGTCCAATAAAAAAAATTACACACCTAGTTATATTTCAAAAGAGCATCGCAATTTGATCCTATGAGTCTTCCACTTTTTATAGTACACACCCCTTCAAATCTATTTACCTATGGTCTGCTGGTAGTTGTTGTTGAGTGCCCTTGGCCCAGTGAACTCGCGTCATTCCGTTGCGTAGAACTGGCTGTCGTGGGAATGATGGGCTTCTAATATTCACTGATGGCTTTTACATTGACCGTATTTGGACGGGTGTATCTTTCAGATTTCCGGACAAATGTATTATTTTGCAAACTGAAATGTCAGCCATTAGGAGGACCGTTAACTGGTAAAGATTTTTTAAAGATATGACGAGACATTCCACAATTAGACTCTATTGGGTAGCGGGTCACTAGGGTGTACCAGGTTATTACATAGGGGATACTATGGCAAAGAAATGGAATTTCGCTCTTAGAAGCGGAAAATTGTCGATTTGTCGGGGTACCCCTTACAATGTGTTGACTTTACGACTATTTATCAAATAACTGGTAGTATGGCGGGTAAAATATATGCTAAATATAATATGATCGATTGGTCTCTGGAAAATTCCGCGGGCTCAGCTGCTAGTAGCGATGTTGATATTTAATATATAGAAATTACAAACGGAATGACAAACTTATATACATATACATACACTCATGATGAAGGGTATAATAATAAACAATTGAAACCGAGAGTATCTGCGGTTTTAGAGGAAAAACATCTTTGTTATATCTAAACAATTTAAGTACAACTTATTTATAAATTACAAGCAAATGTCATATTTTAAGCCAAATTCTGCAGTAGCACAAAACCACAATAAATAACAAAATATTTGTTTATTTTTTTTAATTCTTAACCGTATATAGAAGGGTACTTGTGACAAATTATCTTTTAATTATAAAATGTATTTAATTGTTTGTTTACTTTTTTGAAGTGACAAATTTCAATTGAAGTAATGTTGTTGATAATAAATAAATGAAGAGGCAAGTAATATGTTAAAGCTAATAAAGGAGAAGTAAGAATAAAATCACTTAAATTAAGAGCATAGGGGAAAATATGATTTCATTCTAAATAAATTTTCACATTATTTTATCTAAATAAGTAAAATTTTCTCTAAAATCGTTTAAATTCTAAACACCTTTGTAATAATATGTATTACTATTTTCTAAATTCAATTTACAGGCCATTGGTCCAGTGCCCGACTTAACAATAAACGTCCTTAGTCAAAGGGATCTTATCTATAGCCTAACATTGGAAATTCCCGAAGCACAAACAAAATCATTGTGGCAACTGAGTGTCTGCAGCAATTGCAGTGTGGCCTTGTGTGCCAAACGTCTGCACAATAGTCCGGCACAATATCTCATCAATTGCGGTCTGCTGACCAACAACGAGGAATTATCCCAAAAAAGATCAGACAAAGCGTTCTCCGATACTTTTGGTATACTGATAATGGATCATCCAAAAATGGATGTGGTAAGCGGAAATAATCAAAATACGAACAGCAATTTAACAATCGGCTCAATGTCCACCTCCTTTGCAACGTCGTCTTCGACGAGCCTCCATTTGGATTCGAAACAAATGCGCTTACGACAATTGCAGGGCAATTTGCAGCAACGCTTGCAAAGAGAAATAGCCGAGACGGATGAGCGCATACAGCGCTATACGGCCCAGCAGTTTGCTTTGCTAAAAAGTTTCCGCGAAAAGTCTGAACAGGAATACCAAATGTTAGTAACGCTAATACAATGCATACCCGAGCAGCAGGCCAACGAGTGGCTTGAACGTCAGCCGCCCGCACTAGATGTCAGCCATAATGGCGGCAATTTAGCCTATGCCGGTGCACGCAGACGTAATACCATTTCCAGTCGTCGAGAACTTAATACGGCACCAACTACACCAACTGCAACACAACCACCGAACACTATATACAATTTGAATAGAGAGAATTATGTGAGAAATTCTATGACTGCCACGCCTACTTCACCTACAAGTGCCATAATTACTGCAGCAGCCAATACAGCGGCAAATAATACTCACTCACTAACAGGGGTGATGTCAACGGCCAGCGTAGCCACTTCCACTACACCGACCACTGTTGGCAGTGGTGGTAGCTCAGCTTTGAATCGTAAAATGTCAAATTTTGATACACCACCAGCTACACCCGAAGCTATACCCATGAGTGTGGGCAATAGTCCCACATTTCGCCAGCAGCAACACAATATGTTTGCCACCCAACAGCAAACAGTTCAGCAACAATATTCAACACCCTCTGTCGAAACCGCTGACGATTGTCTTTTCGAATTGGAGGGTGTTGATGGCAGCAACATAGTTTCACCCCAACAGCAACCGCAGCAGCAGCAGCAACAGAATCGTACGATGTATTTACAATATCCACCATCACCAATGCGTCTTTTACAGTCGCAGCAACAGCAGCCACAAAATGTGCCACATCAAATACTGCCAACTTACAACGGCTATCAGCGTAGTTTAAGTTATATTAATGCACAGCCGGAAAATCATATGAGCGATTTAGATGAGAGTGATGATGCTGAAGAAGCTGAAGGTAGGTTCAATTTAAAAAAAAAAAAACCTGGCGATTTATACTGATTTAAAAATCAAATTTTCACTTTTAGATGCTCTGGATTTGGATACCTCAATGCCAATAGCCATGACTGCAACCCCCCACAGACGCATAAATTCGAAAACCGCAGCACAAGTAGCTAATTTTGCTAAAAGTCTACCTATTGAAATAGCTAACTCTCCGCTAGCTGTTGGACGCAGTTATATGGCCACTTTAGAATCGGATGAAGATGTATGTTTACATTTCTTTTATAAAACAATATTTGTATTAAACGAATTCAATTTACCAATTTCAGGAACTTGACAATAATGTTGATATAGCGGCCAGCATTAAAGCTTTAGCTAAAAGTGTCCATGGTGAGGCGGTGTTTGGTGATTTACCCAGACCCCGTTTGCGTTCACAAATTTAAATACAACATAATGATTATGATTATGATGATGATGATGTTTTTTATTAATTGTCTATTTAATAATAGCTTCAAAATCTATGAAGACTTTTATACATTTTTAATTAATTAATTTTTTTTTTTTTCATACTGACGCTATTTCAGCAACAAAATATTAGTTTTAAGTTACTACTTTTTTTCTAAACACAATGATGTCTTTATGTTAAGTTTAATTATGTGTAATAATTTTTTTCTTTCTTTTTTTTAGAACTGAATAATTTTTTTTTATTTAAGATTTTGCAGAATATTTCTATTTTTTTTTTTTTTTTTCAAAAATTCATAAAAAATTTTATATATTTTTTTTATTGATGCATTAATATTATATACATACTATAATGTTTAAACATAACAACTACAAAAACCCCACAACTTGACCATGCTCATCATTTTTTTAAAATAATAATACATAATAAATAAATCAAATCCAACAGCATAAAATTCATATTTAAACATCTTTATTATGTTTAAGGTGTTTTGTTAACGAAAAATAATAATACAAATAAAATATGTTTAAATAAATGTTTATATAATAAATTTATATTTTATTTAATATGTATGAAGTTGTGTTCGTTAATGGGTTAATAAAATCGTAGCAGCGGATTCGTTACGTTGAAGTCCCCTTTTACAATGCAGAAATTGTAAGGCAGGCATTTTTTTCATTCTCTTTTAAACTTGCCTAAACCTGTGTACTACACATTCTACCTCCTCAATCCTTCGCCAACCAACTTCGTATGTCTGCCTTTCAATTTCTGCATTGTAAAAGGGGACTAAGTGAGAATATTTTATGCCTTTAAAGCCCATTTTTGTATTTGAAAAAAATACAAATAGCTGAGATATATATGCAAACAACCACGACTGCTAAATCTTATGTACCTCAAGTAAGATAAATATTTAAATAAAGATATTGTTGAAAAACAGGTAAACAAAATCGAGGAAGTTGTGATTTTTTGCATATATCTCAACTAATTTTAAGTCGATTTTCTCGATTTTAAATTGCAACCGAACCAGGACTATATCCGATATATTGATGTACCAATCAGGTTTGTTAGTTATTTGGGGACTTCGGAAAGTTGATTTCAACGGACTGGCTATATCGACTCTGCTATCTAAAGGGTAATTCATTAAGCGCTTCCTATATTTAAATAAAACAACGTGTGTGGAGATATCATAGGCATTTTTTAATCGTTGAAGCCTTATCAGTCTCATTTATAGAATATAACATCGTGGAAATATCCGCCGCGCCTTTGCTGGGTGGCGCGCATCCGAAGTTTTAAATTTCATTTAGCGATTCCTGTCTTTAAATTTAATTAAAATAATTAGCAATATTCGGCTGTGGCGAATCTTATATACCCTTCACCAAATTATACTTTAAATTAAAAATTTTAAATATTTTTTGGTGAAAAAAATTCTTTATTTTTTTTTATTAATTTTATAATTTTTTTTTTTAAATTTATTATTGAAAAAAATTTGATGAAATTTTTTTTTTTTAAAATCGGGTTAAAGAATATTTTTCCCGATTTTGGCCCATTGTAGGTCTGACTTACTGCGGCATTATATACGCCTTTACAAAGCCGTTTGAAATATCTATCAATAGATATCCATATTGTCTATATTAATGACTTATTAATCCAGATATATAGATCAATATTCGGTTGTGCCAAAAAAATGTTAAATATTTTTTTAAGTAAAGAAAAATAAAAAACAATGTTTTCAATTTTATTTTAATTTATTAGCGAAAAAAATAGTTTTCTAATTAATTAAAAATATTTTTTTTTTAATTTAAAAATTTTTTTTTTATTAAATTTAAAAAAAAAATTTTTTTAATTTAAAAAAAAATTAATTATTTTATTTATTCATTCATGTAATATAGAGCCAAAAAGGCCATACAAAAATTCATATTAATCTGAGGGTTGCGGGTTCGATCCCCGCCAGACTCTAGGTGTATCTGCAAACATAAACTGCGAAGCGTTTACAGCACCTTTACGAGATATGACCGTATTCTCAAATCAGAATGTCCCAAGTGACATGAGCTGTGTGGCACGTAGCGCCGTGAGGAAATCTTGATTATATTTAGCAGAGTGCCAAACATTCCAGAAATTCGTTTTGCCTTTCTAAGTAATAGACGACCATGGTTATTAAATGTCATCAGTTTGTTAAAATTTACTCCAAGGTTTTTAATACTGGACTTGAAAGGTACATCAATTCCATATAAGGTGAGTGCAAACTGTTTCTGCATGTAAAATTGAATGTGGGAAATCGAACAGAAAAGGGTGCCAATACGCTGCCTTGAGGAACGACGCTATTAACAGTGCCAAATAGTTATTTCATATCGTTGATATTTACACCAAATTTCCATTCCGTGAAAAAGCTTACATTCTTGTACCACACTGAATAAAACGTTTTTTCTAGATAGCCACTGTACATTTGCTCTCCCGCATGCTGCTTACGATATCATTGTAAACAACATGCCGGAACGCTGAAATCGGCCAGATGACAAATCCGTTTTGAAGTTTTATCTTTAGTACGTGCTCACATAGTTTGCCAAAGTTGGACAACAAAAAAATTGGGCGGTAGTCGTCAAATTTGCAGCTATTGCCAATTTTCTTTAAAAGTATGATTTTAGCTACCTTCCAAGCAATTTGAAAATAGCCATCATTAAGGCAGTTGTTGAAAATTATGGTAAGCAGCTCTAGAGTAGAGTCAAGAAACATTCTAATCAAGAAATTAGATATATCATCGAAACTACTTGATTATTTATAGTCAATGGATTTGACTATTTCTCTTACATTCGTCTGGCTCGTAAAATTATTAAGGTCATTATCCAAAGAACCAAAGGTGCTATTAAAAGAGCAGATGAGACAAAAACATCCAGTAAACCATCATTAAGATCTAGATAAAAATACATTTCAATTTTGATGTGGAATTTATTTATATCTCAATTTTGATGTGGAATTGAAATGTTTATTACAATCTTTAAGATATTTTAAATAATTTTTTAAAGATATTTTAAAAACAAATAATTTTGTGTTTTTGAATTTATTACAAAATTTTGTGTTCTACTTATTTTAAATGGATATTTTATTAGCATTTACACACACAAGGCACATTTGTTATAGAAATTATACATACTACTATAATTATTTAATCAACCCAATCAGTATCATTTGAATCGTCTTCATCCTCTTCCGAGGTATTGGCAGTATTGCGAGCTGTGCGTTTTGTGACAGGCGGTGGTGGTATTAAAGCTGAAAGACGTGATATTACTGGATTGCCGCTAGGTGTATTCGTTGGTGTTGTATTGTTCACATTCTTCGTGATAGTGGTGTCCGGGTTATCTTTAGAGCCCGAAATGCCTTTACGACGCATTAATAGTTTATTGTGCAAGTCGGCCATAAGATCACCGCCCTGTGAGCTGCGAGTGGAATTTAGAGTTTTAGTAGAAGCATTCTGAGGACGTGTATTATCCACTACATCCTTGTCATTAGCAGCTAAAGGAGCAGCAGCAGTATGGCGTAGAGCGGCTTTTCCTAGGCCGCCAGCATTGCGTATGGCAGCCATTAATTCGGAGCGCGTATCGGTATTCGTAGGAGAAACAGTTTTTGGTTTGTTAGTAGTATTAGTTTTATTTTGGGTAGTTTGTTGCTGCAATGCTGGGGGTGGAGGAGGTGGTGGAGGAGCTGTAAATTGTACAGTAGGCATAGGTGGCGGTGGTGGTGGAGGAGGTGTTGTGTTATCACTGTTCTGTTGTTCAATTGGAATGTGCTCCTTCTTATCATTATCGTTCATTAATTCCGTCAGTTCGGGTAGATTTTCTACTACCAGTGCCAATGAGGGAGCAATTTTTTGTTTAGCCTCCTGGCTTTCGTAGCGTAAGTCATCGGCTATACCTGGCAAGTCTGGTAAATCCAATGGCAAATCCAATTCTGGAGCCTCACTTAATTTGGGTGTGTATTTTAAACCGCCCGAAGGTGTCAACTTCTCATTTCTTCGATGGGCTAAAGAATGTGGAGCTGGTTCTAAAATTTGCTTTGCTGAATTTGGCTGATTACTGCCAAGTTGTTGTCGTTTGTTTTTAAAGAGTTTAGCACGTCTCCAAGCATCCGAGTGACCCAGCGACTCGCTATCACATTCATCCAGGTCATATACACTGTAGTCAGTATTGAATAGTAATACCGATGGTATAGATCTTAAGTCTGAGGGCATATTACCCAAATCCTGATTTTGTTTAATGTTACAACGCTCTCGGGTCAAACTATTTTCCGCTGTTAATTTCAGACTATTCTGATCTCTTACATGAAAGAATATTAATTTCTCATTGAGACTGGGTAAATTTGTGTCCAATTTACTTTCAACTTGATATTTAGCGGCTGGCTTATGAGCTATTCTTTCATCCGGTTGTTCAAACGTTACAGGCAGATCTTTGAAAATAGTTGAAGATGGAAATCTAGCCGGTGCATAGATGTGTATGGCCTTGCGTGTACCCTGCAAACTGTTAATTTTAGCCTGGGACTTGTTTATGCGCTCTTGGAGTTCTTTTACTTTGACATTATTTTTTTCAATTCGTTTATCGATACGTCCAAAAATGGTAGCAATTGTATTTTGTAGACAATCAAGGGCGTAGGCTGCTTGGGTTATGGTTTCTTCATGACGTAAATCAGGCGGTATAATGGGCACCTTAAACATTGTGGCTTAGAAAAATTGGACGGTATACTTATTTTTTTTTTTCTTATTAGGTAGTTTTGGTAAATTATTCCAAATTGTACTTAAGCAAAACAAAGATTTGTCCGTCTTTATTTTTATCACTTTATTGTATTTTGTTGTTTATTTCAACTTTTAAAAACCAGATGACTGTCAAATAAATACTAACGAATTTGCAAACGAAAACAAATGAAGAAAATAAACAAAGAAAACTTAAATAATATTATGGTTGCCAAGTTTAACAAATTCATAGGTACAAAATTGAGTGATAGGGTAAGAGGAACTCACGCCTAAACTCTATGTCAATGGTTCTCAAATGTGAGTCAGCGGCCTTTTAAGAGTACGTATAAACATTCCAGGGGGCACGAAGAACTTAGAAATACATAAACGTTTTCCCGCTTATTGGCTCTGAAGCGTTAAAGCTATTAATACAAATGAAATAGGGCACTGCTACACGTACAACAAATATTGACCGCGACATTTATTGAATGTAAAGCATGCAGTATTGATGATCCATTCATTGGACACCATGCAATATCTTTTTAAACCTATGGGGACGAAAATTCGAATTTAGTTTTTTATTTTGATATAAAATTTAAATTATTATCAGCTTTTTTTTGTTTAATTTAACATAAACTTAAAATTTTACCTACTTTATTATAGACGTGTAAAACACAATTCTTTTTCGGATTTTAGAAGTTATGCGCTGGCTACAATTTAGTGTATAATAATACTTATCATTATTAAAGTAATTTTTGATATGAACTACATTTAAAAAAAAAACTTACTTCGGATAAAAAATCGAAAATCCCTAATTGGATCCAAATGTGTTAATCGATATGATCAAAAATATCAAAAATATAATTAAATTTGGGTTTTAATTTCAAAGGACCATTACTCGGAAACTATTGAACTCCCTATTTAATGTATTTTTCCTTGGCTCCCATAAACTAGATTTGTTAATTTTTTGCACTCGAGAGGTTACAATTTTCATTTTCCTCTATGTTCTACTCTATAATTTTCTATTTTCTTTCAAATAATATTTTAGGAGCTATTTAATATTTTAGTGATTCAGGGATATAAATGAGTTAGTTCCTTTTGTTTTTAATCTAATCATTCATTTAGAACACACTTTACGAATTTTCAATCAGTCCCACTGTGTGAGATTGAAAAAGCTTTTTGCGAAAATGAATACGCATTACTTTGCCTTTAAAAATATCTGTATTTCAAAGTTTGGCAACAGTAAGCAAAATATTGCAAAAAATTCATTCAAGACGTATTAATTTTAAGGTGCAGTCGTTAGGACAGCTGATTATTTTTCCATACTTTTTGCGAGGCTCAAGCTGTTAAATTCACTAGTGTTTGTTGTTGCAAATATTACAACAAACGTAAAAGCAACAAAAACAACAGACAGACTTTGACAGTTCCAGCCAACATAAACAAAAACAAATTGCATGTGGGTTTTGTAAATGTTGTACTTGTTGCAGAATCGCTCTCACCTTATAGTGAATACGCCTGGAATTCATTCATATCGACGCAAAAACATCTGATAAGGATTTTTGACATCAAATTCAATTGAAATTCGCAAGGTGTAGGTTCTTCACTTCCTAACCAAAACAATTACCACCATAAAGTACAATAAGAGCATGTATGTGGTACAAAATTCTGAATGTGAAGTAGATAATATTAAAAGTAATAAAGTAAAACCTAATTGGAAAAGAAAATTGCACTTAGTAATGGATTTTTTAGGTAAGTTACTTAATTTTCTCGAATCTATGAGTCACATACTTCATTTATGATATTCCTAACAGAGGATAATTTTCAAATAATGACTGTGGTGGTGGTAGCCGAAATTGTCAGACGTATTTACCGCATATTCTATGAATATTTGAAATATACCAACTACTATGAACCCGACAATAAATTATTGACAATTATAAAAAGATCATTTGGCATGAATTTGGGTGCATCTATTGGCTTTATCGTATTTTTATTTGTGGCTTTTGTGTGTGTGGTTAGCCGCGGTAGCCGGCCGCCAGCATATTACTTTGCATTCATGCCCCTGTATTGGTTAGTAATGGGTCTAGCTATGGGTAATTCTCATTTAAACTATGCCGATTGGATTCGACAACCACATGGTTTAGATTATGCTGAAGGTATGGCATCCAATTACTTTCACGGCTATCTGAAATTAGTACTGCCAACACATGACGGCGATACCGGCCTCAGGGAACGTATGACGTTGTATGAGAATCAACATAAAGTTAAATTTGCAGTAAAACGCCTGTTTATTATGATACCAAATACAATGTTTATAAATTCGAAAATTGAAAGCAATATATTGAAAAGAGATGGAGTAATGGTAAGTTTATTTAAGTATTTTCATTAGATACCAGCAACTTAAATATTTTCATATTGCTATACCTATTTTATTGGAAGGCAAACGTTTTATAAGATTTCGAAACTAATTTTTTTTTTATATGTTTGAATTTTAGCCTTTAGAAACTGTTGTTAAAAACCGTGCCGGTGTTGCAAGGCCCTTCAAAAATGATGTTTATCGTTTTAACGTACCTATAAATGGCACATACTACTATGTTGCTATGGAAGGAGCCACCCCAATGCTGTCGTTTTTTGAAGCCTTAAGTTTTCAACCGTCTACAACTTGGCAAATGAAGGAGATGAAACGAGAAATTCTTTTAAAATTCTATAAACATTTAAATTATTTATTAAATAAATGGCCGGAAACACAGGGAAAAGCAGAGCTGGTTCTCTACAA
The DNA here is from genome assembly GCA_942486065.2 of Calliphora vomitoria. Classification (NCBI taxonomy): domain Eukaryota; kingdom Metazoa; phylum Arthropoda; class Insecta; order Diptera; family Calliphoridae; genus Calliphora; species Calliphora vomitoria. The sequence goes on along the minus strand of OW818033.2, from coordinate 19,148,529 downwards.
CAGTAAGTTTTGTATTTTATTACATATATCCTTCACCATGAGTGGGCACACATTTTTCATTTGCGACCCCATAAAGTATATATATTCTGGATCGTTATAGATATAGTGAAGTTGATATTGCTATGTCCGTCTGTATGTTGAAATCAACTTTCCGAAGCTATCAAAACTATTTTTACCTAAAATTTTTGTCATCAACATTTTTTTTTCACCATAAATTAATATTTTTTCACTCCAATTTTAATTTTCACAAAAACAAAATTGCCTAACTTTTTTCACCCCTATTTTTTATATAAAGAATGCACTTTTTAAATTTAGTGCACTTTTTTTCTGAAAATTGGTAACTGTCTCATTTGTTTATTCCGTTTATTATAATTGTGAAAAATTTTTAAAGTTCTCAGAATAACTTCGAAGAATTTTCAGTCGAGAAAGTGCACTAATGTATCAACTATTCGAAGAGTGATCAAAAAAAAAATGGAGACTAAGACTTCTGTGCTTCCATGTACCGGTCGGTCTCTTGATAATGCTGCTGTTAACGAGAGTGTCGCCGAAAACATCAATTCGCCATCGTTCCCAACAACTTCAAATTTCACGAAGCACCTTCATGCGTACAAAATTCAGCTTACTCAGGAGCTATAACCACCCGACCATGCAAAGCTCCGGCAATTCGTTTAATAAGTAATGGAGCAATGTCAATGCCAAATGCTCGAAAAAAGTCATCTTCTCCGACGAAGCGCATTTCCATCTGAATGACTTCGTGAATACACAAAATTGTCGAATTTGGTGCTCAGAAAATCCTAATGCAATCCATGAGAACCAAATGCACCCACAACGAGCAAAAATATCTGGTGCTGATTTTGATCAGGCGGCGTGAGTGGGTCTTAGTTTTTTGACGATGAGGCCGAAATTGCTGTGAATGTGAACGGCATTCGTTACAGTAACATGACAACAATCGACTTATTGCTGCAACGATTTCCAGAACAAATTATCTCAAGAAATTCTGTTGTCAACTGGCCACCAAGATCATGCGATTTAACGCCGTGCGATTTTTCTTTTTGTGAAATCTCGGGTTTATGCGAATAAACCAGAAACATTTCCTTTTTCACCACAAATTTTTTTCCCCAAAATTTCTTTTTTTGTATCATTTTTTTTTAATCAAAATCTGGTTTTGCCTTTGCCAACATTTTTTTCATCAATACATTTTCTTTTCATTATTTTATTTTTTTGCACCAAAAATTGTTTTCAATATTTATATACTTTGGTGAAGGGTATATATGATTTGGCACAGCCGAATACAGCACTCTTACTTATTTAAATATGCAATATTTCTAACGATATATTTAGGTTACAAATCAGACGGTCGTCCCCAAGATGTGGGTGAAGTTTTACTAAGTCACATTACCAATATGTGGAATGAAGGGGAATCTTAAAAAGCTGTTTAGGAAATTACTTATATAGCTCTCTATATTAAGATACAATAAAAAAGGTGATTTCAATGTATCTGCAAATATTTACGTTTATGCTAAAGTTGAGCTTTCAATTTATTATTTTGTTTTTAATTTTTACTTTTCTAAATGTATTTTTTAAGTGTTTAAAGTGATGTACCTTATTAAATTCTATTTAGTTTATTTTTTTAAGTTTTAAAAGTGAAATTACCTTTTTTCTTGCATCAAGATTTGGCCAAAATAATTAATTATATTCAAATTTTATGTTGTAACAAAAATTATTCAAATGTTAAAACCTGTTTGTACATTAGATTGTCCCAAAGAACAGTTTTTTTTGCGAATAACACTTAGACGATGATTATTAAGCTGAGTAACAAAAACTCTGTTTTTTGCACATCAAAATGCATCGTTTGAATGGTGTTCCTAGAAATTGCCATGGTACAGTTTAATGTAGTATAGTATACAAAGCTTCAAATTAATTAATTCAATTTAAGCATAATTCACTAAAATCTTAATTTTGGAATTAAAAATGTCAGCAATTCATTCCATATAACCATTCTAAACATAACAAATTCCTCTGCTTCATACATACTGTTGAATAAATTCATAATGAAATTCATTTAAGAAAACTTGAGTGATTCAATATGGAATTAATTCTCAAAGGAATGAATTCAATACGTTTGAAGTATTAAGGAATTATGCCAGGGATATAATAATACGTTATGAATCCTTAAATGGAATGCTTAAGAGAGAAAAAAATTGATTTGTTAAATTTAATTAAGAATTAATTCTTTTGAACCTTTGCGTACATATGTTTTTATGTATATTCTTTAAATGTACACATTATTTGCAACGTTTTAATAAATCTTTTATTATTTTTTATTTGTGTTTTTTTTTATCTATTATCCAACGACGTATATAACGCCATAGAAATCGGATCTACAATAGGTCAATATTTTTTAATCGGAAGTTTTTTTTTCACCACAAAACTTTTTTTACCAAAAAAATTTTTGTTGTTCACAATTTTTTTTTCACCAATAAAATTTTCACCAAAAATTTTTTTTTTTTTTTTTTAAATTTGTTTACCCATCAATTTAAAGTAAAAATATGTACCTACAATTTAATTATGTTTAAATTTTTTTTTTAAAATTTAAAAAATAATTTTTAAAATTTTTTTTTTTCTTTCGAAATAGTTTTTTTTTTAATTTTTTTTAAAATTTCTCTTAAATAGCAACCGAGCCGGTTGGATTCCCGATATATTGATGTATGAATCAAGTTTGTAAATGATTTGGGGTCTTCAGAAAATTGATTTCAACAAACAGACAGACAGACGGACATGGCATAATCGACTCCGCTATCTATAAGGATCCAGAATATATATATTTTATAGGGTCGGAAAATTATATTGTGGAAATTACAAACTTATATATATATACCCTTCTCACGAAGGTGAGAAATGAGTAAAAATAAGACTGAATGATTTTGGAATAGATTTCAAAACAGAAATTGCCGTAATGCTAAAATATAATACAATTTCATTGTCTATACAAAAATTGTATTAGATTTTCAAAAAATACAAAGATTTTTTTGATTTACAAAAACTTTATTTTCATATGTGTAAACAAGAAATGTATTTTTCGAAACTATTTCTTGATATACCGAATGATTTCAATGTATTAGTTAATATTGAAATTTATTAGTACACAGTATTGTCGTAAATACCTTTAATATTTTTTTTTTAAAAATACAGTCATTCCATCGTTAAAAACATTAAAAAACAATAAAATACAATTTAATTTAAACGTATGTATGTATTTTGAAGAATAAATAAAATATTTATTGGCTTTAAAACCTCTATTAAAAAAAATTTCAATAACATTTCAGTTAAATAGTAATACATATAGATAATTAAATGCTCTTATGATAGTTAAAAAAATTACAACACAAAAAACAGTTACAGAAATTATTATTTTACTTTCTACTTACTAGAGCAGCTGGCTATTAAAATGATAGAATTTTGAAGTATTTAACATCCTAATATCATATTATCTATAACATCCGTAAAATCCACATCTTTAGGGTTATCCATTTGTTCTGACGATTCAGAATCGGCCTCTTGTTCTTTCAATTTAGCTTGAGCCATGGCTAACATACGTTTCTTCCATTTCTCGTAGTCTTCAATTTCTGTACGCATTTTCTGGTCAACTTGAATTTTCTTCGAACTATCATCGTCCGTGGCCGTTGTCGCTTGATTATCAGAATTTTGTTTTTTCAATTTATTATCCATGGCATCGTTATAATGTTTGGCCATAAACTTTTCCCAGCGTTGTTCCAACTGTTGCCATTGTGAGGGTCTTAAGTTGCTGAACGGCATTAGTTTGGGTTTAGAAACTTTTTGTTTACACAATTTACAAGCCATAAATACCGCCATGGCGGCGTATTGTGGATGACTCATATCTACATCGGTCGACTGTTCACTGGCTATGACTTTGCGATAGAGATCTAAGAGTTCTTCGGCTTTTTTATTTACCTGATTGAGACTCAGTTGTATGCAGATGTCATTAACTCCCACCAATTTGTTAAGATCTAAAAGTTTTTCAAACATTCTTTTATTGTTGGCATAATGTGATTTACGTAGACCTGATAGTTTTAAGGCTTGTTCCTGTTTAATTACAATGTTAAAATGCATGTTATTGTAGGTGTCTTTAGATAACTTATAACTAAAACTTTACCTTATCAAATGGTATTCCCATTAAGGTGGCGGCTATATCAGCACACAGCACTATTTTACCATATTCGTTTATTTGTAGCGGCACATTGGTAGAACGCAAATCCAATAATCTTACCAACTCAGTTGTTTTTCTGAAATAAGTGTCTTGATTAAACATTGAGCGTCTAAAATTTGTTTTACTTACTCCAGCACGTTTGGCTCATCTCTCAAACCGATTTTTGTAATTAATTGTTGTAATAAAGTGGTCATGGCTGCTTTTTAAAGTTAAGGCCAAGGTTGAATTATTTGTTTACGCGAGTACTTTTTTCTTTTTAGTTGTTAAATTAATTTGTATGAAAATGTTTATTCTGCGAAATTAAAGTTTGTTTACATTTGTTCCACAGAAAAAAATTGGCGCCAAACAAATCTGCAAAATATCACAGTTGTTTATTCCAGTGATGTTACCTAGCGATTTTTAAAGCAGCTGAAGAAAATAATCGGCCTTTTTTATATACTGTGTGCACTTAAACATTAATCGTAAAGAAAAATACTAATTCAGTTATGAATTTTAGATTACTAAATATTTAACATGAGTTGTATTTTAAAGACCAGACCATATTCAAAACGCGATTTTGAGATGCACCTTTTCTGTATTAAGTCAACAATATAACAATTACATTCGATTACAAATACAGAAAAGGCTAGACAAAACTAGTCCCTTATACTTTTTAATTTTGTTACTTTCAAATATTATTAAACATAAACACAAATTTTGACAGTTGGGGTAAAACAGCTGATGATGACAGAAAAAAGTTTGTATATATAATTGAGTGGATACCGAGTACCCAGCTACTCAATACTATCAGAACACTACTTACTATGTGCCGCGTTGCCAATTTAGTTCTTTTAGCGATTTAGCGCTTTTCAATAAACTGAAAGTTGTATTTTTGTCAGTCAGCGTTTTTGAAGTATTTAATTTTGTATATAATTAATTTTTGAGTTTCCGCTCTATGTATATTTTCTCTATGACTTTTTACATTCAAATAGGATGAAAACTCGAAAAAAGTTGACTTTTCGTAAATAGCTAAAGTTAAAATATCGAAAAGTCGAATTGCTTAAATCTAAAAAAGTCGAAGAGTCGACATTTGTTTCAACCATAAGTTGACTACAATACTCACCATTTTAGCGCTTTCTAGCACGTTGTTGGCATTACCAACTTGCTAATGCGCAGCACTTATTCACAAATAGTCGGCATCATTGACTAACTGTCAAGGGGGTGGTTGTTTTTTTTCTCCGGCATTTGTTAACAAAAATTTGCAAAGATTTTTTTGAGTATCAATTATTCGTAAAATTAACAAAGAAAGGTGAGATATAGTGAACTAAATTCATATATTTCTATTTATTAATAATATTTTTGCAATTTTAATTAGCTCAGCTTGATTTTAAGGATAGCTATAACACGATGACTTACGCCGAAGCTGATGTGGTGCTTTTCAGCATATTGGGTTTAATTGTTTTAGAAAATTTATTCGAAATTTATATATCTTTGCGTCAGGTGAGTAATTTATAATAATTTATCTATTTGTTTAATTGTTATTGTTTATCAGAAGGGGATTTTGTTAATTGTGTTACTTGTTTTATACTTTTGGGAAATGTGAGGTTAAATTTCTGGTTCTTTGGCATCAATCAAGATTAGTTACTTTTATTTGTTAAATGTTAAAAGTTCAATGAGTTTTAAATGTAGATAAACAAATATTTTACACTAGCACTATTAGGTTTTTTTAATTTTTTTACCCTTCAGGAAAAGAAATGAAAAAAGTGAGGCGAAAATTAAATGGCTCACATTTTGAGGCCAAGAAAGAATCAAGCCTATATTTAATCCAAAGTGAAGCGTATCCTAGAGAGAGCGTTCTGCATTGTTCGAAACAAATAGTATTCGGGTGAGGCAAAACTTCTAAATCACTTCTTTTTAAAAGCATTGCAACATGTGGTGTAGCGTTGTCATAATGGAATATTACGGTTTCATGTCTGGGCGTTTTTCGGCCAATGCTCGATTCAAACGAATCAGTTTCCTGTGATGGTCTGGCCACATTTCAGCAGACTCTTTCGCTCCCACTATATATAGTAATTATTCGGTGCAAAAATGATTTTCTTTTATAGTGTTCAAGCATAATTTCCGACATGCAAAATAGCCTTTTAAGGTTTCTTGGCTTCAATTCGTATAGTACCCAATTTCCCTGCTTATGGATCAATCATGCTGCTCCCAAACGTTTTGAAATTGCTGCTTGAATAGCTCTTAATGATTATGCAAGCTCTTGTTGAATGTTACAACAATCTTCATAGAGTAATGCCTCCAATTCTTGGTCTTCAAATTGGCTGCACTGGGCGATCATTGTCTTCCGTGTCGAAATCACCACATCTGAACCGGTGAAACACATTCACCATAAGCTTTGGTGATAAATCGGTGTGATTCATCGGGACTTTTTTTTTTCAAATTAAAGAAGCAATGCAAAACGTCCCTCATATGACGCTTCGTTGGTACAAAATAATGTTCAATAACTACAGATATGTACCCTTCAAAATGACATATAAGTTATTAAAAACAAAAACCGCGTTCAAAATATACGCTGTCTGTTGTGAATCCCTCATTTTTAAGTTATTCACCCACTATAATAAATAGTTAACAAATGAAAAAGAACATCATACATAATATTAACCCAATATGCAACCTCAAAATTTAAATTTAGGTACTGGATATTTAATTGGAATTAAAGTAAAATTTTAGCCCCTTTCAAGTTTTTTTAATGTTACAAAATTTTTCAACATTTTATAAAATTAGTCTTTTATTCTCAAATGATTAAAATGTGTAAACAATGAATAACAAGAAGTGAAACGCTGTCAAAAAACCTAAGTCTTCTGTCATAAAAACCTAACTAAGAATGTATTGGTCATAGAGAAATACACATAGAGCGGAAACTGCAAGAAAATCCAAACAAAAAATTAACATATACGAGTGTTGTTTTTGTTTTCACATAGTTTTTTTTTACTAATACATGCTCATCACTTAGGTTTTTGAAAACTGAGTTAGGTCTTTGACAGGAAAGTTTTTGATCTATGTGTAATTCTTTCTCTATGGTTAACTCTGTCAAGTGTGTCGAATTCACATACAACTTATATGTGAGAAGATAAGTTGTTATAGGAAAAATTAGAGCCTTCCCTTCTTGTTATACTTTTTATGAAAAAAAAAAAAAAAAAAAAAACAGAAGAACTAATATAAAAATGTTTGCAGTTATTAAGCAAAATTAAAGTGCATAAGCAAGTTCGTTAGCAAATCATAACTAAGTAAAATCTAAATATAGTTTAATTTTTCTCACTTCACGCAGAATGTTACTTCTCCGTTCAAATCCCACTAATTTCCAAAAATCTAAATATATGGAATGATGTTTACAAGAATCTTACTATTAAATGTTAATCAAAATCATAGTTGTGTTGCAATTTAGAATTTGTTAAAAATCAAAGCTTGTATCCTATTATTTTTCAACAAAATGAAACTATAATTCAAGGGTTGGGATTTATATTGTACAAATGTTTGAAATTAAAAGCTAAACACTTGAAAAAATCCCGCATTTTAAAGTCATACACCCAATATTTCTTCTTGAAATATATCAGGTTAATGTAAATAAGATATACAAATGTTTATACGCACCCTCAATTTCCGCTTATCCCCTCATGTTTGCAGTCACTTAAATCAATGAAACATTCTTATCATTTTGTAAATCCATCATAATCTCATACAAATCTCCAAATGAGGGATTTAAAATCTTTGAAATTAATTATAACTTTCTTTTTTAGGTTAAAGTTTACAAAAATGCCAAAGAAGTGCCGGCTGAACTTAAGGAACATATGAACGATGAGACCTTCCATAAGGCTCGTGTTTATGGCCTGGACAGAGAACAATTTGGCATTTTCAAAGAACTCTTAATGGAAGTTTTAGTCGTTCCTATCGAATTATACTTTGGTCTCATTGCATACGTTTGGCAGATATCGGTACAAGTGGTGGAAAAGTGCAATTTGAATGCTGAAAGCGAAATTATGGTTTCCTGTTTCTTCGTCGTCATCATAACTCTCTTCGGTTATGCTAAGGACTTGCCCTTTAAAATCTACAGTACATTCGTATTGGAACAAAAGCATGGTTTTAACAAACAAACACCTGGTTTCTTTGTTTGGGATCAAATCAAGGGCTTGTTGGTTAGTAATGTATTTTCGGTGCTACTATCGGCCGCTTTAATCTTTATAGTGCAGTGGGGTGGAGAATATTTCTTTATTTATCTGTGGGCCTTTGCCGGCATTGTATCGTTGGTGATGCTGACCATTTATCCCATCTTTATTGCTCCTTTGTTCGATAAATATACACCCCTAGAAGAAGGCGAGTTAAGGTCGTCTATAGAAAAGTTGGCTGCCACCTTGAAATTTCCTTTGACCAAATTGTATGTGGTAGAGGGTTCCAAACGTTCTTCCCACAGCAATGCCTACTTCTATGGCCTCTGGAATTCCAAACGTATCGTACTGTTCGACACTCTATTACTTAATAAAGGCAAGCCGGATGATGCTGAGATCAAAGAGGAAGACAAGGGCAAAGGCTGCACCAATGAAGAGGTATTGGCTGTGTTGGGTCATGAACTGGGCCACTGGAAATTGGGACATGTTACCAAAAACATCATTATTATGCAGGTGAACTTGCTGCTTATCTTCTTTGTCTTCAACTACTGCTTTAAGTATGGGGCCTTCTATGAAGCTTTGGGCTTTGCTCCCGGTGTACGTCCCATCCTAATAGGCCTTTTCATTGTACTCACCTATGTCATGGCTCCCTACAATGCCATACTCGGCTATGCCATGACCATGCTGTCCAGACGTTTCGAATATGAAGCCGATGAATTTGCCCAAAAATTAGGCTACACCGCTCAACTGAAAAAGGCTTTGATTAAGCTTAATTTGGACAATTTAGGTTTCCCCATACACGATTGGTTGTATTCATCTTGGAATCACTCTCATCCCACTCTATTGCAGCGCATGCATAAACTTGATGAACTGGAGGCAGCTGATAAAAAGACAAACTAAATTTTGCTGAAATTTCCGTAATTTTAAGAATTTCCTTTTTTGTTTTTAACTTTTTTAAAAAAACAACACCGTATAAGTTTTGCAATACTAAGTACTCTATCATCGGCTTTTTTTTAATGAAATGCAATTATGAGGAGATCATAAGATTTCGAAGGAGTTGTAGTATATATTTTATTATGTATTTTAATTTTTTATATATTTAAAAGAAACTTTTTTAATCTTAATAAACCTTTGTGGTCATAATATGTGGTCACAATCAAAAAAAAAAGTACACATACAGGGAAAAGTAATTAATTTGTTTTATATATTGATAATGCGATTGATAAGGGGGGATTTAAGTTCTAGTCATGGTCTTGCCCATATAATATACATAGAAGCGTTACTGAGATTCAAAAACAAACGGCTGTTGTCAAACACCTAAGTCTTAATAAACAACAAATATAATATTTTGTTGTTGTGTCAGCCTGAGAGATTAATTATTATTACTCTCAGCCATAGAGTTTTTTTCTAGTTTCCGCTCTATGTATATTTTTTCTTTGGCGGAAACTAGAAAAAAAACTCACAAAAAAATTACTTAAAAAAGTTACACATATGAGTGTTGTTTTTGTTTTCACATAGTTTTTTTTTACTAATACATTCTCACCACTTAGGTTTTTGACAACTGAGTTAGGTCATTGACAGGAGAGTTTCCGGTCTATGTCCGCTTATGTGAAAACAAAAACAACACTCGTATGTGTGATTATTTTGAGTAAAATTTTAGTTGGAATTTTTTTCTAGTTTCCGCTCTTGTTGTTTGTTTCTCTATGGTTTCGGCCATAGAATAATATATCCATAGAAGCGCTACTGAGAGGGAGAAAACCTAAGTCTGTTGTCAAAAACCTAACTCGTGAGAATGTATTAGTACATAATTTTGAGGTTGTATTGGTGCCTTTTTAATTTTCACCAGACACACAGAGTTCTATAAAAATGTATAAATTTAAATTTATTTAAATTTTCTTAAATTTTCAATACCAAAAATTGAAACTCTGTTCTATAAATAAAATTCTACCACAGATAAATTTAAGTGTCAAAAATTAATAAAAAATAAATTTGTTCATTTGAGCAAAATAAAAGTGTTTCGGAAATAAAAGTGTCCTGCAAGTATTAAAAACATTTGACAAAAATTGTGCAGAAGTGTAAAAAAGCGGTTCGGTCTATATTTAGTCGGGAAATCGAAGTTAAAATTTGAAGTATTTTGATGTGTTTAATTCTCTCATAAGTATGTTGAATTCACATATCACAAGTACGTGTGAAGAGAGTAATTATTGTTACTCTCAGCTTACTCTCAGTTGCGCCTCTAGTTGTACCCTATGGTTTCGGCTGTGCTGAAAATTTAATTTAGATTTCTGGTTTTTATAACATAGTAGAGCTGACGATTTTTTACGGCTGTCTGGATCCAGAGATACTTATGATGCTGATATTCTATATAAAATGTTAAAGAAAAGTTTGTATAAATACAGACGTTTACAGTATACCGATCGACTCAAAATCACTTTCTGAGTCGGTCTGGCTGGCTGGCTGGCTGTCCATGCAAACCTTACATGGTATGAATAATAGGAAAATGTCCTGAAAATATCCTGGCTTAAAGTCCTCTACTGTACTCTGACGACATAACATATCCTATGAATCAACATCTATCAGATTTGTCGGACACAGAGATTATGGAAGTTTTGTCGGTGATTTTGAAGTGTTAACGACGCCTTCACTTTTTCCACAAGATGCCTTAAGTGATTTGATAAGAGATCTTGACCTTTCGAAAGAGAGATCTGAGCTGCTAGCATCTAGACTCTTTCAACTCAAGGTACGAAAGTGTCACATGGACATGGAAACATGGACTTCATCCTTGTTTTAACTCAGAAAATGATTGCAGTCTTTTGTAATGACATTGGTGGCGTTTTAACGAAAATGAGACTCAAGCTACAATGCTGATGAATGGAGATTGTTTATGGACAGCTCAAAGCAATAAGCATGTAACTGTGCCTATTGTTCATTCTACGAAATTAAGGAAGGAGTTTCAAAACGGATCACCAATGGCTTAGGTCAACAAAATGGGTACACTAAATGTCCATGTTTAATCTGTTTATGGGACAGCAGAGCAAAATATGATCATTGGATCAAGAAAGACTGACCTCTGGTTTCCAGAGATCATAACATTTTGAATCAAATTGGAACTTATGAAGCTATATGTGAACACATTATTTAAAGCTGATCCATGTTTTGCCTTTCATTCAAGAAACTGGTATTTTTGTTGGACCACAAATAAGACAAAGATTTCAAACATTCAATAAATGATTAAGAAAAAGCGGTTTGGAAATCTTTTGCTGCCGTTGTGAAAATTTGTTTATGAAATCAGAAGGCTGAAAATTACGAGGAATATACCTTTTAATTAGCTATAAAAATATTGGATGTAATATGAGCATAAAAGTACACTATTTGCACATTCACTTAGACAAGTTTTCTGAAAATCTTGGATCGTATAGCGGAGGACAAGGAAAACTTTTCCATCAAGATTTAAAAGTAATGAAAGATAGATATGAGGGCGTTTCAATAAGTCCGTGACTTTTTGAATTACCCGCTTATTAACAGAAATGGCAATACTGCTCCTGTCATCAGACATCTGTCAGTTGACTCCACAAGCTGCGTCATTTAGTTCTTGTTTGACAGCCATTGATAGCAGACTACCGTGTGACTTGAGAAGAAAATGGAAAAAATTGAATTTCGTGTGCTCATTAAGCAGTTTTTTTGCGGAAAAAAACAATCACTCAAACAAAGGCTAAGCTCTGCACCATCAATTTCAATGGTTAAAAAGTGATTAACTGAATTTCGTTGCGGTCGTACAATCACGGAAAATACTGAACGTTCTGGACGCCCAGTTGAGGTCTCTACACCCGAAAAAATTTCACGTTATGGTGTTGGCTGATTAGAGCGAGAGATTGTTTAAGCCATAAGCATCACACATGGTTCAATGGATTTAATTTTGAATGATCACTTGGGTATGAGAAAGCTTTCCGCAATCGACCACAAAGGCAGTCGTGTGACAACTTTCCAGGAGTATTTTGCGTTATTAAACCGCAATATGGAAGAGTTTTTGCGCAATTTCGTAACCATGGACGAAACGTGGATGCACCATAACACACCAGAGACCAAACAGCAGTCAAAACAGTGGGTTTTGATTTATTGGATTGATTTAATGAGGTTTTTTTTTTTTTAAAAAAAACGACCGCATTTGGCCAAGAAAAAAGTTATTTTTCACCAGGACAATGCTAGGCTGCACACATGTGCAGTTTCCATGGCTAAATGCCATGAATTACGTTACGAATTGCTTCCTCATTCGCCCTATTCTCGGGATTTAGCCCTAAGTGAATATTTCTTGTTTACAAACCTAAAGAAATGGCCTCGTCAATTCTTATATTTTTTTGGAAGGGATAAAGAAACGCTCGACAAAGTGTATAGAGCTTAAAGAAGTTGAAAACTAAAATTATTTTTTATCCAAAACCATATGTTTCATTCAAAAAGTCATGGACTTTTTGACCCGTCCTTGTACCAAAGTCGCTGGGTGGTAGATTACTGGTTGAGTATCACATGGGAGTGTTCTAAGGACCTTCATTATAGAAAATCTAATAAAGAAGCTTATATTTTGCAAAATAATTTATTATTGGGTGTATGACTTAAAAATGCGAAGTATACAATAGATATTGTATATTTTGAACGCGGTTTCTGTCTTTAATAACAAATATGTAATTTTTAGGGTACATATCAGTCATTTGTTCTCACTTAGCTACTGCACATTATAGTGTTACGTTTTTACCTTTTAAATAACCGGATACTTTTGATTGCAAATAAAAGCAGTTTTAGTAGTTTAAAATTCTCTTTATTTATTTAAACAACAAAAAAGACTCAGTGTCTTTATTTATAATGTACAAAATCAAATGTACACGACAGTTGATGTTAACTCTAACAACGCCAATGATAAACTCAACTCACGACTGCCACCTCTGCCACTATTAATACACACGCCATCTTTTGTTAATCTTCTACAATGATCTTAACGGACAACTAGAACATTCGAATTCTAGAGCTTTCGATGTTAATGTTAGCAGCTCAAACATTTAGTGTTGCCATACTTACAAACAATGCTAGTAACCGCATGCCGTCAACATTGTTGATAAGTAGAAGCTAATGGACGTGTTCATAAACATGATGAATGTTGCAGGCAGTCGTTACAGACCGTTAAATACAAATCGCTATTGCACATTCGTAACAATAGTGTAAACAACAAAGTTTGTTTTTGGTTCGGAAATGTCGAATTTTGTGCCAACAAAGCGTTAGGGAACTTCTGCTTTACTTCTTTAATTTGAAAAAAAGTACCGATGGTGAATGTATTCCGTCGCTAGAGATGATTTGTGCGCTTCAGAAATGGTGATTTTGACACGGAAGACAAAAATCGTCCAAAAAAAGTTTGAAGACCAAGAATTGGAGGTATTACTTCATGAATATTGTTCTCAAACTCAACAAGAGCTTAAAAAATCATTAGGAGCTACTCAATCAGCAATTTAAAAATCCTGAGAGCAACAGGATTCATCCAAAAGCAGGGAACTTGGGTACCATACGAATTGAAGCCGAGTGACATTGAAAGACGATTTTGTATGTCCGAATTGTTTGAACGCTATAAATGAAAATCATTTTTGCACCGAATCATTATTTGCGATGAAAAATTGATCCATTACGTTAAACCGAAGTGTAAGAGATCGTGCGTGAAGCCCGGACTACCTGCCGAACCTACACTAAACCCAAATATCTATAGCGCTAAGGTAATGCTCTGTATTTGTTGGGACCAAAATGGTTCTATTTATTATGAACTGCCGTAATCTGGCCGAACGCGGGCAGACATGAAACCATACTATTCCATCATGACAACGCTCGGCCACATGTTGCAATACCTGTTAAAAAGTATTTACGGGTCGATTATGGATGGTAACCGAACATCAGTTGCGTTGCCAGAGGGCAACCACAAATTTCTGGTTGCCAATTTGGCAACAGAAATGATAGCTGCCAGTTGCCATCTTTATATCATTTAGGCAACTGATAACGCTACTGAAGTTCGGTTGCCATTCATAATCGACCCATTAGAATGAAGTGGTTGGGAAGTTTTGCCTTTCCCGGTTTATAGTCCAGAAATTGCCCCGAACGAGTACTACTTGCTTCGATTGATGCAGAACGCTATATTTAGGATACACTTTGGAACAGAGTATTCGATATTGGCTTGATTCGTTCTTAGCCTCAAAAGATGAGCAGTTCTTATGGCTGGAAATCCATATGTTGCCAGAATGTTGCGAAAAGTTCATAGGCAACAACGGCCAAAACTTTGAATAAAGTCAAAATGTACAAATGTTTCAAAATAAGGACTGAGATCGAAAAATTCTTAACATACATACATACATGTTAATAAAAATGAAACCACAAAACTTACAGTTTCGATTTTTTTCTATTTGATTAAAATTATTATTACAATTTACCAAAAAAATTACTATTGATGAAATTTTGAACCTTTTTCCCTTCCATTATGGTTTTTATAGTGATTTCTGTCACTTTCTTCGAACAGGTTGTCCATCTCCGTTTAAAATCTACCACACTTTTGGGCACTTTTTTTGTGCTCTTCAATTCTCTTTTAACAAGAGCCCAATATCTCACCACTGGCTGTAGCTCCAGGCAGTTTGGAGAATTTGCCTCTCTTGGTACAAATACCACATTATTGTTCTTTTACCACTCAAGACCTTTCTTACCATAGTGACAGGTTGCCAAATCAGGCCAAAAATAAGTGGACACACTAAGAAGTCTTATGAATGGAAGCATCCTTTTTTGTAAACATTTCTTGATGTAAATTTCGGTATTTATAGAGCCCTTTGTAATAAATGTTTGGCTTTTTTACCGCAACTGCATATTGCTTGCCATACCAAGAACTTTTTGGGAAATTTGGTTTGCTTTTGAGTCCTAAACTTTTCTTCAACATTCCCTCGAGCATCAGCAATATCAAAATTTTGACCCGGAAGCTGCGAAAAATCTGCCAGAACATACGTTTCATCACCCATTATGCAGCAGGAATATTTTTTTTTTTTATAAAATTTGACTTCAATTTCATTGCTCTGTTTTTGAACTCTAAATTTTTAGCAGCGTTCCTGTCAGGAACTTTTCGAGCCTTGTATGTTTTTAAACCTGCATTAGCTTTAACTTTTCGTACCAAATAGTCCGAGCACTGAGCTAACCGGACTGCTTTCCCGCCGTATGTGTTGGCAGCTCTTTTGAAAATGCTTTCTATTTTTTTTTTTTGGCTTTAGAAACATCATGTGGACCATTCCATCTACCTGAACCAGGTTTTCTATCAACGGACAAGTTCTCCCGGCACTGTTTAATAACATTGGAAACAGTTTGACGGCAGACCTTTGAATGCTTGGCCAACTTTTTGTAGGACCAAGTTGGGTTTTGTTGAAAATATTTAATAATTTTAGTACCCACTTTTTTCTCGCCACTCATTTTAAACAGATGAACAACAAATGAACATAATTGATATTAAACATAATAACTGACATGCTTTACAACCTTTGTAAAGCATGTCAGTTATTATGTTTAATATCAATTATGTTCTTGATAAAAAAAAAAACTCAAATAATACTTGGGTTAAAAGTTTTAATGAAAAACCTGTCTTAAGAATTTTTCGATCTCAGTCCTTAAAAGCTAAAAATTTAAAAAAAATACCGAATTTTTCGGTCAAACACAGTTTTAGTTTTTGCGGCATCACAATCATTGTAGACCTGTGTAATTGAAAACATACTTACAATTTTAAAATGTTCCTTAATATCTAAGAGTTTGCAAGTATGTATGATCCTTACACCACTACAAAATTAAAATGTGAAAAATACTTTTCTTCTTTAATATTCGGAATAAATTGAAGCACTGAGAAATAAAAATTAAACTTTAAAATATGTACATTACTTTAAAAGCTTTTAATCCCTTCAAAATTGCCAAAAACATTGTATATCTTTTTTTTTGGCCGTACATAAATAAATATGATTTTGTCATATATTTTTATTAAAAAATGAGTGGGCCAAAAACCAAATAAAAAGTAACGTCATAAAAAATATACATACTACATACATAATATATATTATAATTTTTTCCATAATCATGTTTGAAAACCTAAGTTTGCCGTCTCTCTTTTATATCCTTCGCCATGAGTGGCAAGAAGGGTAGGTATAAGTTTGTCATGCCGTTTGTAATTTCTATATTTTTTATTTGTGACCCCATAAAGTATATATGTTCATATATTCTGGATCGTTATAGATAGCAGAGTCGATATACAAATGTCCGTCAGTGTGTTGAAATCAACTTTCCGAAACTCCCAACTAATTTACATACATGACTAATACATTATAATATCCGCTATAGTCCTACTTAGGTTTGCTATTTAAAATCGAGAAAATCGGCCCACAAATGGCTGAGATATAAGCACAAAACTTGTAATTTTTCACAAAAAATTTTTTTTTCCAAAATTTTTATTCAACAACATTTTTTCACCAAATTTTTTTTTCAAAAAATTGTTTTTTCTTCAACATTCTCTTTTCACTAAAAATTGTTTTTGAGTTATATCCTTAACTAGTTGACCGCCCCGGCTTCGCTCATTAGCTATTTACTAATGTTAAGTTTCTCCAAACAATTTCTCTTATTAAGACACATGAGAAGTGAAAAGGAGGCAATATACTGTTACGTTTTTACCTTTTAAAAAACGGGGTTTATCTCCTTTAAACAAACCGGATACCTTTGATTGCAAATAAAAGCAGTTTTAGTAGTTTAAATTTGCAACGACTCTTTATTTAAAATGTACAACAACAGAACAACAGTCTAAATAGTCACTCAGTGTCTATTTACACGTTTATCAATTCGCAGAAATGCACACACACTTTATAATGAAATGTACAAGACAGTTGATGTTGACTCCAACAGCGCCTATGATAAACTCCACTCACTACTGCAACATCTGCCACTATTTATACACACGCCATCTCTCGGGAACCTTATACAATGCTCTTAACGAACAATCTAGTACATTTAAATTCTAGAGCTTTCGATGTTAATGTTAGCAGCTTAAACATGCAGTGTTGCCATACTTACGAACAATGCTATCAACATTGTTGATAAGTAGAAGCTTCTACTGAAGGACGTGTTTATAAACATGATCAATGTTGCAGGCAGTCGTTACAGACCGTTAAATTCAAATCGCTATTAAACATTCGTAACAATACTAAAAATTTAAATTTCCGGATTTTTGAATTTTTTTCTTTACAAACCATCCTGAATATTTGGAATCGAATAAAAAAAATCAGCCAAATCGCTCCAGCCGTTCTCACATGATGTCTTTACATTTTTATATATGTATATAGAGTATACTTTAGTGAAGGGTATATAAGATTCGTCACAGCCGAAAATATTACACTTACTTGGTTTTTGTTCACTTGTTTGGTCCTCTTATCATTCATTGAAAATCTTTTGTATCATTGCCAAGTATAATGTCAGCGCAATTTGTTAATCCTTGTACACTGTAGGCCTGCTGTGTCGGTGCCTACAGTTTTATTTAATATCCTGTGTTATTTATACTCACATACAATAGTACACTGAAGTTAAGCAGGTAAGTGGTAGGAAGACAGAAGGCTGGCTCTTGGTCATATTTATTGTATGTTGGAAATCCAGCTAGCTGTTTGCCTGCTTTCAGCAATCACCCCAACTCTGTTCACAGCCAGTTACTCTGCTAACTTTGCTATTTTTACGCTTGACTAGTGTTTCGTGCTTTAATTTTTCTTTTCTTAATTTTTGTGGCCTTTCATGAAATCCATTGGATGGATGCTGCTAGTTGAATTTTAGTTTGTTGGTCTTGTGGTATTTTGTTTGATGTCTTTTTTCCTTTCTCGTTTGCTTCATAATTTTTATTTTTTTTTGGCCTTTTGAATGTTGAATTTTTTGGTATTGTTCTTTATAGTTTATGTGGTCATTATGAATTTCACTTTTTTTTTTTTCTTCGTTAGGTCAATAATAAATATGGCTTCTATGTAGTAGTTGTTGTGGTGGCATGAGTTGGTTAAATCAGGAAAATAATGATGACATTCAAGGAATTGTTGTGAAATTTATTAGAAAAATGTATGTGAATCTTCAGTAGAATGACTCAGTATTAATTTCCAAGTGGCCCAAATATGGCCGACAATATTCTACAACGTAAAAGACATAATTACCTCCTAGAGAATCTCTTGTGTAAATGTTGGTTGTCTTCTCCATACAAATCACTAGGAACTTTTGAATTAATGCAACTTTTGTCATACTGGACAAGAAGGGGTAATAGTTTGTCGTTTATGCGATGACCTTTATGGTGAAAATGGTATTGAGGTTATTAACGATCGTTGCTTTGAAGATACTAGAGCGTAAGCTAGGCGTAAATCCTCAATAACAAAACCTACAAGCTTTAGACCACCTCGAACAGGCAGTGAAAAAATCATTATTCCTGCAAATGGATGAATACTGCTGTAATAAGTGCAATATCACGGATCGTTAGTATGGTGGTCTGCAACGAGCTAGAACAAAGTAATTCAGAGATATAATTGTATCGGGATCACTAGTTCTTTACAGGCTCTGTACGCTATATAACCCCTAAACCTCTACACTGACATGTGGTTGGTGACCACTTGGAAAGTAAGTTAAAAGGGGCACATACTGAACGAGCTGCACATGATGTTTACTGAATTTTAATTATCCGCAAGATCCTTTGACTTATTTACTTAAAGTATGGCATTTATGTGAACAACTCGCAGACTTTGGCTGTCTCAACAAAGAACATACCTGGCTTGAAATATTGCGAAAAGTAAAGGAACATTTCTCTCCCACCTCTTATATTTTCTTTTAAGAAACCAAATTAGTGGACAAAGGAGACCTGTGCCGTTAGACAGCTTACCTAAGCTGGTGGGTATATCATCTTAATGTTCGACCAAACTTGCAGCAACTTTGTGCAGAATATCGTGAACGTACTTTTATACAATGAAACCCTCTCTCCTGAACTAGTCTGCTGACTATACAACTCACAAAAATCTACCTAAATAAACTTAAATTAAACAAGTAAGAGAGCTATATTCGGCATTGTAGGCCCGACTTACTATGCCGTTATTACGTCGTTGCAAAGGTCTTTGAAATATCTTTCATTAGATATCCATATTGTCTATATTAATGACTTAGTAATCCAGATATAGATCAAAAATCGAGTTTGTCCTGGTTTTCCTTATATCTCAGCCATTTGTGGTCCGATTTTCGCAAACGAACCGGGTCTATAGCGTATAGATTGATGTATGAATCACGTATGTAAGTTATTTGGGGGCTACGGAAAGTTAATTTCAACATACATAATGATTCAGAATATATATACTTTGTGGGGTCGCAAATGAAAAATGTA
The DNA here is from genome assembly GCA_942486065.2 of Calliphora vomitoria. Lineage (NCBI taxonomy): Eukaryota > Metazoa > Arthropoda > Insecta > Diptera > Calliphoridae > Calliphora > Calliphora vomitoria. The sequence goes on along the minus strand of OW818033.2, from coordinate 19,128,737 downwards.
GAAATTACAAAGGGAATGACAAACTTATATATACCCTTGCCACTCATGGTTAAGGGTATAATAAGCCTAGATCGACAAAATCAGTGAATCCCTTGGGTAAATGCAAATTATACCCAAATTATACCAAATTACAGAACAAGGGGGAATCATAATGAGAAACCAGGCAACTGGGATCATCATGTGCCAAATAATCATAATTTATCGACGATAAACGATCTCCAATCTTCCGAAATGTATCCTGATTCCAGGTAACCCCCAAAGATCCTAATAAGTCATGATAGCTGATATCGTTTCCTGGAGTAAGACTGGGAATATGCCATGTGACGCTGAAGATTTGTAGGCCTTAAAAAATGCCACTGCCATTGAAATTTTCTCCTCAATAACTGTGGAAGCTTATAATTTACTTATGTGGAGGTGATATGAATCAGAGCCCTCATATTTATCGTCCTTAAAACCCGGAAAGTTCCAACATTCAGTAATGATACTATCTGAATTCATCAGGAATACAGGCATACCGGGATCTTTGGATAAATCATTTTATGTACCCTGATTCCCTCTTCGTCTTTCTGGTTTCCAATTTGAAAGTATTCAACACGATGTCTCCGTGGTACTTTCTATTTACTCTGATTCCATCTTTGTCTTTCTGGTTTCCAAGTTGAAAGTACTTCAACTATGACGATAGTCGTCCCAACTCAAAGAATCTAGGTATTACATGTAGTAATGATACCATTTGAATTCATCAGTAATACAGGCATACCGGTATCTTTGGATAATATTTTCTGCAGACGTAATGTCTCTGTGGTACTTTCCTTGTACAATGAATCCTTCTTTGTATTTCTGGTTTCCATTTTGAAAGTACTGCAGCTATGACGATAGTTGTCCCAACTCAAGGAACCTTGCTTCTTTTTCACTTTATTACAACTTGTCTTAGACTCTTTACACTTGTCGTAGACTCCATACATTACCATTAGCCTAGGACTCCACCCTGGTTGCCTGATTTTTCTGGGTCCCTTTCTAGGGAACCTATACGAAGCCTAGAAATCTCCCCTTAACTACCTAGATAGAAAACTTACTCTGTCGTCTACAGCTCGTGTACCATCTAAATATGCCTTTCTGGAGGTGAAATTTGTCCATTCAGTTTCCTAGCATTTCTAAAGGGCTTTGCCCTATCCATTGTTTGCTGTATCGTAAATAGTACCCTGTGGTTATCGGAGAACTAGAATTCTGAGTTTTATTATTGGAAAATATCATACAAATTCTAGTTCTCCGATCACCACAATGTTATCCTTTGCTACTTCGCAGTAGTGCAGATTAATCTGTACCAATCTCAGGCCGCTTGGATTCCTCATTGAGTTTCACTGTGGACAAAATTTGGCCAATATTTTATGATGCCTCGCGAAGACTTCTGGAGTCAGAGGAATTCTGTACCAATTTTGATTGTTCTCCCTTGTCCCTCGTGTGATGTCGTTGGATTGTACACTTCTCTGTGCCAAGTTCTTTATTCTGACGCTTTATAAGTGTTAGTGTGGATTTATGCTACATAATGAGAGGAGGAAACATAACATAATCTCACCTTTGTATGAAAAGATACTTCATCCATTCTCGCATTGAGCCAGAGTCCAAGAAATCTCTTTACAGGCTTTAACAATTTGATGATATCGAACACATTAAAGTAATCTTATTAGATGTGTGCAAGTTCCTCATTTATCTCCGATCTCTCCTTACTCATTTTACTCTCAGGTTGACTACGATCTACGATAGCCACTTGTAGATCGCGTGCTGCTGTTAAGCTAGTTGATGGTTTTACCCGCAGAAACCCGCGTTTCAACTGACCTTTGCGCATAATACTAGGTCTACCTGCTGGACCTTTGGTAACTGTCGCCTTAGGTGTTGTGCTAGCAAACTTCATTTTGCTCATTGGGAGTACATCTTCTTCAATACAGATGAGATCAAATGAAGATTCTCCTAGACGGTGATCCTTTTCTGTCCAGTGCTGGCATAGCGCACAGATTAAGTTGTGTTCCCATGTCAAATGATCTGGGGCAAATATATATTTGACCTGTAGGAGATATCAACAACTAGACTTAGTGAACTTCTTAGATATGTACTTCAACGTTATAAATTTTGTAATTTTTCTACTATAATCTATAACCAGTGCTGTTGCTTATCAACAAACTTCGCGTCTTCTCTGCTTCAATTGTGTTTTTACTCTATAATGATTACAAAATCCATTTAGAAATAAAATTTGGTTTTACTTACAACCACTGTATAGTTAACATTTTTTGTGGTTTACTAATGTTTTGAGATTCCTCCGTTTCTTTCATTTTTTTGTGTAACAGCATATAATATGTAATTAAGGAAAGAATTTAAATAAATGAGATGAATTTTTATATGAAATATCTTGATAACATTGAAATATACAATATGTATAAGCCAACTACCAAACAAGCACAAGCCAACATATTTTAGATGTAAAAAACAATGTAAGAGTCTGAGTTAATGCCTAGACATATTATGTACATAACGTTACCTAAAATGCAAAATAACGTAACATTATTGCAAACACTTTTAAAGTGATAAGCTAAAAACCATTGAAAAATTAGAAGTTTCTGTGATATAAACTTATATTTCTCTACATTTTCAAATTAAAATTTAGATTTCTTTATTAATTCTTAAGTTATTTAAACATTGTTTTTTGCTATTTTTGTTGTTACGTTATTTTGGATTTCAGGTGACGATATGTTCAATTTTCAAACGAGTAAATGTAAATGGTTTGAGAACTTTATATAAATATCTAATGTCATGGCTACCATTCATAAATGTACATACATATATTGGTTTTTTGGAAAAAGCACAGACAGTTATAATAACCCTTCTAATTTGATTGTGATCTTTTTTCACTAATGTCTAGTTTGTATGACAAGTTATGTATTTTTGGGTCATTTGACACATATGAGTAATTTCTAATACCAAGAGCAGTCAAATAGCTATTTTATTTATGTCAGCTTATCTAGTGTAGAGTCATTTGTCCCTTTCGTGTCCCCTAGTAATATAAAGTGTAGTTGGTTCAAAATTTATTTTATATTTCATTTTAGCAAGTAGCTATTTTATTTCAAGAGTTGTGATCTTTGTTAATTATTGTGTGTATGACTTTAAAATGCGGGATTTACAATAGATGGAGTATCTTTTGTACGCGGTTTTTGTTTTTACTAAACTATATATGTCATTTTGAAGGGTACATATCTTAGTTTTTGAACATTATAGTGTAAACAACAAAGTTTTATTTGTACCAGCGAATCGTAATATGCGGGAAGTTTTGCTTTACTTCTTTAATTTGAAAAAAGTGCCGCTGAAGCATACCGATTGCTCATAAAAGCTTATGGTGAATGTGTTCCATCGGTTTCATCGTGCGATAGATGGTTTGTGCGGTTCAGAAGTGATGATTTTGACACGGAAGACTAAAATCGCCCAGGCCAGCCGTACCATACGTATTGAAGCAGAGAGATCTTGAAAGACGATTTAGCATGTCGCAGTAACTATATATATGATTGTGGTAACAACAATATGGTTAATTTACGATTTACATGACTGTATTGGTTACAGTAAACATGTATATGTTTGTGACAACCATTTATATGATGAAGGACTTACCATATTATGTTGCTCTCGGCTTATGGATATCATAATCTGAAAACAACATATTATGATAAAATTATTCATCATATAAATGGTTGTCACAAACATATACATGTTTACTGTAACCATATGTATGGTTGATACAATCATGTGAATCGTAAATTAACCATATTATTGTTAGTGCAATTACATATATAGTTACTTTGACTATAATATTGTTAATCATGTGGAAATGGTTACAGTAACCATGCACAACTTAATTTTTTTTCTGCGTGCAGCCGAATCGACACCAAAGCCAAATAGCCATGGCGCTAAGGTAATTCTCTGTATTTGGTGGGAGCAAAAGGGGAGCTATCCTATTATAAGCTGCTGAAATCTGACCACATCATCACAGGGAATCTGTACCGAACTCAAATTTTTGTTTCTATTGAAGGGATTTATACAGTAGTTTTATAGCTTATATTGTGAGGAATTATACAGTCATATGCTTCAATCTGATGTCATATTTTTTATTTCTGTTGTAGGTCTTTATAAAGTAATTTTTTCGAAATAGTAGTAACTACTGGTTGATTAAAACACAGTATACTCCCATAATATGTTTGTTTTTCTTTTAAGCAAGCAAGTGTTAATGGTACTTACGCCCTTTTTTGCTTAATAAAACCAATATTAAGCATATAATTACACATATTTTAGACGCATATTTACATGAACAGATATTTAACATTATAAATACATACGTAAAATGTGTAATATATTTTTCGTTTGTATTTGAAGGAATGAGAAAATTCCCAAATATTTTCAAGCTGCTATAAAAATAATCGTTATGTTGAAAATTAAATTAACATGAAATTTGTTAAGAAGTTACGTGCATGTTTACGACACAGTGAATATATTACATACTACTACATTATAATAAATATCTAATGATTTATTTAAAGTGATTGATTTTGTCTGGCCTTCAGGCATTCAGGCATTCAGGCATTGAAAACTGTAATAGGATGTGGCAGGAGAAAAAAACAAACTTTAATGAAAATATTTTTATATACATATAATTTATTTGTTTTATATTGGAATGAAGAGTTGGTGCTAAAGACTGTTATTGAAGATTGATTGATATATGAAGTATGTATTTAATATTTTTATTAAAGTTAGTTATGGAAACTTTTCATAAGATTAAAGATTATTTTTTATTAAGTTTTATTACGTACATAACTACATACATTTTAACTTCACTAACTTTTTAGTTCTCATGTCATTATTTTCTGCCTTGTCAACTAAATTTTATTTGAAATTTTCTGCAGAAATATTAATTTCACCTCAAACTCACATATGAACAAAAAAAGAAATAAATGAAAAATGTTTCACATTTATTTTATGACATTTTAATGATTGTTACCAGAAACCTCATTTCATTTCACTGAATCTCTACTTTCCTTTTGTATTTCATTTTCAAATCTCTAAAGATTTAAACAGTTTTTATATGCATCACGATTTTACAAATAGACTCACACATGCCGTCATACATTGTATGTATTTATGTATTTCCTATCCGTTTTGCTAAAATAGATTGTTTTATTTTATTGCATACTTACGGATATGTAACAACATGTCCATGTTCTGTTAATAGTGGTTTTCATTAAAGAATAGCCATATTTAAGCATATTTAACTACTACTGTTGGTATTTATACAGTCGTAGTTTTGTTTCAATTAGTGGTTTTTATACAGTCATATTTTAGCATCTATTGTAGGTCTTTACACAGTCATGTTTTAGTTTCTATTGCAGGAGTTTGTACAGTCATTGTAGTGTAGCGTAACATTGTTTATTAACGTGTATTTCGCATGTGTTTACTACACAAATTTCAATCGCAAAATTTATAGCATTTTCTGATAGGAAGATTACTTTTGCGCCACCTGTTATATAGATCACAGATTAACCTTATTTTCTCGATAAACACAGTATTTACAAAGTTACAGAGGGTTTTAGTTTTTTATAGAATTTCTCTTATAAAATTCAATTTTTAGTGAGATATTTAAGTGATCACAGATTAACCTTATTTTCTCGATAAACGGAGTATTTACAAAGTTACAGAGAGTTTTAGTTTTTTATAGAATTTCTCTATAAAAATAAAATTTTTAATAAAAAATATAAGTGATCACAGATTAACATAATATTCTCGATAAATGGAGTATTTACAAAGTTACAGAGGCTTTTAGTTTTTTATAGAATTTCTCTATAAAAATAAAATTTTTGGTCAGAAATATAAGTGATCACAGATTAACCTTATTTTCTCGATAAACGCAGTATTTACAAAGGTACAGAGGGTTTTAGTTTTTTATAGAATTTCTCTATTAAAATTAAGTTTTTAGTGAGAAATATAAGTGATGACAGCTTAACCTTATTTTCTCGATAAACGCAGTATTTACAAAGTTATAGAGGGTTTTAGTTTTTTATAGAATTTCTCTTCTAAAATTCAATTTTTAGTAAGAAATATAAGTGATCACAGATTAACCTTATTTTCTCGATAAACGCAGTATTTACAAAGTTACAGAGGGTTTTAGTTTTTTATAGAATTTCTCTATTAAAATTAAATTTTTAGTGAGAAATATAAGTGATCACAACCTTATTTTCTCGATAAACGCAGTATTTACAAAGTTACAGAGGGTTTTAGTTTTTTATAGAATTTCTCTATTAAAATTAAATTTTTAGTGAGAAATATAAGTGATCACAGATTAACCTTATTTTCTCGATAAACGCAGTATTTACAAAGTTACAGAGGGTTTTAGTTTTTTATAGAATTTCTCTATTAAAATTAAATTTTTAGTGAGAAATATAAGTGATCACAGATTAACCTTATTTTCTCGATAAACGCAGTATTTACAAAGTTACAGAGGGTTTTAGTTTTTTATAGAATTTCTCTATTAAAATTAAATTTTTAGTGAGAAATATAAGTGACCACAGATTAACCTTATTTTCTCGATAAACGCAGTATTTACAAAGTTACAGAGGGTTTTAGTTTTTTATAGAATTTCTCTTCTAAAATTCAATTTTTAGTGAGAAATATAAGTGATCACAGATTAACCTTATTTTCTCGATAAACGCAGTATTTAAAAAGTTACAGAAGGTTTTAGTTTTTTATAGAATTTCGCTATTAAAATTAAATTTTTAGTGAGAAATATAAGTGATCACAGATTAACCTTATTTTCTCGATAAACGGAGTATTTACAAAGTTACAGAGGGTTTTAGTGTTTTATAGAATTTCTCTATTAAAATTAAATTTTTAATAAGAAATATAAGTGATCACAGATTAACCTTATTTTCTCGATAAACGCAGTATTTACAAAGTTACAGAGGGTTTTAGTTTTTTATAGAATTTCGGTTTTAAAATTAAATTTTTGGCCAGAGATGTAAGTGATCACAGATTAACATAATTTTCTCGATAAACGCAGTATTTACAAAGTTACAGAGGGTTTTAGTTTTTATAGAATTTCGGTTTTAAAATTAAATTTTTATTAAGAAATATAAGTGATCACAGATTAACCTTATTTTCTCGATAAACGCAGTATTTACAAAGTTATAGAGGGTTTTAGTTTTTTATAGAATTTCTCTTCTAAAATTCAATTTTTAGTAAGAAATATAAGTGATCACAGATTAACCTTAGTTTCTCGATAAACGCAGTATTTACAAAGTTACAGAAGGTTTTAGTTTTTTATAGAATTTCGCTATTAAAATTAAATTTTTAGTGAGAAATATAAGTGATCACAGATTAACCTTATTTTCTCGATAAACGCAGTATTTACAAAGTTACAGAGGGTTTTAGTTTTTTATAGAAATTCTCTATAAAAATTCAATTTTTAGTCAGAAATATAAGTGATCACAGATTAACCTTATTTTCTCGATAAACGCAGTATTTACAAAGTTACAGAGGGTTTTAGTTTTTATAGAATTTCTCTTCTAAAATTTAATTTTTAGTAAGAAATATAAGTGATCACAGATTAACCTTATTTTCTCGATAAACGCAGTATTTACAAAGGTACAGAGGGTTTTAGTTTTTTATAGAATTTCTCTTCTAAAATTTAATTTTTAGTAAGAAATATAAGTGATCACAGATTAACCTTATTTTCTCGATAAACGCAGTATTTACAAAGTTACAGAGGGTTTTAGTTTTTATAGAATTTCTTTATTAAAATTCAATTTTAAATAAGAAATATAAGTGATCACAGATTAACCTTATTTTCTCGATAAACGCAGTATTTACAAAGTTACAGAGGGTTTTAGTTTTTTTATAGAATTTCTCTATAAAAATTAAATTTTTGGTCAGAAATATAAGTGATCACAGATTAACCTTATTTTCTTGATAAACGCAGTATTTACAAAGTTATAGAGGGTTTTAGTTTTTTATAGAATTTCTTTATTAAAATTCAATTTTTAGTGAGAAATATAAGTGATCACAGATTAACCTTATTTTCTCGATAAACGCAGTATTTACAAAGTTACAGAGGGTTTTAGTTTTTATAGAATTTCTTTATTAAAATTCAATTTTTAGTAAGTAATATTAGTGATCACAGATTAACCTTATTTTCTCGATAAATGCAGTATTTACAAAGGTACAGAGGGTTTTAGTTTTTTATAGAATTTCTCTATAAAAATTCAATTTTAAGAAGAAATATAAGTGATCACAGATTAACCTTATTTTCTCGATAAACGCAGTATTTACAATATAAGTGATCACAGATTAACCTTGTTTTCTCGATAAACGCAGTATTTACAAAGTTACAGAGGGTTTTAGTTTTTTATAGAATTTCTCTATAAAAATTAAATTTTTAATAAGAAATATAAGTGATCACAGATTAACCTTATTTTCTCGATAAACGCAGTATTTACAAAGTTACAGAGGGTTTTAGTTTTTTATAGAATTTCGGTTTTAAAATTAAATTTTTAGTAAGAAATATAAGTGATCACAGATTAACCTTATTTTCTCGATAAACGCAGTATTTACAAAGGTACAGAGGGTTTTAGTGTTTTATAGAATTTCTCTATTAAAATTCAATTTTTAGTAAGTAATATTAGTGATCACAGATTAACCTTATTTTCTCGATAAACGCAGTATTTACAATATAAGTGATCACAGATTAACCTTATTTTCTCGATTATAAACGCAGTATTTACAAAGTTACAGAGGGTTTTACTTTTTTATAGAATTTCTCTATTAAAATTCAATTTTTAGTGAGAAATATAAGTGATCACAGATTAAGCTTATTTTCTCGATAAACGCAGTATTTACAAAGTTACAGAGGGTTTTAGTTTTTTATAGAATTTCTCTATTAAAATTCAATATTAGTGAGAAATATAAGTGATCACAGATTAACCTTATTTTCTCGATAAACGCAGTATTTACAAAGTTACAGAGGGTTTTAGTTTTTTATAGAATTTCTCTATAAAAATTAAATTTTTAATAAGAAATATAAGTGATCACAGATTAACCTTATTTTCTCGATAAACGCAGTATTTACAAAGTTACAGAGGGTTTTAGTTTTTTATAGAATTTCGGTTTTAAAATTAAATTTTTATTTAGAAATATAAGTGATCACAGATTAACATAATTTTCTCCATAAACGCAGTATTTACAAAGGTACAGAGGGTTTTAGCTTTTTATAGAATTTTTCTATAAAAATTCAATCTTTAAGAAGAAATATAAGTGATCACAGATTAACCTTATTTTCTCGATAAACGCAGTATTTACAAAGGTATAGAGGGTTTTAGTTTTTTATAGAATTTCGGTTTTAAAATTAAATTTTTAGTAAGAAATATAAGTGATCACAGATTAACCTTATTTTCTCGATAAACGCAGTATTTACAAAGTTACAGAGGGTTTTAGTTTTTATAGAATTTCTTTATTAAAATTCAATTTTTGGCCAGAGATGTAAGTGATCACAGATTAACATAATTTTCTCGATAAACGCAGTATTTACAAAGATTCAGAGGGTTTTAGTTTTTTATAGAATTTCTTTATTAAAATTCAATTTTTAGTGAGAAATATAAGTGATCACAGATTAACCTTATTTTCTCGATAAACGCAGTATTCACAAAGTTACAGAGGGTTTTAGTTTTTTATAGAATTTCTCTTCTAAAATTCAATTTTTAGTGAGAAATATAAGTGATCACAGATTAACCTTATTTTCTCGATAAACGCAGTATTTACAAAGTTACAGAGGGTTTTAGTTTTTTATAGAATTTCTTTCTTAAAATTCAATTTTTAATAAGAAATATAAGTTTCTCGATAAACGGAGTATTTACAAAGTTACAAAGGGCTTTAGCTTTTTATAGAATTTCTCTATTAAAATTCAATTTTTAGTCATAAATATAAGTGATCACAGATTAACCTTATTTTCTCGATAAACGCGGTATTTACAAAGTTACAGAGGGTTTTAGTTTTTTATAGAATTTCTCTTATAAAATAAAATTTTTAGTGAGAAATATAAGTGATCACAGATTAACCATATTTTCTCGATAAACGCAGTATTTACAAAGTTATAGAGGGTTTTAGTGTTTTATAAAATTTCTCTTATAAAATTCAATTTTTAGTCAGAAATATAAGTGATCACAGATTAACCTTATTTTCTCGATAAACGCAGTATTCACAAAGTTATAGAGGGTTTTAGTTTTTTATAGAATTTCTCTATTAAAATTCAATTTTTAGTAAGAAATATTAGTGATCACAGATTAACCTTATTTTCTCGATAAACGCAGTATTTACAAAGTTACAGAGGGTTTTAGTGTTTTATAGAATTTCTCTTCTAAAATTCAATTTTTAATAAGAAATATAAGTGATCACAGATTAACCTTATTTTCTCGATAAACGCAGTATTTACAAAGTTACAGAGGGTTTTAGTTTTTTATAGAATTTCTGTATAAAAATTCAATTTTTAATAAGAAACATAAGTGATCACAGATTAACCTTATTTTCTCGATAAACGCAGTATTTAAAAAGTTACAGAGGGTTTTAGTTTTTTATAGAATTTCTCTATTAAAATTAAATTTTTAGTGAGAAATATAAGTGATCACAGATTAACCTTATTTTCTCGATAAACGCAGTATTTACAAAGTTACAGAGGGTTTTACTTTTTTATAGAATTTCTCTTCTAAAATTCAATTTTTTGTGAGAAATATAAGTGATCACAGATTAACCTTATTTTCTCGATAAACGCAGTATTTACAAAGTTACAGAGGGTTTTACTTTTTTATAGAATTTCTCTTATAAAAATCAATTTTTACTCATAAATATAAGTGATCACAGATTAACAAAGTTACAGTATTTACAAAGTTACAGAAGGTTTTAGTTTTTTATAGAATTCCTCTATTAAAATTTAATTTTTAGTGAGAAATATAAGTGATCACAGATTAACCTTATTTTCTCGATAAACGCAGTATTTACAAAGGTACAGAGGGTTTTAGTTTTTTATAGAATTTCTCTATAAAAATTCAATTTTTAAGAAGAAATATAAGTGATCACAGATTAACCTTATTTTCTCGATAAACGCAGTATTTACAAAGTTACAGAGGGTTTTAGTTTTTTATAGAATTTCGGTTTTAAAATTAAATTTTTAATAAGAAATATAAGTGATCACAGATTAACCTTATTTTCTCGATAAACGCAGTATTTACAAAGGTATAGAGGGTTTTAGTTTTTTATAGAATTTCTCTATAAAAATTCAATCTTTAAGAAGAAATATAAGTGATCACAGATTAACCTTATTTTCTCGATAGACGCAGTATTTACAAAGTTACAGAGGGTTTTAGTTTTTTATAGAATTTCGGTTTTAAAATTAAATTTTTAGTAAGAAATATAAATGATCACAGATTAACCTTATTTTCTTGATAAACGCAGTATTTACAAAGTTACAGACGGTTTTAGTTTTTTTAGAATTTCTCTATTAAAATTCAATTTTTAGTGAGAAATATAAGTGATGACAGCTTAACCTTATTTTCTCGATAAACGCAGTATTTACAAAGTTACAGAGGGTTTTAGTTTTTTTAGAATTTCTCTATTAAAATTCAATTTTTAAGAAGAAATATAAGTGATCACAGATTAACCTTATTTTCTCGATAAACGCAGTATTTACAAAGTTACAGAGGGTTTTAGTTTTTTATAGAATTTCTCTATTAAAACTCATTTTTTGGTCACAAACATAAGTGATCACAGATTAACCTTATTTTCTCGATAAACGCAGTATTTACAAAATTACAGAGGGTTTTAGTTTTTTATAGAATTTCTCTATAAAAATTCAATTTTTAAGAAGAAATATAAGTGATCACAGATTAACCTTATTTTCTCGATAAACGCAGTATTTACAAAGTTACAGAGGGTTTTAGTTTTTTATAGAATTTCTCTTCTAAAATTTAATTTTTAGTAAGAAATATAAGTGATCACAGATTAACCTTATTTTCTCGATAAACGCAGTATTTACAAAGTTACAGAGGGTTTTAGTTTTTTTAGTCATAAATATAAGTGATCACAGATTAACCTTTTTTTCTCGATAAACGCAGTATTTACAAAGTTACAGAGGGTTTTAGTTTTTTATAGAATTTCTCTTATAAAATTAAATTTTTAGTGATATATTTAAGTGATCACAGATTAACCTTTTTTTTCTCGATAAACGCAGTATTTACAAAGTTACAGAGGGTTTTAGTTTTTTATAGAATTTCTCTATTAAAATTCTATTTTTAGTCATAAATATAAGTGATCACAGATTAACCTTATTTTCTCGATAATCGCAGTATTTACAAAGTTACAGAGGGTTTTAGTTTTTTATAGAATTTCTCTTATAAAATTCAATTTTTAGTCATAAATATAAGTGATCACAGATTAACCTTATTTTCTCGATAAACGCAGTATTTACAAAGTTACAAAGGGTTTTAGTTTTTTATAGAATTTCTCTATTAAAATTCAATTTTTAGTCATAAATATAAGTGATCACAGATTAACCTTATTTTCTCGATAAACGCGGTATTTACAAAGTTACAGAGGGTTTTAGTTTTTTATAGAATTTCTCTTATAAAATAAATTTTTTAGTGAGATATTTAAGTGATCACAGATTAGCCTTATTTTCTCGATAAACGCGGTATTTACAAAGTTACAGAGGGTTTTAGTTTTTTATAGAATTTCTCTTCTAAAATTCAATTTTTAATAAGAAATATAAGTGATCACAGATTAACCTTATTTTCTCGATAAACGCAGTATTTACAAAGTTACAGAGGGTTTTAGTTTTTTATAGAATTTCTGTATAAAAATTCAATTTTTAATAAGAAACATAAGTGATCACAGATTAACCTTATTTTCTCGATAAACGCAGTATTTAAAAAGTTACAGTGGGTTTTAGTTTTTTATAGAATTTCTCTATTAAAATTAAATTTTTAGTGAGAAATATAAGTGATCACAGATTAACCTTATTTTCTCGATAAACGCAGTATTTACAAAGTTACAGAGGGTTTTACTTTTTTATAGAATTTCTCTTATAAAAATCAATTTTTACTCATAAATATAAGTTATCACAGATTAACAAAGTTACAGTATTTACAAAGTTACAGAGGGTTTTACTTTTTTATAGAATTTCTCTTCTAAAATTCAATTTTTTGTGAGAAATATAAGTGATCACAGATTAAGCTTATTTTTTCGATAAACGCAGTATTTACAAGGTTACAGAGGGTTTAAGTTTTTTTTTATAGAATTTCGGTTTTAAAATTCAATTTTTAATAAGAAATATAAGTGATCACAGATTAACCTTATTTTCTCGATAAACGCAGTATTTACAAAGTTACAGAGGGTTTTAGTTTTTTATAGAATTTCTCTTCTAAACCTTATTTTCTCGATAAACGCAGTATTTACAAAGTTACAGAGGGTTTTAGTTTTTTATAGAATTTCTCTTCTAAAATTCAATTTTTAGTGAGAAATATAAGTGATCACAGATTAACCTTATTTTCTCGATAAACGCAGTATTTACAAAGTTACAGAGGGTTTTAGTTTTTTATAGAATTTCTCTTAAAATTCAATTTTTAGTGAGATATTTAAGTGATCACAAATTAACCTTATTTTCTCGATAAACGCAGTATTTACAAAGTTACAGAGGGTTTTAGTTTTTTATAGAATTTCTCATATAAAAATCAATTTTTAGTTAGAAATATAAGTGATCACAGATTAACCTTATTTTCTCGATAAACGCAGTATTTACAAAGTTATAGAGGGTTTTAGTTTTTTATAGAATTTCTCTTCTAAAATTAAATTTTTAGTGAGAAATATAAGTGATCACAGATTAACCTTATTTTCTCGATAAACGCAGTATTTACAAAGTTATAGAGGGTTTTAGTTTTTTATAGAATTTCTCTTAAAATTCAATTTTTAGTGAGATATTTAAGTGATCACAGATTAACCTTATTTTCTCGATAAACGCAGTATTTACAAAGTTTCAGAGGGTTTTAGTTTTTTATAGAATTTCTCTTATAAAAATCAATTTTTAGTCAGAAATATAAGTGATCACAGATTAACCTTATTTTCTCGATAAACGCGGTATTTACAAAGTTACAGAGGGTTTTAGTTTTTTATAGAATTTCTCTATTAAAATTCAATTTTTAGTCATAAATATTAGTGATCACAGATTGACCTTATTTTCTCGATAAACGCAGTATTTACAAAGTTATAGAGGGTTTTAGTTTTTTATAGAATTTCTCAATTAAAATTCAATTTTTAGTTAGAAATATAAGTGATCACAGATTAACCTTATTTTCTCGATAAACGCAGTATTTACAAAGTTACAGAGGGTTTCAGTTTTTTATAGAATTTCTCTTATAAAATTCAATTTTTAGTGAGATATTTAAGTGATCACAGATTAACCTTATTTTCTCGATAAACGCAGTATTTACAAAGTTACAGAGGGTTTTAGTTTTTTTTAGAATTTCTCTATTAAAATTAAATTTTTAGTCATAAATATAAGTGATCACAGATTGACCTTATTTTCTCGATAAACGCAGTATTTACAAAGTTACAGAGGGTTTTAGTTTTTTATAGAATTTCTCTTCTAAAATTAAATTTTTAGTGAGAAATATAAGTGATCACAGATTAACCTTATTTTCTCGATAAACGCAGTATTTACAAAGTTATAGAGGGTTTTAGTTTTTTATAGAATTTCTCTTAAAATTCAATTTTTAGTGAGATATTTAAGTGATCACAGATTAACCTTATTTTCTCGATAAACGCAGTATTTACAAAGTTTCAGAGGGTTTTAGTTTTTTATAGAATTTCTCTTATAAAAATCAATTTTTAGTCAGAAATATAAGTGATCACAGATTAACCTTATTTTCTCGATAAACGCGGTATTTACAAAGTTACAGAGGGTTTTAGTTTTTTATAGAATTTCTCTATTAAAATTCAATTTTTAGTCATAAATATTAGTGATCACAGATTGACCTTATTTTCTCGATAAACGCAGTATTTACAAAGTTATAGAGGGTTTTAGTTTTTTATAGAATTTCTCAATTAAAATTCAATTTTTAGTTAGAAATATAAGTGATCACAGATTAACCTTATTTTCTCGATAAACGCAGTATTTACAAAGTTACAGAGGGTTTCAGTTTTTTATAGAATTTCTCTTATAAAATTCAATTTTTAGTGAGATATTTAAGTGATCACAGATTAACCTTATTTTCTCGATAAACGCAGTATTTACAAAGTTACAGAGGGTTTTAGTTTTTTTTAGAATTTCTCTATTAAAATTAAATTTTTAGTCATAAATATAAGTGATCACAGATTGACCTTATTTTCTCGATAAACGCAGTATTTACAAAGTTACAGAGGGTTTTAGTTTTTTATAGAATTTCTCTTATAAAATTCAATTTTTAGTGAGAAATATAAGTGATCACAGATTAACCTTATTTTTTTGATAAACGCAGTATTTACAAAGTTACAGAGGGTTTTAGTTTTTTATAGAATTTCGGTTTTAAAATTTAATTTTTAGTAAGAAATATAAGTGATCACAGATTAACCTTATTTTCTCGATAAACGCAGTATTTACAAAGTTACAAAGGGTTTTAGTTTTTTTATAAAATTTCTCTAGTTTCTAGGTCCATTTTTATAAAACATTTGAAAAGTATCTTTAGAATAAAGAAAAAGTACCATATTGTCCCCACCTTCAATTCTCTCTCACTTATGACCATATATGCTTTATTTCGTGTTTCTACGTCCATTATTATTGAAAATTCAAAAAGTACCATTAGAATAAAGAAAAAGTACCATAAGTCCCCCGTTTGTGGATTCCCACTCATTCGGGTACATATAACATTTATTTCATGTTTCTAGGTTCATTGGTGAAGAAATTACAAAGAAAAAGGAAAAAGGAAAAAGTACCAAAAAGTCTCCCCCTAGAATTCTCACTGACTTAGGACCATGTATGCTTAATTTCATGTTTCTAAGTCCATTGTTATAGAAAATTCAAAAAATACCATTAGAAGAATAAAAAAGTACCAAAAAGCAGCCACT
Organism: Calliphora vomitoria; assembly: GCA_942486065.2. Classification (NCBI taxonomy): domain Eukaryota; kingdom Metazoa; phylum Arthropoda; class Insecta; order Diptera; family Calliphoridae; genus Calliphora; species Calliphora vomitoria. The sequence goes on along the minus strand of OW818033.2, from coordinate 19,112,573 downwards.
TGTGGATTCTCACTCACTCGGGCCCATGTAAGCTTTATTTCATGTTTCTTGGTTCATTGGTGAAGAAATTAATAAAAGTATCAATCGAATAAAGAAGAAGTACCAGGAAGTATCCGCTTGAATTTTCAGTCACTTAGCACCATATACGCTTAATTTCATATTTCTAGGTTCATTATTTTAGAAAATTCAAAAAGTACCATTCCACTTACTCGTGTCCATATAACCTTTATTTCATGCTTCTAGGTTCATTATTGGAGAAATTACAAAAAGTAACATTCCAATAAAGTCCATTGTTATAGAAAATTCAAAAAGTACCATTAGAACAATAAAAAAGTACCTATAATTCAGATCCCACATTTTGATACCTAAATATTATCTCCAATTCCTAACACTAACTTAAAAAAGCACCATTAGGAGAAAAAAACCAATTTCCCTTTTCCTCCTTGAAATTTAAAAATATTCCATTTTGCCAAAATTGTTTATGCTAAAGACATGTCTCAAACGATTAAAATCTGTGTTAAGAAAAAATATGTTTTAATAAAAGTACCAAACTGTTTACCCGGATTTGGCCCAATATAAACCTTGGCACTCGAGTTCCGAATAACAACCTGTGAGTTAATTTTTGTATCAATCCAATGTTACAAATATGATCAAAATTGGCCTAATAATTTCAAATAAAATATATTTTCCCGATTTTATCCCCTTTTTGGTACCTTTTATATCCCCATTACGGTGGTAAAATTATATTCAAATAAATTTATATCGTGGTGGGAGCTCATAATAAAATTATTCGTATCTCTATGTCAAATTATAAAAAAAAAACATATTTTATGAAAAAGTACCAAAAATAAACACAGTTTTTATCCTTTAAGGGTTCGAATTTCCAAAAAGTACCAAACTTATATTTTTTGATAAGTAAAGAATACGATTTAAAATTTGTTTCTATGTTTATTAGTTTAAAAGATACATAGGGTGCCAAAAATGTACCAAAATAGAGTTTTTACCCGTTTTCTCCCCTAAAAGGTTCGAATTTCGAAAAAGTACGAAACACCTGTCAGCTTATTTTTTAAATGGAGTAACATGCAATTTTAAGTTTTTTTGTATCTTTATTAGTTTTGAAGATATAAGGTTACCGAATTTACCCGTTTTACCCTTTTTTACCCCATCAACGTTCGAATTTCTAAAAATCCCTTCTTATCGGATCGTTTTGGGGAGGGAGAAACCCACAGTTTAAGTTTCATGATTCTAGCTTCAGTCGTTTGGGCTGTGCGATGATGAATCAGTCAGTCAGTCAATCAGTCAGTCAGTAACGTTACTCTTTTATATACAGTGGTGGCCATCAGGTTAGCACACTTCATACTTGCTGTTTTCTAAAGCAAATTATTTCATTTCATTGCAATTATAAACTAAAGTTTTTGGTAATTAGTGTTGTTTATGGTGTGATCAATAAGTCCCGTTACTTTTTTTTTGCATTCTATCGCTATTCTCTTTCAAATTTGCATTTTAGTGCAGTAATATGTAAAATAAGCTGGACACAATTTTAGCACATATAAGTATAATTAAATTTTTTAAAAGTTTTTTGAGGGTATAAATATTAATTGGTAAGTTTAGGTATTATTTAATCAATGAGGAAGACAAACTGACTTAATAAACATTATTTAGACATGGCTAAAAAAAAGTGGTGTACAGAGGAACAACGAAAGATTATTCAACAAATGAACTCGAGAGGAACAAGTATAAGTGAGATTGCTTATACTTTGGAATGCTCCAGGAAGATGGTTTATAATGCATTAAGACATATTCAGAAATATAAAACATCTAAAAATGTTACACAGGCTCCTCGGCCCAGAAAAACTTCACGTAAAGAGGACTCTTTAATATACAGAGCCTCTGTCGAAGATCCTTTTAAGAGCTCCACCGTAATCCAGAGAGAAATTTCAGGAAAATATGGTATCAACGTGTCCAGCAGAACGATAAGAAGAAGACTTAATGAACACAATTTACGTGGATGCATTTCTCAGCATAAGCCACATGTTTCAAAAAAGAACATACAAGCTCGGTTGTCCTTTGCTCGTGAGCATTTGGAAAAGCCGTTAATTTTTTGGAAAAATGTTCTTTGGAGTGATGAATCTAAATTTTGTAGATTCGGATCGGATGGTAAGAGGTGTGTATGGCGTCCTCCGAACATGCAACATAATCCAAAGTACACCAGTAAAACAATAAAACACGGTGGGGGTAATGTGATGGTGTGGGCAGCATTTTCTGGGTATGGTGTTGGTCCTATAAAAAAGATTGATACTCGTATGGACCAGTATGTATACGAGAATATACTTCTAAATACAATGATACCTTATGCAGAGGACAACATGCCACTTAGGTGGCGATTTATGCAAGATAATGATCCAAAACACACCTCACGCTTAGTGAGGTGTTGCTTGGAATCGAACAATATCGACGTGTTAAAATGGCCAGCCCAATCTCCGGATCTCAATCCTATTGAGAACCTTTGGAATGATGTGGAGCAGCATGTAATAAGAGAAAAGCCTAAAAATTTGGCCGATTTATGGAAAGAAGTAGAAAAAGCTTGGAATGATATTTCAGTGGATCGCTGTATGGCCCTTGTAGAAAGTATGCCAAGGAGACTAGCAGCTGTGATCAAAAATAAAGGGTATCCAACTAAGTACTAAGTTTTTAGTGAAATAAGTTTTTTTTGTTTTGTTACTTTTTTAATATGAATAAACTTTTTTATTTTGTGCTAAAATACTGTCCAGTGTTTTTTTGAGGTTATTCTATTCTGGATAGAAAAACGCAAAATATATATAAAGGAATAATGCTGGACATGATGGGACGTGATCTTAGAAGGACAAGTAACAAAAGATATCATAAAAAAATTAAGAAATATAGGAAATATTTGCGTTTAAAAATAGCAAGTAGCTAGTGTGCTAACCTCATGGCCACCACTGTATATAGATATTGCAGGTCTTTATGCAGTCATATTTTACATTCAGTAAATAGTCATGTTTTAACTACTACTGTTGGGTTTTATACAGTCGAAGTTTGGTTTCAATTGGTGGTTTTTATACAGTCATATTTCAGCATATATTGTAGGTCTATATATAGTCTTAATTTTGCTTCAATTGTAGGTTTTTATCTCTAGGTGTATGACTTAAAAATGCGGGATTTACAATAGATGGCGTATCTTCTAAACGCGGTTTTTGTTTTTAATAACATATAATTTATTCTCACTTAATTATTGAACATTATTGTGTTAACAAGTTTTTTTTTTTTTTTTGCTTCGAAAATGTTGAATTTTATACCAACAAAGCGTCATATACAGCAAGTTTTGCTTTACTTCTTTAATTTGAAAAAAAGTGCCGCTGAAGCACACCAATTGCTCACTAAAGCTTATGGTGAATGTGTTCCATCGATTTCAATGTGCTAGAGATAGTTTGTGCTGTTCAAAAGTGTAGATTTTGACACGGAAGACAAAGATCGCCCAGGCCAGCCAAAAAAGTTTGAAGACCAAGAATTGCAGGCATTACTCCATGAAGATTGTTGTAAAACTCAACAAGAGCTTGCAAAATCATTGGGAGCTACTCAAGCAGCAATTTCAAATAGTTTGCGAGCAGCAGGATTCATCCAAAAGCAGGCAAATTGGGTACCATACGAATTGCAGCCGAGAGACATTGAAAGACGATTTTGCATGTCCGAAATGATGAGTGAACACTATAAAAGAAAATCATTTTTGCACTGAATCATTACTTGCGATAAAAAATGGATCCATAACCCGAAGCATAAGAGATCGTATGTGAAGCCCGGTCAACCAGCCGAATCGACACCAAAGCCATATATCCATGGCGCTAAAAAAATCATGTTTGCACTGAATCATTACTTGCGATAAAAAATGTAACCATTACGATAACCCCTAGTATAAGAGATAGTATGTGAAGCCCGACCAACCAGCCGATTCGACACCAAAGCCAAATATCCATGGCGCTAAGGTAATTCTCTGTATTTGGTGGGAGCAAAAGGTTTCTATCTATTATGAGCTGCTGAAATTTAATTAGACTAGCACAGGGAATCTGTACCGAAAGCAACTGCTTCGTTTGAAGCGAGCATTGGCCTAAAAACGCCCAAAATATGCGGCGTTCATCAGGACAACACACGTCCACATTATGCAATACCTGTAAAAAACTATTTAGTAAGAAGTGGTTGGGAAGTTTTGCCGTAACCGCCTTATAGTCCAGACCGTGTCCCGTCCGAGTACTATTTGTTTCGATCGATGCAGAACGCTCTCTCTAGGATACACTTCACTTTGGAACAAATATGAGCAGTTCTTTTGGCTCGGAATCCATATGTTGCCAGAAAGATGGGGAAAAGGTCATAGCTAACAATGGCCAATACTTTGAATAAATTCATATTGTACAAATGTTTCAAAATAAAAGCTAATCATTTAAAAAAAATCCCTCATTTTTAAGTCATACGCCCAATATATAAAATAGTAACGTTACTAAGTGTCTGACTGATTTAACATCGCCCAAACGGCAAAAGGCATAGACATGAAATTTGATTCCCCTCTCACTGTGTAGTTTCACTAGCAAGGGAGTTTTGAAATTTCCAAGGTTTAGGGTGTAAAAACAGGTAAATTCGCTAACCTTATATTCTAAACCAGCGAAAGGCATTGAGCTCTCAAATGAGCTCTCTTGTTTTTGTTTTCACAAGCACATACATTGTATAAAAACAATCAAAACCAGTCAGTCTCGCATGAGCATTGATAGAAGCAGGTTGTTTTACGCTTTTCGCTTTTTATGCTTGTTTATTTCAGTTATTGTTTTTGTTTTTTTCTCAACTCATACAACTACAATATCTAAAAACTGTAGTGGTGTAAGTCTGCCTTTCGCTGTTCTAAACTAATACTGATATAAACAATATTTAAAATGCATCTTCATCTACATAAAGAAAAGTGAACAGATGTTTGGTACTTTTTTGAAATTCGAACATTTTGGGGAAGAAAACGGGTACCAAATGTATGATTTCAACCAATAAAAATATAATTTTAAATCGTATTATTCACAAATTTAAAAAAAATACCAATTCTGAATTTGGTACTTTTTGGAAATTTGAACCCTTAAGGGGATCTCGAGTGTGAAGGTACTTTTGGTACTTTTTAAAATCATATATTTTTCTTCAGCACATGAATGCAGACTTGAATCATTTGGGACAAATGGGTGTTCAAGAGGGCAACGATAAATTAGTACTTTTTTCCCTAATGGTACTTTTCTAATAAGTTTTTTTAAATTATTTAACTTATCGACATAAAACTTAACTGATATATGCTTCAGAGTGAAGTAAGAATTAAGAATAGGGTGATTAAAGTCATTAAGGTACCATAAAGAGACAACAAATGGTACTTTTCCGTTTAATTAATGCAACTTTTTGAATTTTCCGTAATAATGAGGCATACATTTTAAGTATGCTTAAAATTTGCTTACCATAGAGGATGTTCTTATTTTCTATTAAAACCAAAAACCTTGTTTAAATCTTTATTACTTGTTATATATAATTCTCGGGTTAGTAAGAGATTTTATTGTTATATTTTCTACATGATTGTTGTTTAAATAAGCGTTTCATGTTACAACGTTTAAAATGTTATTCCTACATTGTTATAGTTCTTCAAAATAGTTGTTAGTTGTTGGCTGCATTTGTCTTATTTTAACCAGGTATGTGTGTGTGTATGTATTTATTTATTTTTTAAAATGTATTTACTAACATTTGTTTATTTAAGTCTTTCATGTTGTTTTATTTAGATTATTGTCGGTATTTATTTAACTCATACTCTTAGTTGACAACATCCACATATAAACTCTTACATGGTTGTATACAGCCACAAGAAGAAACCCTCCTTGGTAAAACAATAGTTTTCACAACCTTGTATTGTTAACTAAATACAGGGAATTAGATTCTAACTAAACTGTAAACGAGGGTAGGTCGAAAATGTTGCCGTAATTTGCCAATTTTAAAGTTTCTTTAATATATAAAAGTGTGGTTGTTTTTGTAGTCCCTGTCATTTCTTGATTTGTTGCAAATTTCTAAAATTTTCTGGGATTAATGAACTTTCAGTATGTCCCTCCTATAACAGCATACTATTTGGTTTATAAATACACAGTTAAATATGAAGGTTTTTGCTTATATAAATTTAGATAAATGATAAAGATTTAGGTTTACCTTGGTTTTGTATTTTTAATAAAGTAACTTTGAAAATATGTAGTGCAAAATGTGTTGGCATAAGATTAATGCAGGCGTATGATTAATATATTTACTAGCATTTTACTGGTATTATGAAATACAAAATAATCATACGCCACCAGCCATAACAACTGTTTAATAAACAGCTTAAATAGAGAAAAATAATTAATATGGCCTAATATTATAACTTTTTTAATGAATAATTTTCATCTAAATTTTAGCCCATTTTAGGGCCTGAATTTGTATAAAAATCATTAAAATTTTTATATATTTTTCTCTCCCTTTTACTGCATCAATTCCTTAATTTAAGTCTTCTTAATCTATAAAAGTAAAAATAAGTATCTTATATATTTACATAATTCAAACTGTTCTTAACAATTCAATTATATAAAAAAAAACCTTCCCTTAAAAACCATTAACATATTGGAAATTGTAGCAGAGAAGTGTTGTGAACACAATGTCTAATTAGTGCTCATTTATATGCCAAACATTTGGCCATTTGTTTTAAAATGTTAATAGCCTGAAACTTTTTATAATTTTCTACCATTTTAATATCATTAAAGTTTAATTGGAAAAACGAAACTTTGTGTGAAAAGAACAAAAAAAGAGAAATAAACGCCAGTCGATTGTAATTTAAGGGAATTGGTCATTTTGCAAATGTGTTTTTCTTTTAATTTGTTACGAATTTTAGGTACTCTAATTGTTAAAATAATATCGGATATTACAAAGATTTAAAAGAGGAATATACTAAATGAAAATCAACCTTTTTAAAACGTTGGTTTATTTCCTTTAAATAAACCGGATATTTTTGATTGCAAATAAAAGCCGTTTTATTTAAAATGTACAACAACAACAGTTCTAATAGTCATTCAGTGTCTTTATACATGTTTATCAATTCGCAGAAATGCACACACACTTATAATGATGAACTCTCTCACTACTGCTACCTCTGCCACTATTTATACACACGCCATCTTTCGGGAATCTTCTACAATGCTATTAATGGACAAACTAGTATGTTCGAATTCTAGAGCTTTCGATGTCAATGTTAGCAGCTTAAACATTTAGTGTTGTCATACTTATAAACAATGCTAATAACCGAATGCTATCAACATTGTTGACAAGAAGAAGCTTCTACTAATGGACGTGTTTATTAACATGATGAATGCTGCAGACAGTCGTTAAATTCAAATCGCTATTGCAAATTCGTAACAGTATAAATTACTAGATCTATAATGAAAGTTAAAATATGAATAAACCCCTATGATCGAAGCTAAAATATGTCTGCATAAATAACTACGATTGTAGCTGAAATATGACTGTATTAAATCATTGGATTGATAATAAGATGAAGTAATAATATACAAAAATATGACTTTATAAAAACTTAAAGGACTACGATTAAAACAAGAATTGCACTACATAATAAGATATATTTAAAACTAGAATAGGACTACATAAACAACCATGATTGAAACTAGAATTTGACTGTATTATGAACTACTATTGTAGCTAGAATTAGACTCTATTAAGAACTCCGATGGTAGCTAGAATTGGATTACAGAATGGACTACGATTGAAGCTAGAATTGGATTACAAAAACGACTACAATTGAAGCAAGAATTGGTCTACAAAAAGGACTACGATTGATGCTAGAATTGGACTACGGCTGAAGCTAAAATTTGACTACAAAAGGGACTACGATTGAAGCTGGAATTGGACTACAAAAACTATTACAATTGTAGCTAGAATTTTACAACAGAAAGGATTACGATTGAAGAATTGGACTACAAAAGGGACTACAATTGAAGCTAGAATTGGACTACAGAAAAGGACTACGATTAAAGCAAAAATTTGACTACAAAAGGGACTACGATTTAAGCTAGAATTAGACAACAAAAATAACCTAGAATTGTAGTACAGAAAGGACTATAATTGAAGCTAGAGTTGGGCTACAGAAAAGGACTACGATTGAAGCTGGAATTGGACTACAAAAAGTACTACGATTGAAGCTAGAATTGGACTACAAAAGGGACTACGATTGGAGCTAGAATTGGACTACAGAAAAGGACTACGATTGAAGCTAAAATTTGACTACAAAAGGGACTACGATTGAAGCTAGAATTGGACTTCAAAAATTGAATCTAGAATTGGACCACAAAAGGGACTACAATTGAAGCTAGAATTGGACTACAATTGAAGCTGGAATTGTAGACTACGATTGAAACTAGAATTGGACTACAATAGGGACTACGATTCAAGCTAGAATTGGACTACGATTGAAGCTAGAATTAGACTATATAAAGACTACGATTGAACCTAGAATTGGAGTGCAGAAAGTTCTACAATTGAGGCAAGAATTGGACTATCATTGCAGTTAGAAATTTACTTCAAAAAGCACTACAATTCAAGGTAGAATTGGACTACAAAAAGGACTGCGATTAAAGTTAGAATTGGACAAAAAAAATATTACGATTGAAGCTAGAATAGGACTATAAAAAGGACTACGTTTGAAGCTTGAATTGGACTACAGAAGGACCACGAAAAAAGCTAGAATTAGAATGCAGAAAACACTACGATAGAAGCTATAATTGGTCGACATCATTTGTAAGATTAAAATATTGAAATTGGTCTTCAAAAAGAACTACGATTGAAGTTAGAATTGGACTTTAAAAAGGACTACAATTGAAGCTAAAATTGGACTACAAAAAGGACTACAATTGAAGCTAGAATTGGTCGACATCATTTGTAATATTAAATGATTGAAATTGGTATTTAAAGCTGACTACGATTGGCAATGGAATTGGACTACAAAAGGACCACAAGTGGAGCTAGAATTGATTGATATCATTCATAAGATTAAAGGATTGAAATTGGTCTTCAAATGGCTAGAATTGAACTACAAAAAGAATTGGAACTAGATGTAGAACTACAGTGCTTCAATCATAGGTATTGAATATCATATGTGATTGTAGATAAAAATTACAAGGGTAAGATCTATGATAGAATTATAATTAACATAATTACATTGTTTTTCCAAAATTGTAACAAGCCAATGAATACAGCCCCCATAATTTAGTAACTTTCATTAATAAAAATGTTAAATGTTCTTCTGACCTCTATATTTGTTTCTGTTTTGTTTCTTTGACAATTTATGCCCCCCCTTTGGCCAACAAAAAGTCACAACAACTTAAGCAGAAGTTATAAAAAACAGCAACTAAAAACAAATTGTGTGTTAAACAAAGAAAATTTGCTTAAACTTTGTTGCTTCAAAGTACAAAAGAAAAAAAGAAAAAATGAGCAACACAAAATGCTACTAAAAGAAACGCCAGTCGGTCAAAAGTTATAATGAAAAAGTATAAGTAAGATCCAACCTCATCAGTGGGTGTTTAATTACGATAACATCATATTGTGACAGACTTTTTACAAATTTAAAGGACTTAAATTTTGTTAAAGATAATTAATGTTTGATTGTTGAATTCTAAGGGACATTTTATTTAAGATAATGTTTGATTGTTCACTTTTAAGGGACTTGTAAAGTTTAATGTTATAAATATGTATTTTTATTAGATTTATTTGTTTTTTTTTTTTATTGAAATTTCCTTTTTATAGCTGTTTCCTGTTTTTAAGACATTGTTTGGGGTGTGTAGAAACGGAATTGGCAACAGTTGTTTTTTTTTTTTCCTTTTGTTTATGGAGCAGTTGTTTTATTTGTTTATTCCTCTCTTTTTTACTCTTGTTTGCTGTTGTTATCTTATTTTGTTCATTCTTTTCTATTCCAGTGAGTATGTAATAAATATTTTCCGACATTTTCTTTGTTAAAACTTTTGTTGTAACAATTGTTTGTGAATTCTTTTATTGCAGCGCAATTTTACTGTTTAATTTTAAAATTATAAGGAATTTTGAAGTGTAGTTTACAATTTCTCATTTGTCAATTATGTCGACTAATTCCAGCATCAATCGTAGTCCTTTTTGTAGTCAATTCTAGCTTCAATCGTAGTCCTTTTTGTAGTCCAATTCTAGCTCAAATCGTAGTCCTTTTTGTAGTCCAATTCTAGCTTCAATCTTAGTCCTTTTTGGAGGTCCAATTCTAGCTTAAATCGTAGTCCTATTTGTAGTCCAATTCTATCTTCAATCGTAGTCTTTTTTGTAGTCCAATTCTAGCTTCAATCGTAGTCCTTTTAGTAGTCCAATTCTATCTTCAATCGTAGTCCTTTTTGTAGACCAATTCTTGCTTTAATCGTAGTACTTTTGGTAGTCCAATTCTAGCTTCAATCGTAGTCCTTTTTGTAGTTGAATTCTAGCTTCAATCGTAGTTCTTTTTGTAGTCTAATTCTAGCTTCAGTCGTCGTCCTCTTTGTAGTCCAATTCTAGCTTCAATCGTAGTCTTTTTTGTAGTTCCATTCTTGCTTCAATCATCGTCCTTTTTGTAGTCCAATTCTAGCTTCAATCGTAGTCCTTTTTGTAGTTGAATTCTAGCTTCAATCGTAGTCCTATTTGTAGTCCAATTCTAGCATCAATAGTAGTCCTTTTTGTAGTTCAATTCTAGCTTCAATCGTAGTCCTTTTTGTAGTTCAATTCTAGCTTAAATCGTAGTCCTTTTTGTAGTCCAATTCTAGCTTCAATCGTAGCCCAATTCTAGCTTCAATCTTAATCCTTTTTGGAGGTCCAATTCTAGCTTCAATCGTAGTCCTTTTTGTAGTCCAATTCTAGCTTAAATCGTGGTCGTTTTTGGTGGTCCAATTCTAGCTTCAATCGTAGTCCTTTTTATAGTCCAATTCTAGCTTCAATCGTAGTCCTATTTGTAGTCCAATTCTAGCTTCAATCGTAGTCCTTTTGTAGCTGAATTCTAGGTTCAATTGTAGCATTTTTTGTAGTTCAATTCTAGCTTCAATCGTAGTCCTTTTTGTAGTCCAATTCTAGCATCAATCGTAGTCCTTTATGTAGTCCAATTCTAGCTTCAATCGTAGTCCTTTTGTAGCTGAATTCTAGGTTCAATTGTAGCATTTTTTGTAGTTCAATTCTAGCTTCAATCGTAGTCCTTTTTGTAGTCCAATTCTAGCTTCAATCGTCGCCCTTTTTGTAATTCAATTCTAGCTTCAATCGACGTTTTTTTTGTAGTCCAATTCTAGTTTCTTAATCCTTTTTATATTTTCATTCTAGCTACAATCATCGTCCTTTTCGTAGTCCAATTCTAGCTTCAATCGTGGTCCTTTTTGTAGTTCAATTCTAGCTTCAGTCTTAGTCCAATTCTAGTTTCGTAGTCCTTTTTGTAGTCCAACTCTAGCTGCAATCGTATTTCTTTTTGTAGTCCAATTCTAGCTTCAATCGTATTCCATTTTATAGTGCAATTCTAGCTTCAATCGCCGTCCAATTCTGGTGTCATTTTTAGTCCTTTTCGAAGACCAATTTCTATCCTTTAATCTTACAAATAAAAAACTAAAATGTAACCACAAAAGATTTAAAATTTTAAAGCATTCTTTGAATATCAACTACTCATACGCATAAGTGACATATGATTATTTTTATTGAGTAGATGTGAAATATAACATATAAAATGGTAAAATCGAGTCATGTAGAAATATCAAACAATGAATGAGATGGAAAAGTATACTAATGGATTTCTAGAAAAGTAGAAAAGTACACAAACAATATGATTGACCGACAGTTGGACAGAGCGACAGACAAACAAACAAACAAATCAAATCAAACAAATATTTTATTTGTATTTAATGGTATAAAGAAAAAATAATCAACAGATAAATAACAAAACAAATAAAATAACATATTAAAGCATATAAATGGCATAAACAATATATATACAGACAATAATAAAAAAGAAGCAATAGAAAAACAATAGAAAAATTAATACTTGTTGAAAAAAAAAAAAAAAATGGTTCTTCATAAAGTTTTCTTAACATATTGTTTATTTAGAAATACAGAACAAACAAATTTATTTATTTGTAGAACAAACTCTACATGTAAAGTCACAGATATATTTATATTGATGTTTCACCAATATTTGACCTTGAAAATTACTCATTTCCTATATATGTTAAGGCTAAATATAGCTTTCTGAGTTGTTTTGTTTTGAAATCGTTAATTTTTTTTTTTTAACTTACTCCAAAAACTGTTTATAAGTTTGAGTGATTGAGAGGAGTACAAGCAGACAGCTGCCAATTACCAGCTGACTGTTTTAGAGATCTGTCAGAAATACTAGTATGATCTCTGTGTTTAAAAAAAACATGATTGACTGAGACACAAGTCTTATATGATACTAACTTAATGATTCATTTATAGAGAAATATTTTAAATATTTTTGTTATGATTTTCTTTTTAGTTACCCTTATATTTTTGTGTCAAACATTATGTTGTGCGCATAATGAAATGAAAATGTTGAACAAATTAAAAAGGGTTTATTTTACGATGCACAATAAAAATCTAAAAATTTTTATTACTCAGTTAAATCTTTGCCACTTGCAAGCGAAAATTACAATAGATTGAGTATGAAGCCTTGAACAGTGGGAATGATTAGAAAACTTTTAGAATTGAAAAGGGGTTTCTTTCAAAAAAAAAAAAGGGGTTTATGAAGTCATATTTTTGCTATAATTGTTGGTCATATTTTAGCTTCACTGAAAGGTCTTTCTACAGTCATATTTTTGCCTTAATCGTAGGTCTTTAAACAGTCAGATTTAAGCTGCAATGAAAGGTCTTTATACAGTCAGATTTTAGCTTCATTAATAGGTCATTATACAGCCAGATTTTAGTCTTATAAAGTCAGATTTAAGCTTTAATGAAATGTCTTTATACCATCAGATTTTAGGTTCATTCGTAGGTATTTATATAGTCAGATTTAAGCTTCAATCGTAGGTCTTTATACAGCCAGATTTTAGCTACAATGAAAGGTATGTATACAGTCAGATTTTAACTTCAATCGTAGGTCCTTTACAGTTAGATTTAAGCTACAATGAAAGGTCTTTATACAGTCATATTTTAGCTTTAATGAAAGGGGTTTATACAGTCATATTTTAGCTTCAATGAATGGTCTTTATACAGTCAGATTTTAGCTTCAATGAATGGTCTTTATACAGTCAGTTTTTAGCTTCAGTGAAAGGCCTTTATACAGTCATATTTTAGCTTCAATGAAAGGTCTTTATACAGTCATAGTTTACCTTCAATCGTAGGTCTTTGTACAGTCAGATTTTAGTTTCAAACGTAGGTCTTTATATATTCAGTCATATTTTAGCTTCAATGATAGGTCTTTCTACAGTCAGATTTTAGCTTCAAGCGTAGGGCTTTATACAGTCCGATTTTAGCTCCAATCGTTGGTATTTATACAGTCAGATTTTAGCATCAATCGTAGGTCTTTATACAGTCAGATTTTAGCTTCAATCGTAGGTCTTAATACAGTCATAGTTTAGCCTTATACAGTCATTTATAAGCTTCAATGAAAGGTCTTTATACAGTCAGATTTAAGCTTCAATGAAAGGTATTTATTACTGTCATATTATAGCTTTAATAGTAGAGGTTTATACAGTCAGATTTTAGCTTCAATCCTAGGTCTTAATACAGTCAGATTTTAGCTTAAATCGTAGGTCTTTATACTATCAGATTTTAGCTTCTATCACTGGTCTTTATGTAGTCACATTTAAGATTCAATAAAAGGTCTTTATACAGTCAGGTTTAAGCTTCAATGAAAGGGCTTTATACAGTAACATTTAAGTCATATTTTAACTCCAACGTTGGTCTTTGCCCAATCAGATTTTAGCTTAAATCGTAGGTCTTTATACTGTCATATTTATGCTTCAATTGTAGATCATTATACAGTCTAATTTTAGGTTCCATTCAAGGTCTTTATACAGTCTAATTTAAGCTTCAATCAAAGATTTTTATACAGTTAAATTTATGCATCAATTGAAGGTCTTTATAAAGGGTTATCTAAGCTTATTTTATTAACCCCACCCCACTGTGCAGTAACTTAAATACATACTAATAAAAGAAAATAAACATAAATCTTTGTATTTTGCAGTAAAACGAAGCCATACATAAGCTAAGAAAAATATGAATATGAATGCATTAAAATGTTTGTGTTATTTAGTCAAAATAAAGTAATTTAATTTTTTATGACTTTTCTGGATCAAGCAAATGAAATCAAATCAAAGCTGAACCAAAAATATATACCAAAAGAAGAAATATTGTATGTGTGTATTATAATAAAAATAAATAAAATTTTATAGAGCTATTTACATTTATATGTACGTTTCAACATTGGTGCCGGAGCTTTTGAAATTGGTCGGTCAATTTAACATAAATAAAAGCTTTTAGCAAACAGCAGCAGCAGTTATTTATTTATGGCCTCTTCCTGGGAAACCGTTAAATAGCTTTTAGCCCTTTTACACCTTAAAAGAGACATATTTTTTTATGTAATATAATGTAATAAGAAAAAATGGAAATTCTTATAGTATCATATTGAAAATTGTCAGTCTGTTAGCTAAAGGTTTTAAGGAAACCTTTTGCCATTATTGAAATGAGTTTGTGCGAAAAAATATTGTTTATATCTAGAATATAAAGCTATTTTTTTTATCAGTTTAAAAAAAGTAAATATTTAGTTTATTGTTAAAATTAAGTGGTTTTTGGTAATAAAATGTGTTTCTGTTAGGTTAAGATTTTTCTTATGTGTTTCTTAAAAGAGAGCTTTAAATTCGTTCAACTGACTTTTAAGTGAGGGGGGTAGTGTTTAAAATATATACATATGAATATCAGATTCTGATATTCTTCAAAAATATAGAAATTTAAGAGTGCAATGGTGTTTTCAAACGCTGTCTTTCAATTTGGAAGGCGTCATGTTGTTTCTTGGTTGTGATTAAATTTTCTCATCACACGGAAGCGATATTAAGAAAAACTATAGAAAAGTATAAAACAAAAATACACAATCAGTTCAATGCATTGAAATTACTAGGGAAATAAGAAAAAAAAAAGTTTAGTAGAGGAGAAAAAGTAAAAGTGAAAGACCTACTGGAAGCTAAAATATTGAAGTTAAAATCTGATTGTTTAAAGACCTACTAAATATACCTAAAATATAACCAGAAATATAAGCTAAAATATCACTGCAGAAATACCTTCAATAGAAGATAAATATGTATATAAAAATTAATGTATGTCTGTTTATTTGTTTGTTATAGGAGACTAAACCACCGATCATCTTGAAATCTCTACTGTATGTTTCCCTAT
This sequence comes from Calliphora vomitoria, assembly GCA_942486065.2. Taxonomy (NCBI): domain Eukaryota; kingdom Metazoa; phylum Arthropoda; class Insecta; order Diptera; family Calliphoridae; genus Calliphora; species Calliphora vomitoria. Next base: position 19,097,096 of record OW818033.2, on the reverse strand, counting down.
ATCTGGAATGAACAATGGGATACGTTTTATTTGGAACTTTCAAGTGGGCGTGGCAGCTCCCATACAAAAGAAATATGGAATATCTAGTGAACTATAATTGTGAAAGGCGCATAACTTCCCTGGATTTATTTCTGTACCAGCTTGGCTGAAAATGGTATTGACCGGATAAATGGACGTGGCACCCATACAAAGTAAGTAGTTATTTTCGAATATCAGCGGAACTATAATTGTTAGTTAATTTCGAATATCTGAAGAACTATAATCGTAAAAATATTTAAACTTTGTATGAATTAATATCTTTAATGGGCGTGGCAGTATGATAATACTATCATACTATAGTTATTTTCGAATATCTGGAGAGCTATAATTGTGACAGTATTCAAACTTTAAACGAATCAAATTCTTATCAGTGAATGAAGTTTAACCAAAAATGAGACGGATCGAAATTAGGGTGTGGCACCTCCCATACACAGTAAATAGTTACACTTCAATGGAAGTTTAAATGTGACAGTATAATGGCCATCAATGGAAGCTAAAGTATAACTTTATAAAGACCATCAATGTAATTAAAAATATGACTGTTTAAAGACCTTAAGGGGCCCATAGACACATACTGCTCATGCTCATGCAATAAGCATGTGTTGGTAAATTTGAAATTTTTGTTTATATATGTGACACACAGACAATGCAGTATGAAAAATCAAAATAGTTTTGATTTTGAAATGAACTCGTACTGCTGACAGTTGTTAAAATGAACAATAGTATACATTTTTTCATTTTTATGAAATATAATTATTAAATTTGACGTTTTAGTTACTGAAAAATAGAAAATAATATTTTTTTTTGTTCTCAAACGCATTTTTTTAAATAATGATTGATAGGTGTGTAGTAAAATATCAATCACACACGTATACGAAGGGTTCATCGGCAGTATCTGTCAGCAGTATGTGTCTATGGAATGGAAGCTAAATAGGACTGTATAAAGACCTAAGCTTCAATCTAAAAAAGGACTGAATAAAAACCTACGATTAAAACTAAAATTTGACTCTATAAAAACCTAAGATTCCAGCTAAAATAGGACTGTATAAAGACCTAAGATTCCAGCTAGAAAAGGATTCAAGCTAAAATATGACTGTATAAATACCTAAGATTCAGGCTAAAATAGGACTGTATAAAGACCTAAGATTAAAGCCAAACTATCACTGTATAAACCCATCGATTTGATTAAGCTAAATTAGGACTGTATAAAGACCTAAGATTCAGGCTAAAATAGGACTGCATAAAGACCTAAGATTCCAGCTAGAAAAGGATTCAAGCTAAAATATGACTGTATAAATACCTAAGATTCAGGCTAAAATAGGACTGTATAAAGACCTAAGATTAAAGCCAAACTATCACTGTATAAACCCATCGATTTGATTAAAGCTAAAATATGACTTTATAAACCCATAGATATGACTGTTTAAAGACCTAAGACTGAAGCTAAAATAGGACTGTATAAAAACCGAAGACTGAAGCTAAAATAGGACTGTATAAAGACATACGATTAAAGCTAAAATATGACTGTATAAATCCATAGATATGACTGTTTCAAGACCTTAAACTGAAGTTAAAATAGGACTGTATAAAGACCTACGATTAAAACTAAAATATGACTGTATAAACCCACAGATATGACTATTTCAAGATCTAAGACGGAAGCTAAAATAGGACTGTATAAAGACCTGTGATTAAAGCTGAAATACGACTGTGTAAAGACCTACGATTAAAGCTTAAACATGACTGTATAAAGACCTACGATTACAGCTAAAATATGACTGTATAAACCCCTAACGATTGAAAATAAAATAGGACTGTATAAAGACCTAATATTCAAGCTAAAATATGACTGTATATAGACCTATGATTGAAGCTAAAAGGCCTAAGATTCAAGCTAAAATATGGCTGTATAAAGACCAAAAATTGATATTAAAAGACCTAAGATTCAAGCTAAGATATGACTGTATAAAGACCTAATATCGAAACTAAAATAGACCTGTATAAACCCCTAATTGTTGAAACTAAAATAGGACTGTATAAAGACCTAAGATTCAAGCTAAATATGTCTGTATAAAGACCTACGATTGCAGCTAAAAAACCTAAGATTCAAGCTAAATTATGACTGTACAATTGAGGCTAAAATATGACTGTATAATGACCTTAGATTCAATCTAAAATAGGACTGTATAAAGACCTACGATTGAAGCTAAAATATGACTGCTTAATTGTCTAAGATTCAATCTAAGATAGAACTGTATAAAAAACTATGACTCATGCTAAAATATGACTGTATAAGGACCTAAGATTGAAGTTAAAATAGGACTGTATTAAGACCTACGATTGAAGCTGAAATATGACTGTATAAACCCCTAATGATTGATACTAAAAAAGGACTGTATAAAGACCTACAATTGAAGCCAAAATATGACTGAGTAAACACACCTTCAATTGAAGCTAAAATACAACTGTATTTTAGTTTGTGATTAAAGAATATTTCACAGAATTTTTTTCGTTTTTATTTAGCAAATTTTCCAATTAATTCCAACAGCGGAAGTTTCTTATTATTTGATTTATTTTTTTTGGAATTTCTCTTCAAATGTTATACCATTTAACGGATGTCAATATTTGTGTTATTCTGTTTAAAATTCTTCCGCTATTAATTTATGACCAAAATAAACGCAAATGTTTGATTTCGAACAAAAATGCTTCATTTAGTATTAATACGTAGTAAATCTTTTTATTAATCTGCTGTCTACTTCAATCAAATATTGTTTTGTTTTGTATTGTAAAAGTTTTCGTTTTTATTTCTTTAGAAATTAATTCACAAAATCAACAAAAGTGCTTGCAATAGCTAATTGATCTAGTACATTTAGTGGCCATTATATGAAAAATCAATTGCTTTGAACTTTTATTTACACAAAATGTTTGAGGAAAAAGAAAAACGAGAAAAATTCTTTTTTTAAAAAAAAGAATTTTGTTTGAAATCGCAAAATAATTCAGTTTTATAGGGAAGAAACAGAACTAATAAATTATTATTGTTCAAACATGTAGTATCATGAATTAACATTTTGTTGTTTTAGTTTATTTATGTGCATTTTATTTTGGGTTATTTGTAATTTCTGAGAGCCGTATTATTGTATGGTATTGTTTAGTTAATATTGATGTATTGGCCATTTATTTATGTGTTAGTTTAATTGATTTGATTTATAGAGCAAGTAAACATAACAATAAAAATTTATTTGTATTTTTACTTGATTATTTACGACAGATGAGTTTTCAACACTCAATGTAGAGAATTTTATGGCATAAATCAAAGTGTAAAATGTCATTAAATGGCAAAATTTGTTAATTAGATTTTTAATATGTTCAATGAATAAAAAACGAAAATAATAAAATAATATTTCTATGCTGAAATCAACTACATACATATATTTTATATTTGAACATTTTAATATCAAAACAATAATTTGTTTTCATAAATATTTGGTCAATTCAAAAGGTCTCTTACTTATCATGTCATTATTGTCATAATGTCCTAAAATAATACTACTTTCAATGCTATGTTTATTGTGTTATCGTCACCAACAAGCAGAGTCCAACGCCGAATGCCTAAGAGTCGGTTAAGCCGAGCTCCCGGGTCGTGTTATATTAGGACATTATGACAATATGACTGATAGGAGACCTTGTGGATTGACCAAATATGTTTGTGAAAATACGTTTGATATATTTTTTTGATGAATTTTTTTTTTGGGTTAAAACCCGATTTTTTAATTGAAAAGTGTTTTTTTGGGTGAAAAGGATTGAAAAAAGCTCTATATCTGGAGAAAAAGCTTTTTTGTGGTAAAAACTACCTTTGAGCTTAAATAGTATTTTTTTTAGAAAAAAAGTTTTTATAAGGCTTTAGGAAAAGCACTTTATTTTGTGGTTAAACGAAGATTTTTATAAACATAGCTTATTTCTATATATAAAAAACCCCACTACAGTAAAGTTTTTCAGATGGATTTTTAAGTTAAAAAGGCGTATATTTTGATGGAAATGTAATTGTTTCACATAAAAAGCTTTTCTTTTCTTTAAAAAAGCTATTTTTTTTGTTGAAAATATTATTTAAGATTAAAATCATGTTAATTTTTAAATTTTGTTAACAAATTTTTTATGAACACCCTGTTTTTTTTGAAAGCTTATTTTTTCCGACAAATCATATCTAATTTTTCATAAAACTGCATATTTAAGATGGATATGTTATTGTTTTACTTAAAAAGCTAATTTTTCCAAAAAAAACCTTTTTATTGGTAAAAAGCTTTTTTTTAGGAAAAAAGCTTTTTCTGTAGAACATGTGGTTTTTTGAGTGATTAAAACATGTGATTTTTTGAATGATTAAGCAATTTTTGTTGGTGAAAAACACTTTTGTTGGACTTTTTTAAGATAAAATCCATTTTTTTGGAAAAAGCTCTTTTTAGTGAAAAATTAAGAAGCTAGTTTTGAGGGTGAAATTTAATTTCGTTGATCTTCCTTGAGATATAAATAGTTTTTTTTAATATAAAAGTTCTTTTTTTATCGAAAAGCATTATTTAAGATTAAAAAACTGTAGAAAACAAGATTTTAAAATGAAGAAGCGATTTTTATTGGTGAAAAGTACGTTTGTTTTTTTTTTTCTAAATGTAAAATGTTTAATGTTTGGTAAGATAAATATGTTATAGAAAAGAAGGAATTTTTGTTGATGAAAAAAACTTTTGTTGGATTATTTTAAGAAAAAAAAAAAATAAACGTTTTTTTATGAAAAATCTCTTTTTAGTGAAAACTATTTTTGTAGAAAATTTTCAAATGAAGAAGAGTGTTTTGTGGGTTAAAATTAATTTGGTTGACCTTTCTTGAGATAAAAATTGTTTTTATTTAATATAAAAGTATTTTTGTATCAAAAAGCTTTACTTAAGATAAAAAAATCTGTAGAAAACTAGATTTTGAAATGAAAAAGCGATTTTTATTGGTGAAAAGTACGTTTGTTTTCTTTTCTAAATGAACAATTTTGAATGTTTGGTAAAATTAATAATCTTGTTGGATTATTTTAAGAAAAAATAAAACTTTTTATGAAAAAGCTCTTTTTAGTAAAAAAAATTTTTGCATAAAATTTTCAAATTTAGATGCGAGTTTTGTGGGTGAAATCTACTTTTGTTGATCTTTCTGAAAATAAAAAGGTATTTTTTATTAAAAAGCTTTACTTAAGATAAAAAACACACGTAGAAAACTAGATTTTAAAATGAAGAAGCCAGTTTTACTGCTAAAAATTACTTGTGTTTTCTTTTCTTAATGAAAAATGTAAAATTTTTGGAAAAAGATCTCTTTTATTGATAAGCTAAGAAAACAAATTCTGGAAGAGATTTTTGAAAACTACTTTTGTTGAGCCTTTTTGAGATGAAGAGCTTTTTTTTAAGAAAGCTATTTTTCTGGAAAAAAAATATTTTTTTTTATGAAAAGTTTATATTTATTGGTGATAAGTACTCTTGTTGACATTTTTGAGAAGAAAAGCTTTTTTATGTAAAAGCTCTTTTTCATTTAAAAGCTTAAGATAAACAAATTTTAGGAGAAAAATTTGATTTTCAAATGAAGTATCTATTTTGGTGGTGAAATGCGTAATTTTGTTGAGATTTTTTGACAGAAAATATGTAGATTTATGACAAAGCTCTATTTTGATTAAAAGCTTTCTTTGATGAAAAACTATTTTTTTAAAAATAGTATTGATGAAAAGTGATTTTTTTTGTAAACTGTTTTTTTGAAGCAAAAAAATTTTTTTTAAGAAAATAATAATAATAATAATTTTAACACAGCTTTTTTTATAAAAAAAAATTATTGCTAGAAAAAATAGTTTTTTTTTATTAAAAAAATTATTTTTTTTTTTTGTGAGAAAATATATTTGTTAGCTCTTTATAAGGTAAAATGTGTTTTATGATGAAATAGAGCTTTTTGATTAAAAGCTTTATTTTAGGACAAAGGGCTTTGTCAGGAAAACATTTCATTTTCAAATGCAATCATGATTTTTATAAGTAAAAAGTGATATTTTTGTTTGTTTTTTTTTAGTTAAAAACCATATGTTGTAAAAAATACTTTTTCAAGTAAAAAAGCTTTTTATAGAAAAATGCAAATTTTTAATAAATAATAAATTTTTGTTAGAGAAAATTTATTTTTTTTTAGCAATTTTATGTGCTAAAATAGATAATTATGTTACGCTTTATTGCGAAAATAGAAGCTTTTTACTTAAAAGCTTTTTTTTCTTTTTTTATTAAAACTGTATTTTAATTAAAAAAAAGCTTTTTTTGAGAATATTTTATTTTTTGTGAGATTTTTTGGTTTAAAGCATTATTTTTAAATCATTATTTCTCGTTACTTATCAGTTCATTTGTTTAATTTTATCTGTTTGTTATAAAAAAATAAAATTTTCTCATAAATTTTAACACCTGTCTATAAAAATGTCATTGGTTTAAAATCCAATATGCATAGTTTTCACATATTATTGCATGTTCTTTCGTTTGTTTAAAAAAAAAAACATTTCAAAACTTTATACATTCAAGTACAAAACGAAATGAAAGAATAACTAAACTTTGTCGAAAATCCAGCTGACATTAAAATAAAGTTTTTTTGCCAGAACAACAAAAAAAATGTACAAAAATATTTAAAGCTTAGTGAATTCAATTGTAAGCAGCTTAGCTAGTTTATATTTTATAAAAATGTTGAAGAAAAATTAAGAAAAACCAAAAAAATAAAAGGATTTTTTAATATTAAATCATACAACATTTTATTAAAATTTACTTGTTTATAAATGTTTCTTAATTTTAAAAATTGTTTCGCTCCTTGTGACAGAGTTTTAAACTTAAATATTTTATTTAGTAAAATATAAAAAAAAAACATTTAAAATATTTCACCAGCAAACAGCACGCAGCAACTTTACGACTTTTCAAACAAATAAAATGTCATTTAATTTGAAGCCGGAAACGGAAACTACAGTAAAAATAACATGGCATGCTACAAACTTGTCCACATGGAGAAATTGCAACTTATTCTCTATATAAAGTGGTAAAATATAAGAAAACAAACTAAAAAAAAACAAGTCATTCACAATAAAACAAAATTTACAGCAACAATAACAACACAAGTGCATTTAACTGTTAAACACTCTCTCTCGCTCTCACCCTCCCACACCCACAAAAACAATAATGAAATCAAAAGAATGAAAAAAAAACACTCTCACACAACTTAAAAGAGTAGTGTAAATAATGTAATTCAACACTACACAACAAACTAACACTCACACACACCTACACAGAAAAAAAAGGAATGAAAAGAAGACAAAGATATGAACAAGAAAAATGAAATTTTCTTTTACTTATTTACTTGAAATGATTTGATTTATTCAACAAAAACACGATATTAAAATAGTAGCAATAACGAAAACTTTTTAGCTGTAAAGCAGTTGTAGTAGTTGTTGGAAAATTTTTTACTGTAAATTGCTGCGGGTGGGAAAATAAAAATAAAGTTGTAAAATCATATAGAAAACAAAAAAAGATTGACAATGACAGGGGTGGTGACAATAGTAAACAAAACTATTAACTTTAAGCAAATTTATATAGACAAGGAGTAGGAGAATGAAAGATAGAAAGCGTGTTATAAGTATTATATCAACAAACAATCAAATAATTGCACAAATTATTTATAAATGAGTGCAATAGAAATATTTAAATACACAGCCAGCCCTTTATTGACAACAAACGAGGGTTGCTGAGGAAAACTTAGGTATAATAATAATTCAAATAAAACTTCTTAGTTTTAGTAATATCGCGGAATTAAAAAAAAAAATTTATATTTTTATTAGTTTTATTGGAATCCCAATGATTTTGCAAGTTCTTGTTGAGTTTTACAACGCGCCCTCCAAAGTCGTGTTCAAATGACACGCCATCTATTGCAAATCCTGCATTTTTAAGTCATACACTCAATAAGACAGTTGTATAGGTAAAACTGAATTCATTCTAAAGACACCAGGTTTGTTAAAGTTGAATGTTATTCAATCTTGAACATTGCTAATTTTTCACAAAAATATCCGAAATATTCAACTTTAGAGGACTATAAAATATGAACCATCTTCGATATAGGTTCACCATAAAATGCGCATTTAACAGTAGAATACGTGATTTTTATCAGATATGGTAAAAATCCAATCTAGGTGTGAATAAAATGGAATTACCGAAAAATGTATGGTTTTTCTTAAGAAGTTTTTTCTTTTTTTTTTTTTTTTTTGTAAAATTTGCGATTTTTTGATAATTTTGTGTTTTTTTTTTTTATAAATTTAGCGTTTTTGTTTGAGATTTTTTTTTTTTTTATGAAATAAGCCACTATAAGTGAAATTAGTAAATTTTATGACTTTTTTTCTGCAGTTAGTATTTTTGTGAAATAAGCGATTTTTAGTAAATTTGGCGATTTTTTAGATAAATTATTTTTTCTTAATGAAATAAGTGGATTTGTGTGCAATTAGTAAGTTTTCCTGGAGTTTACTTTTTTCTTAAATTGGCGATTTTTTTTTAATTTAGCGTTTTTTTTATAAAATTTGTGATGTGAATCTAGCGATTTTTTATAATTGTTGTTTGCGAATTGTTAAGTTTTCTCGTTTTATTTTAAATTTTTCGATTTTAATTAAAATTGTGTTTGTTTCTAATGGTTTAAATCTCAACTATAATCGAACTAATTTATTTGATTTTTAATAGCGTTAGCTCGTAATGGCTCGTAGGAAAAGCTCACTTATGTGTGGTGATTTTTGGTAAAAAATAACAATACTGGATGTTAGCTCATATTTCAGTCATTTATAGATTTGTTGATTTGTTCAAAGAGTTTATTATAGGTTTGTATATAGTCTTTTCTATAGTAATGTCTATAGTTTTATCTATTGTCCAGTTTTGTCTATAGTCTTAAATATAGTCTTGTCTGTAGTCTTGTCTATAGTCATGTCTGTAGTCTTGTCTATAGTCTTGTCTATAGTCTTGTCTATAGTCTTGTCTATAGTCTTGTCTATAGTCTTGTCTACAGACTTGTCTATAGTCTTGTCTATAGTCTTGTCTATAGTCTTGTCAATAGTCTTGTCTATAGTCTTGTCTATAGTCTTATCTGTAGTCTTGTCTTGTCTATAGTCTTGTCTATATTCTTGTCTATAGTCTTGTCTAAAGTCTTGCATATAGTCTTGTCTATAGTCTTGTCTATATTCTTGTCTTTAGTCTTGTCTATAGTCTTGTCTATAGTCTTGTCTATATTCTAGTCTATAGTCTATAGTCTATAGTCTTGTCTATTGTCTTGTCTATAGTCTTGTGTATAGTCTTGTCTATAGTCTTATCTATAGTCTTGTCTATAGTCTTGTCTATAGTCTTGTCTATAGTCTTGTCTATAGTCTTATCTATAGTCTTGTCTATAGTCTTGTCTATAGTCTTGTCTATATTCTTGTCTATAGTCTTGTCTATAGTCTTGTCTATTGTCTAGTCTATAGTCTTCTCTATAGTCTTGTCTATAGTACTGTCTATAGTCTTGTCTATAGTCTTGTCTATAGTCTTGTCTATAGACTTGTCTATAGTCTTGCCTATAGTCTTGTCTATAGCCTTGTCTAAAGTCTTGTCTATAGTCTTGTCTATAGTCTTGTCTATAGTCTTGTCTATAGTCTTGTCTATAGTCTTGTCTATAGACTTGCCTATAGTCTTGTCTATAGTCTTGTCTATAGTATTGTCTATAGTCTTGTCTATAGTCTTGTCTATAGTCTTGTCTATAGTCTTGTCTATAGTATTGTCTATAGTCTTATCTATAGTCTTGTCAATAGTCTTGTCTATAGTCTTGTTTATAGTATTGTCTATAGTCTTATCTATAGTCTTGTCTATAGTCTTGTCAATAGTCTTGTCTATAGTCCTGTCTATAGTCTTGTATATAGTTTTGTCTATAGTCTTGTCTATAGCCTTGTCTATAGTCTTATCTATAGTCTTGTCTAAAGTCTTGTCTATAGTCTTGTCTAAGTCTTGTCTGTAGTATTTTCTATAGTCATGACTATAGTCTTGTCTGTAATCTTGACTATAGTATTGTATATAGTCTTGACTATAGTCTTGCGGATAGTCTTGTCTATAGTCTTGTCTATAGTCTTGTCTATAGTCTTGTCTATAGTCTTGTCTATAGTATTGTCTATAGTCTTGTCTATAGTCTTGTCTATAGTTTTGTCTATAGTCTTGTCTATAGTCTTGTCTATAGTCTTGTCTATAGTCTTGTCTATAGTCTTGTCTATAGTCTTGTCTATATACTTGTCTATAGTATTGTCTATAGTCTTGTCAATAGTCTTGTCTATAGTCTTGTCTATAGTCTTATTTATAGTATTGTCTGTAGTCTTGTCTATAGTCTTGTCTATAGTCTTGTCTATAGTCTTGTCTATAGTCTTGCCTATAGTCTTGACTATAGTATTGTATATAGCCTTGTCTATAGTCTTATCAATAGTCTTGTCTAAAGTCTTGTCTATAGTCTTGTCTAAGTCTTGTCTGTAGTATTTTCTATAGTCATGACTATAGTCTTGTCTGTAGTCTTGACTATAGTCTTGACTATAGTATTGTATATAGTCTTGACTATAGTCTTGCGGATAGTCTTGTCTATAGTCTTGTCTATAGTCTTGTCTATAGTCTTGTCTATAGTCTTGTCTATAGTCTTGTCTATAGTCTTGTCTATAGTATTGTCTATAGTCTTGTCTATAGTCTTGTCTATAGTTTTGTCTATAGTCTTGTCTATAGTCTTGTTTATAGTCTTGTCTATAGTCTTGTCTATAGTCTTATCTATAGTCTTGTCTATATACTTGTCTATAGTATTGTCTATAGTCTTGTCAATAGTCTTGTCTATAGTCTTGTCTATAGTCTTATTTATAGTATTGTCTGTAGTCTTGTCTATAGTCTTGTCTATAGTCTTGTCTATAGTCTTGTCTATAGTCTTGCCTATAGTCTTGACTATAGTATTGTATATAGCCTTGTCTATAGTCTTATCAATAGTCTTGTCTAAAGTCTTGTCTATAGTCTTGTCTAAGTCTTGTCTGTAGTATTTTCTATAGTCATGACTATAGTCTTGTCTGTAGTCTTGACTATAGTCTTGACTATAGTATTGTATATAGTATTGTCTATAGTGTTGTATATAGTCTTGTCTATAGTCCTGTCTATAGTCTTGTCTATAGTTTTGTCTATAGTCTTGTCTATAGCCTTGTCTATAGTCTTATCAATAGTCTTGTCTAAAGTCTTGTCTATAGTCTTGTCTAAGTCTTGTCTGTAGTATTTTCTATAGTCATGACTATAGTCTTGTCTGTAGTCTTGACTATAGTCTTGACTATAGTATTGTATATAGCCTTGACTATAGTCTTGCGGATAGTCTTGTGTATAGTATTGTCCTTAGTTTTAACTATTGTCTTGTCTATAGTCTTAACTATAGTCTTGTCCATAGTTTTGTCTATAGTCTTAAATATGGTCTTGTCTGTGGTCTTGACTATAGTCTTGTCTATAGTCTTGTCTATAGTCTTGTCTATAGTCTTGTCTATAGTCTTGTCTAAGTCTTGTCGGTAGTACTTTCTATAGTCATGACTATAGTCTTGTCTATAATTTTGTCTATAGTCTTGACTATAGTCTTGACTATAGTATTGTCTATAGTCTTGCCTGTAGTCTTGTCTATAGTATTGACTATAGTATTGTCTATAGACTTGACTGTAGTATTGTCTATATTCTTGTGTATACACTTGTTTATGGTGTTGATGATAGCTAGACTATATTCCTGTCTAAAGACTTGTCTATAGTTTGACCTATGGTCTATCTAAAGTCTGGTAATCATGAAATTCTCAGACTCTCAGTCTAAAACACAATTGGTCTATATAACTTCTAATAAATATTTTTTTTGTTTTTAAATAACAATTAAACCACCGTGCGTGCGTAGATGTACTAATTGAGACCTAACATCGAAAATATCTGAAGTGCACATAAACAAACTTTAAGGGAGAAGTATTCTTTGTGATTGTTTGCATGTTTTAATTCAATGTAAAAAAATTGTTTTTGACATAAAATTGTAACGGTACTTGGTACACCCATGAAATTTCAACAGTTTATATAAACGATCCTAAATTATCAATTTGCATTAAAAAATTAAAATCAAATATATTGTTGTTTAAGATAATTTGGCTGTTAGGGCTCGATATATTTACCTACAAAACACTTGTTTGTTTATGTTTTGTTTTCTTTATGTAAACTATAACAATGTAGACATACTAATGGCAAAATTAGGCATGAAAGTCAATGAGAGCCAAACAACAGTTACAATTGTAAACAATAATATGATGTCTCCTAACTACACGACATGTTGTTGGGTTGTTTGTTTTGATTGTACATGTGCATGTGTGTGTTTGCATAAATTATTATTAATGGTTGTAAATGTAAACAAAAACCTAAAAAAGCCATAAAGAGCACAATTCTCTTATTACAGCGAAAACAAAATGAGACCGTCAAACAACAGCTAATAATAAAAATAACGGGAATTCTATACTCTAGTGTATGTGTGTGTACTTATGTTGAGGGATTTGTTTTGGGTAAATATGTTTGTTGTTTATACAGTGGAAATTAAAATAATAGGATAAATAGTTCTGGGAGTTTGAATACCAAACAATTATGATTATATCTTGTAAACTAAATGGCCGATCAATACAAAATTTGGTACACCAAAAGATAAGTAATTGAGCCAGTTGTATATTTAGAAAATGAAACTAATTTGATTCAAAATATAAAAATAAACAGAGCTTTTGAATATTGATTTTTTTTTGGAAAACAGTAAAACTTTTCCTTAAGTCATTTAGAGCAATTAAAACATTATTTCTTATTTCACTGTAAGTGTAACTGTGTGTTGCTTACTCTAAACCTATTTTTTTTTTATTTTATTGGCCAAAAAGAAAAATATTTTTTGTTCTGTTGTTATTTTTGGTCTGATGAAAAACAATAAACATCTATTGGGTCATTAAAATGTGGCTGTATGTTTGTTTCTGTGCTTTAAGCAACAGGTGGTTTATTTACAATACATATATGTATATCTATATATTTTTAGGCAAACATAAGTAAAATAAATAAGTAAATATATACATTTAGGATTACGACAGGCTGAGTAAGGAAAGGATGGTTTAATATTATGTGATTTTAGTTAAACTAAATATAAAGAAAACCATTGAAAAATACAGCTAATAAAAAAATTTAACAACGGAAACGGAAATACAACATTTTTTATGCTGCTGTTGTGTGTTTTATATGGCTGTAGACGATTTTTGGTCAGTCAGGGTAACCAAAAATATTGGTAAGTTAGGGATTTGGTAAAAAGACTATAGACAAGACTATATACAATATTGTAGACTATAGACAAGACTGAAGACAAGACTGAAGACAAGACTATAGACAAGACTATAGACAAAACTATAGACAAGACTATAGACAAGACTATAGACAAGACTATAGACCAGACTATAGACAAGACTATAGACAAGACTATAGACAAAACTATAGACATGACTATAGACAAGACTATAGACAAGACTATAGACAAGACTATAGACAAGACTATAGACAAGACTATAGACAAGACTATAGACCAGACTATAGACAAGACTATAGACAAGACTATAGACAAAACTATAGACAAGACTATAGACAAGATTATAGACAAGACTATAGACAAGACTATAGACAAGACTATAGACAAGACTATAGACAAGACTATAGACAAGACTATAGACAAGACTATAGACAAGACTATAGACAAGACTATAGACAAGACTATAGACAAGACTATAGACAAGACTATAGACAAGACTATAGACAAGACTATAGACAAGACTATAGACAAGACTATAGACAAGACTATAGACACGACTATAGACAAGACTATAGACAAGACTATGGACAAGACTATAGACAAGACTATAGACAAGACTATAGACAAGACTATAGACAAGATTATAGGCAAGACTATAGAAAAAAATAGACTAGACTATAGACAAGACTATAGACAAGACTATAGACAAGACTATAAACAAGTCTATCGGCAAGACTATAGACAAGACAATAAACAAGACAATAAACAAGACTATAGACAAGACAATAAACAAGACTATAGACAAGACAATAGACAAGACTATAGACAATATTATAAACACGATTTTGGACACGACGTTAGACAAGCCTATAGACAAGACTGAAGACAAGACTATAGACAAGACTATAGACACGACTATAGACAATACTATAGGCAAGACTATAAACAAGACTATAGACAAGACTATAGACAAGACTATAGACAAGACTATAGACAAGACTATAGACAAGACTATAGACAAGACTATATACAAGACTATAGACAAGACTATAGACAAGACTATAGACAAGACTATAGACAAGATTATAGGCAAGACTATAGAAAAAAATAGACTAGACTATAGGCAAGACTATAGACAAGACTTTAGACAAGACTATAAACAAGACTATAGACAAGACTATAGACAAGACTATAGACAAGACTATAGACAAGACTATAGACAAGACTATAGACAAGACTATAGACAAGACTATAGACAAGACTATAGACAAGACTATAGACAAGACTATAGACAAGACTATAGACAAGACTATAGACAAGACTATAGACAAGACTATAGACAAGACTATAGACAAGACTATAGACAAGACTATAGACAAGACTATAGACAAGACTATAGACAAGACTATAGACAAGACTATAGACAAGACTATAGACAAGACTATAGACAAGACTATAGACAAGACTATAGACAAGACTATAGACAAGACTATAGACAAGACTATAGACAAGACTATAGACAAGACTATAGAAAAGATTATAGGCAAGACTATAGAAAAAAATAGACTAGACTATAGGCAAGACTATAGACAAGACTATAGACAAGACTATAAACAAGTCTATCGGCAAGACTATAGACAAGACAATAAACAAGACTATAGACAAGACAATAAACAAGACTATAGACAAGACAATAGACAAGACTATAGACAATATTATAAACACGATTTTGGACACGACTATAGACAAGACTATAGACAATACTATAGGCAAGACTATAAACAAGTCTATAAACAAGACTATAGACAAGACTAAAGACAAGATTATAAACACGATTTTGGACACGACGTTAGACACGACGTTAGACAAGACTATAGACAAGACTGAAGACAAGACTATAGACAAGACTATAAATACGACTATAGACACGACTGTAGACAAGACTATAGACAATACTATAGACAAGACTATAGACAAGACTATAGACAAGACTATAGGCAAGACTATAAACAAGACTATAAACAAGACTATAGACAAGACTATAAGCAAGACTATAGACAAGACTATAGTCACGACTATAGACATGACTAAAGACAAGATACTAAAGACAAGACTATATGCAAGATTATAGGCAAGATTATATAGACTAGACTATAGACAATACTATAGACAAGAGAATAGACAAGACTATAGACAAGACTATAGACAAGACTATAGACAAGACTATAGACAAGACTATAGGCAAGACTATAGACAAGACTATAGACAAGACTATAGACAAGACTAAAGACAAGACTATAGACAAGACTATAGACAAGACTATAGACAAGACTATAGACAAGACTATAGACAAGACTATAGATACGACTATAGACACGACTAAAGACAAGACTATAGACAAGACTATAGACAAGACTATAGACAAGACTATAGACAAGACTATAGACAAGACTATATACAAGACTATAGACAAGACTATAGACAAGACTATAGACACGACTATAGACACGACTAAAGACAAGACTATAGACAAGACTATAGACAAGACTATAGACAAGACTATAGACAAGACTATAGACAAGACTATAGACAAGACTATAGACAAGACTATAGACAAGACTATAGACAAGACTATAGACAAGACTATAGACAAGACTAAAGACAAGACTATAGACAAGACTATAGACAAGACTATAGACAAGACTATAGACACGACTAAAGACAAGACTATAGACAAGACTATATACAAGACTATAGACAAGACTATAGACAAGACTATAGGCAAGACTATAGACAAGACTATAGACAAGACTATAGACAAGACTATAGACAAGACTATAGACAAGACTATAGACAAGACTAAAGACAAGACTATAGACAAGACTATAGACAAGACTATAGACAAGACTATAGACAAGACTATAGACAAGACTATAGATACGACTATAGACACGACTAAAGACAAGACTATAGACAAGACTATAGACAAGACTATAGACAAGACTATAGATACGACTATAGACACGACTAAATACAAGACTATAGACAAGACTATAGACAAGACTATAGACAAGACTATAGACAAGACTATAGACACGAAGATAGACACGACTATAGACACAACTAAAGACAAGACTATAAACAAGACTATAGACAAGACTATAGAAAGCTTATAGACAAGACTATAGCGAAGACTATAGAGAAGACTATAACAAGGCACGACTTTAGACAAGACTATAGACAAGACTACAGGCAAGACTATAAACTAGACATACACAAGACTATAGGCGATACTATATGGAAGTCTATAGG
The DNA here is from genome assembly GCA_942486065.2 of Calliphora vomitoria. Lineage (NCBI taxonomy): Eukaryota > Metazoa > Arthropoda > Insecta > Diptera > Calliphoridae > Calliphora > Calliphora vomitoria. Next base: position 19,080,368 of record OW818033.2, on the reverse strand, counting down.
CCTGATCATATTCAAAATCATACCCAATAATATATCCAAGACTGTAGTCAAGCCAAAAAAATATGTTTTGCCATTGGTTAAAATATAAAGCAGTGCAAAAGTAAAAAAAATGATATCATTAAAAGAACTATTAGTTCTTTCTTTTTTAATAATATAAAGCAATTGACATTTGACTCATCTTTTCACAATAAAATGTCCAAAGGAAATATTGGTTAGAATATGTAAATTTGATATTCTTACTTGTATTTTTTTTTCTCCCCAACATTCATGAGGTATCCGTATCCGGTCACTGACAGTTTATTATGACAACTTTAAAAATGCTTTGTGGTAGTAGTGTGTAAATATAAGTATGTGTGTATGTATATGCAAATGTTTGGTTGAATTTATACTTGTCTTCATTTGCATATTCATGAAATTGAAACTCATAATTATCAATACCAGCAGATATAACTTCCTTTTTTCCTCATTTATTTTTTATTTTTTTTTTATTTGAATGATATTGTTGGCACTTCCTCAACTAGCAGCTCATTGTGTGTTTCTGTTTCTGTTTTTTTGTGGATATAAGTCTTGGTTATTGGCTGCTAGTGAGTGAGTGTAAGTGTGTCAATAGTGATAAACCCGGTTGGTAAAATACAGGAAAGAAAAAAAAAACTATTGTGGAGTATGGAAATTTTAGTTGGCGGTTAGAAAATGTTTAACACTACGAGTGTATAGAATAGGGAGTTTTTTATTTGTTACAATATTCTATAAAAACGATTTTAAAACATTTATTAAACATTCTTTAAATTTGATGATTTGGGGCGTATGATTAATAATTGTTAGCTAATAAATATTTATTGCTTATACGTCAAACTTTACTTTATTAATGAATATAGAACTTCTAAACTATCCAACTGATCAAAGCAAATTTTATAGTATCTATAGAGCAGAAGTGATATACAATCACAAGGGCTACAATAGTGACATAATATTGTGAACTTTTGATATAAGAAATAAAACAGAAATAATCATTTATTGATTCAAATCAAGCTTAGTATAGATAAATACTCATACAACAAGAATACACACACACCCAGAAGATTTAATTCCATCATGTTACTTGCAGCAGCAACAGAAACAACAACCACCACCACAAAAATACCAACACAAAAGACAACAAAGGAAAAGTTAACCAAAAAACCAGCATGATTTTACAAATGTATATAACAGTGCAAATACACACACATACAAATGCATACAAATGTATACCCACATACATATGTGTGTGAAAATATGTCTTCAACTCTATTAAGTTTATATTTAGAACAAGAAACGCATAACACTTGATTGGCTTATTGCCAATTCATAGCATACTTTAAGGAACTAGTATGGCATGCAAATACTGCATATGTATGTGACACACATATATACACTCACACACATATCTACATCTGTTTATAACATTTCCAAAAAATAAACTCTTAACATATACATATTTACATACATACTATATGTATTCACTAATTTCGTATTGAAAATGCATACATTAAGTCATCTTTTGCGGCATCTTTGGAAATTAAATGCTCATTATATGGAAAATTTCATGCCAAAATGAATGTAAAAATAGCAAGACATCTCATCACATACACACAAACTCTCTCATATATACAAATGAAAAGGCAAAATAGCAATACTAAAAAAGAAAATAAGCACTCAAATCTTGTTTTGGTTTTCATTTTTGCTTCAATTTGCTTTTTCTCTAAAAAAAAAAACGAAAATAATTCAAATTTCAATAACGTGCAGGCAGTTTAAACGAATTTTTAATGCCCTTTTAAATACAAGGCACAAAAGAAATTATTAAGACATTAAACATTAAAAGCCTTAAGGTGTGCCGAATAATGGGAAATTATCTTGACAGCTGTTGCAGGAGGTAAACAAGCGCATGTTAACAGGAGGAAAGGGAGATAATGTGTGTCATTAAAGAAGTAGGACATTTGTTAAAATTTAAACAAAGAAACATGTAGAAAAGCTAATTATAGTAATGACAATAGTTTTGACAATAAAATGTAAAAAGTCTTGACTATACACAAGATGTTAGTGTAAAATATACAAAGGACTATATTGTAGTGAATAGACAAGAGTGTAATCTAAACTATAGACAATACTAGAGACGGGACTATAGAGACTACAGAAGATACCATAAACGAGACAAGAGACGAAGCTAGAGACTACAAAAAATACTATAGACAAAAATAGACGAAACTTGTGGCTAGAGACGAGAATAGAGAAAAGAATAGATACGAGACTAGAGGCTATAGAGACTACAGACGATACCATAAACGAGGTAAGAGACGAAGCTAGAGACGAGACTTAAGACGAGACTAGAGACGAAGCTAGAGACGAGACTTAAGACGAGACTAGAGACGAGACTAGAGACGAGACTAGAGACGAGACTAGAGACTAGAGACGAGACTAGAGACGAGACTAGGGACGAGACTAGAGGCGAGACTAGAGACGAGACTAGAGACGTGACTAGAGACGAGACTAGAGGCGAGACTAGAGACGAGACTAGAGACGAGACTAGAGACGAGACTAGAGACGAGACTAGAGACGAGACTAGAGACAATAGTAGAGACGAGACTAGAAACGAGACTAGAAATGAGACTAGAGACAAGACTAGAGACGAGACTAGAGACGAGACTAGAGACGAGACTAGAGACGAGACTAGAGACGAGACTAGAGACGAGACTAGAGACGAGACTAGAGACGAGACTAGAGACGAGACTAGAGACGAGACTAGAGACGAGACTAGAGACGAGACTAGAGACGAGACTAGAGACGAGACTAGAGACGAGACTAGAGACGAGACTAGAGACGAGACTAGAGACGAGACTAGAGACGAGACTAGAGACGAGACTAGAGACGAGACTAGAGACGAGACTAGAGACGAGACTAGAGACGAGACTAGAGACGAGACTAGAGACGAGACTAGAGACGAGACTAGAGACGAGACTAGAGACGAGACTAGAGACGAGACTAGAGACGAGACTAGAGACGAGACTAGAGACGAGACTAGAGACGAGACTAGAGACGAGACTAGAGACGAGACTAGAGACAATACTAGAGACGAGACTAGAGACAATAGTAGAGACAATACTAGAGACGATATTAGAGACGAGACTAGAGGCGAGACTAGAGACGAGACTAGAGACGAGACTAGAGACAATAGTAGAGACAATACTAGAGACGAGATTAGAGACGAGACTAGAAACGAGACTAGAAATGAGACTAGAGACAAGACTAGAGACGAGAATAGAGACGAGACTAGAGACAATAGTAGAGACGAGACTAGAAACGAGACTAGAAATGAGACTAGAGACAAGACTAGAGACGAGACTAGAGACGAGACTAGAGACGAGACTAGAGACGAGACTAGAGACGAGACTAGAGCCGAGACTAGAGACGAGACTAGAGACGAGACTAGAGACGAGACTAGAGACGAGACTAGAGACGAGACTAGAGACGAGACTAGAGACGAGAGACTAGAGACGAGACTAGAGACGAGACTAGAGACGAGACTAGAGACGAGACTAGAGACGAGACTAGAGACGAGACTAGAGACGAGACTAGAGACGAGACTAGAGACGAGACTAGTGACGAGACTAGAGACGAGACTAGAGACGAGACTAGAGACGAGACTAGAGACAATAGTAGAGACGAGACTAGAGACGAGACTAGAGACGAGACTAGAGGCGAGACTAGAGACGAGACTAGAGACGTGACTAGAGACGAGACTAGAGGCGAGACTAGAGACGAGACTAGCGACGAGACTAGAGACGAGACTAGAGACGAGACTAGAGACGAGACTAGAGACAATAGTAGAGACGAGACTAGAAACGAGACTAGAAATGAGACTAGAGACAAGACTAGAGACGAGACTAGAGACGAGACTAGAGACGAGACTAGAGACGAGACTAGAGACGAGACTAGAGACGAGACTAGAGACGAGACTAGAGACGAGACTAGAGACGAGACTAGATACGAGACTAGAGACGAGACTAGAGACGAGACTAGAGACGAGACTAGAGACGAGACTAGAGACGAGACTAGAGACGAGACTAGAGACAATACTAGAGACGAGATTAGAGACGAGACTAGAGACAATAGTAGAGACAATACTAGAGACGAGATTAGAGACGAGACTAGAGGCGAGACTAGAGACGAGACTAGAGACAATAGTAGAGACAATACTAGAGACGAGATTAGAGACGAGACTAGAAACGAGACTAGAAATGAGACTAGAGACAAGACTAGAGACGAGAATAGAGACGAGACTAGAGACAATAGTAGAGACGAGACTAGAAACGAGACTAGAAACGAGACTAGAAATGAGACTAGAGACAAGACTAGAGACGAGACTAGAGACGAGACTAGAGACGAGACTAGAGACGAGACTAGAGACGAGACTAGAGACGAGACTAGAGACGAGACTAGAGACGAGACTAGAGTCGAGACTAGAGACGAGACTAGAGACGAGACTAGAGACGAGACTAGAGACGAGACTAGAGACGAGACTAGAGACGAGACTAGAGACGAGACTAGAGACGAGACTAGAGACGAGACTAGAGACGAGACTAGAGACGAGACTAGAGACAATAGTAGAGACAATACTAGAGACGAGATTAGAGACGAGACTAGAAACGAGACTAGAAATGAGACTAGAGACAAGACTAGAGACGAGACTAGAGACGAGACTAGAGACGAGACTAGAGACGAGACTAGAGACTAGACTAGAGACGAGACTAGAGACGAGACTAGAGACGAGACTAGGGACGAGACTAGAAACGAGACTAGAGACAATACTAGAGACGAGATTAGAGACGAGACTAGAAATGAGACTAGAGACAAGACTAGAGACGAGACTAGAGACGAGACTAGAGACGAGACTAGAGACGAGACTAGAGACGAGACTAGAGACGAGACTAGAGACGAGACTAGAGACGAGACTAGAGACGAGACTAGAGACAAGACTAGAGACGAGACTAGAGACGAGACTAGAGACGAGACTAGAGACAAGACTAGAGACGAGACTAGAGACGAGACTAGAGACGAGACTAGAGAAGAGACTACAGACGAGACTAGAGACAAGACTGGATACGAGACTGAATATGAGACTATAAACGAGACTATAAAAAAAACTATGAACGACACTATAGACGAAACTAGAGACGAGAATATATAGACGAGATAATATATAACGACAGACTACATACACAAGCTATTAGTTTATATAGACAAGACACTACATAGACGAGAGACTATATAGATGATATACTATATAGAGGAGAGCCCAAATACGGGAGGCTATATAGATTTTAAATTATTCAAGGTTGGACTATGTAGATAAGAGACTATATAGAAGAAATACTATATAGATGTTAAACTATAAGACATGAAGCTATGTAGATGGGAGATTACATAGACAAGCCATTCATCTATATAGACGAGAAACCATATAGAAGAGATACTATTTAGACGAGAGTCTATAGGAGTGACATTATATAGAAGAGAGAAAATATAGACGAGAGACTATATAGACCAGAGACAGCATAGTCTAGTCGAGAGACTAGAGACTATATAGACGAGAAACCTTATAAAAGAGAGACTACATATACAAGAATCTATATAGAAGAGAGGTAATATAGACGAGAGACTATATAGACCAGAGACAGTATAAACGAGGGACTATATAGAGAGACTATATAAACGAGAGATTATATAAACGAGAGTTTATATAAACTAGAGACTATATAGTCGAGATACTATGTAGACGAGAGACTATATAGACCAGATACAGTATAGACGAGGGACTCTTTAGACGAGTGAGTATATAGACGAGAGACTAAATAGTCGGGACTATAGAAACGAGAGACTATATAAGCGAGAGGCGAGATACTATATAGACCTATATAGAAGAAACGCTATATATACAATATATAGACGAGAGAGAGACTATGTTGACTAGAGTCAGCATAGTCGAGAAACTTTATAAAAGATTGACTATTTAGACGAGAGAGTATATAGAGGCAAGACTTTTGTCAGGTCTAAAGACAAGACTATAATCTTACCTAAATACAAGACTATAAGTAGTCTGGCTAACTAAACTATAGACAAAAGTGTAGTCGATGTTATAGACAATACGATAGTCTAAACTATAGACAATTATATACTAGAGTTGAGCCTATAATTAAGTTTATAGTCAAGACCGCAGTAGGGCATTTTCATATGCTAAAACTCCTACCTCCCGACCATTCTGCATGCATAAATTTTGACCTTAATTTACTTCTTATACTGAGCTCATGTGCTTGCAATGAAAAAGCCAACGAGTTTTTTTTAAAAAAATTTTCCAAAAGACAACAACAGGTCCTGTGCCGTTTTATAAAAGTTTTTGTTAAGGTACGGTCAGACACAGCTAATATTTGACGATTATCGTCAAATATTTCATTGTCTGAATCTGACCACAAATAAAATTTAGAGCAAACAACAAAACAGATGATTTTAGTCAAACTAATTTATTTGTCGGCAACCAAAATATTTTCTTAATGTGAACATTGTGTGACCACTAGATATATAAATACCTAAAAATTATATAATTTGATCTTACAAATCTTTTTAAGGTTAACGCATTTATTTCGAATTGTAAAACAATTATTTTATTAAAGTTTTATTGAATTTTTTTTATCATATAGTGAATTTAATTTTTCACTTTTTGTTTGACCAAACTGCTGCGAAAATGAATCAGTAAATATATTTGCCGTGTGGTCACACTATATCAAATACTTTCATCAAATAATTGTTTGTTCAAATAGAGCAAACAAAGAAAATTATTTGCTCAACGTGGCGGATTAAAAAGGAGATTATTTAAATATTTTTGTTACTAAATTAAAAACAAAATTGCACTATTTTTATTCTTTAACTATAATACATATCAATATTTCTTGTAAATTTGTTATTTAAATTATTTTCACTAAAAAAATGGCATCAATAAATGAAGTCTTCTTCTTCACATAAAAGTCATTCAGCCTAGAATGATATACTGGGTGAAAAACTAATTGAAGACATGAAGTCTATGTTGCGATTTTTGCATTTTTATGCGATTTATATTTGTATACATTTAACATAGTTTGATTATTTTTTATACATGGAGTTTTTCTATTTACAAAATTTAAAATTGCTCAAATGAATGGAATATTTATTGAATTTAAAATCAAAGAAAATAGTTTAGACATACATAAATATTATGATTGGATTGCAATTAAAAATTTATTCTTAAACAGTATGATCTACTTCATTTTTTTAATGCTAATATAATATTTGTGAACATTCAGAATGAAAAAAGTTTGGTGAAAGTCCTGTTCGATTAATAATTTTTATTAAAAAAAAAAAAATAATTTCAATTATGAATTTCATTTTTCCTTCTACATATAAGTATAGTTTCAACCAAAGTATAACAAGTAGTCCGACTCTATTTTTCAATATTACTCTCTCACATAAATGAGTACCGTGTGAATTCAACACCCTTGTGAAAAATGTACACATCAAATGTCTCGATATTTTAAGAAAAAATTTTCGATTAAATATAGTTTAATTCTCGTTAATTCTTTAACACACAGAATTTTATTTTACATTTCTAGCACATTTTCATTTCGTTTTGCGTCCAATATATAGTTAGGTACTGCTGTCAAAGAGTAGGACTACTTGTATATACTTTGGTTTCAACATTTTAAAAATATACTTTTTCTTTTTAACAGTCAACTTATTTGATTATTGTAAAGTTCATCATAGTAACATTCGTTTTGTTTGAATAATGCGATTTTTAGTTCAAAATCCAAACAAAGCCAAAACAAATACAATAAAATTCCAAAATTGTTAATTATATTAGGGATATTTTGTAGATTTTAAGTACAATTATACCTACAAATTTTAACACGTTGATAGTAATATAATTTAATAAATAAACTTTTAATATTATATTATTAAATTGTTCAAGCTTGAGTTCTTTTCGCGATTTGTTTTCATTATTTTGCGATTTTTATTTTAAGATATAGCAACACTACTTTTGCGATAACACATGATGCAACAGCTGTTATTTGACGCTGTTTGATCTTGCAAATGAATTGCAAGATCAAATAAAAAATTGAGGAAAATATTTGCTGTTTAGTGGTCACACATTGGTCACATTACAAGAAAGTTTTCTTATAGGCAAATAAATTTGTTTGACCAAATTCAGCTGTTTTCTTGTTTGCCGTGCAAAAAAATTTTCTGTTCAAACTAGGAACATAAAATATTTGACGTTAAAATAAAAGTACTGAAATTTCACAATTCTTTCAAATTTAAAGCAAAATCTAGTAGTATTTTACTTTCTAGATATGTATTTTTTATTGATGAATGAAATTGAAGTTTTTTTACAGCTTTATTTAATAATTATTTAGAAAAATTATTACCATAAATGTGACCACAAGACAAATATATTTTCCCCTTCGTGTGTTTGATAGTATTAATATGGCAAATAAATGTGTACAGTGTGACCACAAAATCAAGCCATGGATTATTTGATGTAATTTTGATCAAACACATGAAACATTTTGTGTCAAATAATTTGCGTAGTCTGACCTTACCTTTAGCAGTTGTTGTGCTTGTTTTTTTTTTGTGTATACTGCTCTTAGGCTAAATACGAATTTGGAATTGAAGAAACTGCACATAATTTGATCACGTTTTAGCAGCAGATACAAATTGTATTGAAGAAAGCCATAACAACACAAAAAATTTATATTTGAAAAATGTATTTTTAGTTTAGATGAGATACAAAATGATGAGATAATAAAAATAGCAATACGTTTTGTTGGCATGTGTATGTATTTGTTTTTTTTTTTTTTTTTTAAAGGAAATAAAATTTATATAAATTTATATAAATAAAAAACATAATGGGTTATTAAGGAATTTTTTTTGCTTATTTAAGAAAATGTTTATAAAAAAATTGTGGGTTTAGCTGCTTAAACTAATTTTCTTTAAATCTCTTTAAATACATTTTGAAGTTTAAGGCAAGACATTTTTATTGGTATATGTGTGTGTGTGTGTGTAATTATAATTTCCTGGTGCGAATTGGCTGGCAGGGATCATGTTTAATTAAAGTTTTCTTTTTGTGTCTTATTAAAACACATGACCAGCAGCTATGGTCACAAGTTACACAACAATTGCCAACCACTACAGTAAATTAATTGTGGTTTTAAACATAAACATACTCTCATTTATTTTTATATATATACACAAGCAGCATCACGCATAAAATTTCCTAAGGGCCATTGAGGGAAAAACCAAAATGAAATGGTAGTAAAAATAAAATGAATACAGGTTTAAGAAGAACATAAACATAAAAATAAATAAAATATTTATTTAATTTTTTGTTTAATTTACTGGGTTTTTGTTATAAATGACCATTTACATGTAAATAAAACAAGAAATTTAAATAGAAAATGCTAAAAAACCAATGTAACAAAGTAACAAAGTAAATTTATCAAGTAATGTATACAGAAAATGTTGCCAAACATGTTGCTAGCAGTAAAACACAGCAATAATGTTGTTTTGTTTACTACAACTACTAAATTGTATTTATGCTGTATGATTTCTAAACACCCACTCTCTGTGTTTGTTAAACTCTCTGTTTAGGGTTTTTCTTATGCTCTCTAGATGTGTGTGAATTAAATTCACATTTTCATTGATATTAAAAGAAAGAAAGAAAAAAAAAAAAACACTTGTCTGTAGTTGTAGTTGTTGCTTGTTGTTATTTTGCGCATTACTTCGTGTATACATTTCGGGTTTTTGTTATTGTTTGGATTTTGTTGTTTTTATTGTTGTTGTTATACACAGCGAGTGCAAACTCACATTTTCCTATATATAAGTAAGTGCGAGTGTGTAAAACACTGCTCTTCAGTTTAGTTTAGTTTAATTTGTGTGTGTTGTTCGCTTCACGTAAAAAGCCACGTTTTCCATCAATTTTCAAACAGTCTGCACAGGATATTCGTGATAAACGTTACCAATACGCAATAAAAATAGCTCTGGCTATAAATATTTGCAAAATAAAACAAAAATCACACCTTAAAATCAGCTATTTAAAGAAAATTTCTTTAGAAGAAATCTAAAATTTTTTTTTGGAAAAAAAATTTATTGAAGTAAAAAAGTTTTCTAAATTAAAAAAAAAAAAACTGAAAAATTAAGAGCAAGTTAAAATTTTTTAAGAAAAATTTTCCTTAAAAAAAGTGAAATTTTCCAGCAAAGTGTTAAAGACGTAATAAACAAACAAGAATTTTGAATAAAAATCTTCCAAAAACAAAGTAAATATGAAATTTTTTATTAAACTATTTATAGTGTAAGAAAAATTTAAGAAAATCTATTTAATTAATTAATAATTTTTTTTATTTAAAATTTATAAAAAAAAGTATCAATGAAAAACAGTTTTAATTTTTTTTTATTAAAAAAATTTAAAATCTTTCTAAGAACAAAAAAAATTAAATGCTCTCTAATTTACTAATTAAAAAATTTAAATGTTGATAAAATTTTCAATGAATTTTTCATAAATCCTAAATAAAATTTATTAAAAATTTTGAAAACCTTTAGTCCAGTATTACCATTAAAACAATACAAATTTTTAATGGTTTTTAATAAAAATTATGAAAATTACACATGTTCACGAACTCCTACATTTTGCAAAAAGGCTTGTAAATTGTTTTTGTTATATATTCTGCAAAAATATTGAATTAAAATAGATTTTTCTAAATAACAATTTAAATTTGGGAGACTCCAATTCTCAGTTTCTATTCCCATCACTCAATATTAAATTAAACTAGTAAAATTTGTTAAAAATTTTGGATTTGTTTTGAAATACAGTCATTTTTATTTCTGTTTTTCTTTGAAAATATATAAAATTTTCCCTGACTTTTGGGGTGTGACGCAGGGAGTTATATAAGAAATAATTATTTTGTACGAATTTAAAATTTTTTGGGATAAACAAAAAAAGTTGTATACATTTTTATTCGACTTATTGACATTTTTATTTGAATTTAAAAGAATTCATTTAAAAAAGAATGTGGAAATTTTTTTTGTTATAATTTGAAAATTTTTGAAATTTCTAACAAAAAGTTGATAAGTTTTGTTTAATATTTAAAATCTTCCCTAAAGAATTAAATTGCAATAAAAATTCAGAATTAAAAAATTTTCTAAAAAATTAAAAAAAAAAAAATTTTAATTTTAAATTTTAAATCTTTTAAATGTTATTTTTAAAGATTTTCTTAATAAAATTTTAAAGAATTTGGGTTAAAATTACAAAATTTTAATATTCAGAAAATTGAAAAAAAAAAAATTATAAAAATTCAGAAATATTTCCCAAAATTTTCAAAAAAAAAAATTTATTTGAAATTTTTTAAATGTTATTTTTTCTTAATAAAATATTAAATAATTTAGGTTAAAATTACAAAATTTTATAATTCAGAATTAAAAAAAATATAATTTATAAAAATTCAAGCAAAAAATTCAATTTCAAAATCATTCTATTGCAAAAACTTAGTCTGCAAAGTGATGACTTAAAATCGGGGACCGTTACGGTTATGAGTGCTATCAAAAAAGTTATTTTGTGACTTTAAAAATAAAAATCCATCTAAAACAGTTATTTTTCAATGTAAAAATTAAAGTTCTTAAAAAGAGTGTTTTAATTTGCCATAAAATAAAACTCATTTGAGGAGTTTTATTTTTTCCATCAGAAAATAAAAATCGTTTTAGGAGTTTTATTTTTTCCGTCTGAAAATAAAACTCACTTGAGGAGTTTTATTTTTGTCACTTTAAAAATAAAAATCCATCTACCACAGTTATTTTCCAACGTAAAAATAAAAGTTCTTAAAAAGAGAGTTTTTATTTGCTATAAAATAAAACTCATTTTAGGAGTTTTATTTTTTCCCCGTCTGAAAATAAAACTCATTTGAGGAGTTTTATTTTTTTCGTCTGAAAATAAAACTCATTTGAGGAGTTTTATTTTTTCCCGTCAGAAAATAAAACTCGTTTGCGAAGTTTTATTTTTCCCGTCAAAAAACAAAACTCATTTGAGGAGTTTTATTTTTTTCCTATCAGAAAATAAAACTCATTTTATGTAAATTGATATCTAAAGCTTCCGCTGGTCAGATAATTACAATTTGTAAAGCACCTTGCATTGCAATTGAATAAATCGTCATTAAAATGAAAACAAGTGCGATTTTAATTTGTTACTGTTTGATTCTTATTATCAGATAGACTCAATAAAGAAAGATACTGCAAAAAAAAAGAAGAAAATAAACGAAATGAGTTTTATTTTCTGACGTGAAACATAAAAGTCCTCAAATGAGTTTTATTTTATGACGGGAAAAATAAAACTCCTTAAATGCGATTTATTCTATGAGGGGAAAAATAAAACTCCTTAAATGAGTTTTATTTTTTCAAACATTTGTTTGAATTTCAAAATCTTTCTATTGCAAATACGTACATTGCAAAGTAATGACTTAAAATCAGGGACCGTTACGGTTATGAGGGCTATCAAAAAACTCTTTCTCTTTTTAACAGTTTTAATCGAACTTTTAGTTGTTCGTTGTAAAATAACGTTTATCTATGGAGTTGAGATCGTTTTTTTAAGAGCACTTCAATTCGAATCTATTGGTATATGACAGTATAGGTCTCCGTTGAGCCCATTTTAGTTTAAATTTTGTGGATAACCGTTATTTACGGTCCCTGCTTAAAATGCTAATATATTTATGCTGCACTACTTATACATTGGTATTTCAACTCATTAATTTAACACGGTGATGTTATTGAAGGCAAGGACTTACCATGTTCGCTTAAAAATAGGGACTTAAATAAGTCATTATCACGTTCGCTTACAAATGGGGACTTTAAATAAGAAATCTTTTACAAATTTCCTTTAAAAAATAAATTGAATGATGAAAAAATATTTAAAATCAATTTGAATTAACAGAAATGTAATTATTCAAAGCTTGAACGAATTTTATAATGAATTAGCTATGAATTTGGTAAAAAAATTTTTCAAATGTTTATTAAATTTAAGGATTTTTCTATTATAAATTAAGAAGAATTTAACAAAAAGTTGTTTAGTTTAGTATTATATTTAAAAACTTCCATAAATTAAAAAAATATATATAAATTAAATTATTTTCCAAAAAATTTTTAAAAATAATTTGATTGAATTTAATTTAAAGAATTACAAAAATTTAATATTTAGACATCTTGAAAAATATTAAAATAAAATTTTAGGATTTTTCTACTAACAATTAAAAATAAAAACTAGAATATTTTAATATTGGAAATTTTACAATATTTCGTATATTTAATAAATGTTCTATAAATTAAATTATGGCATTACAGAATTTTTCTGTTCAGATTAAAAAAAAAAATTAATGCTAAAATTCAAAAAATATAAAAATTCTAAAATATTTCAAAAATTAAAATTATTTTTTTTTTTTTTTAAATTTTAAAACATTTTTTACATTTTGTAATGTTTAATTTTGTGGCACTTAAAGATTTTTTTAACATTTTGATATAAGTATAAACAAATTTTCAAAATTTTGACTCAAAAAATTGAAAAATATAAAATTCCCTACAATTTGAAACATAGAGAAACAACAAAAGCGGAAACTAGAAAAAAACTCAAATTAAAATTTTATTCAAAATAATCTCACATACGAGTGTTGTTTTTGTTTTCACATAGTTTTATTTACTAATACATTCCTACCACTTAGGATTTTGACAACTGAGCTATGTCTTTGACAGGAGAGTTTCGCTCTATGTATATTTCTCTATGATTTGAAACATATGTTTGAATTTTTAAATATTTTTAATGTTTCATAAAGTTATCTCTCTTAGTTTTTAAAAAAATTAAAGTAATCATTTAGAAATTCCCGAAATATTAAATATTTGAATATTAAAATGTTTTGTAAATTTGTTTTTGTGTCGCGGGATATAAATATTTAAAATACATAATTAAGGGTCTAATTTTATAAAACTAAACGAGAACCGTTAAAACAAAATTCTATGGAAAATATTCAAGTTTCAAACCCTTTTCCCAGTATTCTTCATTAAAATTGCTTACGTTTCTGATCACTTCGTTTTATAAAATGAGGCCCTAAGATTAAAATTTGAAAAATTTTAAGGGCATGATTCAGAAAGAAGAAAATTACAATTTTTTTTTATTAAAATTTCTCAGTTTTCAGATAATTTTATGCACAAAATAAAAAATTGTTTTTCGTAACATTAAAAAATCAAATACTTTCGAAAGAAGTTATGCATTTGTTTATATTTCAATATATTTCTAATATTTAGCAAAGCTTTAATAAACTTTTTTTGCCGTTTAAAGATTTCCTCATTTAAATAAAAAAAAAAAATATTATGAAAAAACAGAAATTTTTAAAAAATTAAAAAAAAATATAAAAAATTGTTAAAGTATGTATACATATTTCACTAAGTACTAAACCGAAAAAGAATTACATATATATAAAAGAATTCAAGCCAGCTTCTCGAGTCTTTTTTCTAAATTACAGAAATACTTTCGCATGAACCATATCAGCGTATGAGTAATATTGATCAATTATATATTACTCATACTTTCTCTTAATATGAGAGTTAAGCAATATTTGGTAGGAATTAAAAAGCTTACCGCACAAACTTACAACATAATAGTATATCATGAATGAATACCAAAGAGCACAGATAAACCACAATGTTTTGACCCAATAAATATTTTGTTTATGAATCTTTTTTATGAAATTTTACAAAAGTGAAAGAATTGAGAATTGAGACAATTTCAAAAAAAAAAAAAAAAAACTATTAAAAAAATCCCAAAATTTTAATTTTTTAGACTTTTGGATCTATTGACGGTTGGGAAGAAATATTTAAGAACATGTTCGTGCATGCAAATAAAGCTTTATTTTTTTTGAAAGCAGCTACTTATGCCATTTTTACTTTAAATGCACATAACTTTTGACTCAGTATTTTATTTTTTAAACAATTCTTGTTCATATGTACGTATAAATTTGATTTTAATTACTAAAAAATATTCAATGAAATGGGGAAAGATTTGAATATGCTATTAGCAAAAAACCAGACTGTGATAAGTGAAACAACTAAGAGACCCATATTCTATACAATTATTGATTTTTTTTTTTAAAACTTTATTTTTCTTTTAAATAATTTTTTTTTTCTTTTAAAAAATTTTTTTTTTTTGGAGAAAAAAAAAAAAAAATATTTATAAAAATACTTTTCACGATTTTTACCAATTATATTGGGTGTATGAATTATTTTTAGCTTTTATTTTAAACCAAATTATGGTCTTCCGAGCTAAAAGAACTGCTCACTTTTTGAGGCAAGAACGAATCACGCCAATTTCGGATACACTGTTCTGAAGTGAAGCATATCCCAGAGAGAGCGTTCTGCATCGATCGAAACAAATAGTATTCGAACGGTGCAAGGTCTGGACTATAAAGCGGGTGAGGAAAAATTTCCCAACCACTTGATTCTAAATAGTTTTTAACAGGTATTGCAATATGTGGCCTAGCGTTGTCATTATGGAATATTACGGTTTCATGTCTGGCCGCATATTCTGGGCGTTTTTCGACCAATACTCGCTTCAAACGAATCTGTTGCATTCGATATAAGTTCCCTGTGATGGTCTGACCAGATTTCAGCAGCTCATAATAGATAGGACCCTTTTGCTTCCAGTATATACCGCCATGGATATTTGGCTTTGGTGTCGATTTGACTGGTTGGCCGGGCTTCACGTACAATCTCTTACTCTTCGGATAATCGTAATGGATCATTTATCATCGCAAAAATGATTTTCTTTTATAGCGTTGAAGCAGCATTTCGGACATGCAAAATCGTCTTTCAAAATCTCTCGGCTTAAATTTTGGATAAATCCTGCTGCCTTCAAACGTTTTGAAAATGATGCTTGAGTAGCTTCTAATGATTTTGCAAGCTATTGTTGAGTTTGACAACAATCTTCATGGAGTAATGTCTCCGATTAGTGGTCTTCAAACTTGTTTTGGCTGATCTGTATTTTTCTGAACCGCACAAACCGCATCTCTAGCACGTTGAAATCGATGGAACACATTCACCATAAGCTTTGGTGAGCAATTGGAGTGCTTAAGAAGTAAAGCCAAACTTCCCGCATATGAAGCTTTGTTGGCACAAAATTCGATATTTTCGAAGCAAAGAAATGTTTAATAACTAAGTGAGAATAAATTACAGATATGTATCCTTCAAAATGATATATAAGTTATTAAAAACAAAAACCGCATTCAAAATATACTTGTAAATCTCGCATTTTAAAGTCATACACCCAATACAATATTTTCTATATAAAATACTTTAACAATAGCAAACAATTATTCCGATTTTAAAGCAATTTATAAATATGTCTTGTTACCAAAACTATTGAAAATAGTTTGAAAGTATCAAATGAGTAGCAAGAGTACTACGGAACTTTTTAGTATCATAAAGTACAATCGTATCAACTTTTCTATACATGCTACATAGCAAGTGATTCTTTTGCAAATATGAAAAAATTTTAAGAAATCTGAAAAGGTACTTTTTTCTTCTCAAATTTATTTTCATACCACTCGATAGTTATCCGTTTTGGAAAAGAGTTTTCATATGACATCAAAATGGCAAGGTCTTCCTTTGGTTTAAATATAATAAAATCCTGGGAAAGTGTTAGTTTTGTCTTTTTGTCCCACTCACAAGAAAAAATTTGGAGAAATGTTGTAGTCAAGTTATCATTAATTTTAGTGGAGAGTACCGATTCGCTTTTTTTTGTTTTCCTCTTAATAGGGGTACTCTAGTACTTTTTATTTCCATAAAATTAATTTTAATTGTAGCTTTTGCTTTAAAAAATCATTTCATTATATGATTAAAGTTATTTTTGTTATTATTTTTCTTATTAAATTTCCTTCTTAAACATTAAATTCCTTTGCATAGCATAGTTTTGGTTGGTTTTCATCTGCCTCTCTCTCTCTCACACTCTCTTTTACTCATAATGGCAGTTAGATTAATATTATTGTATGTGTGTGTATATTTACAGTACTTATTATTGTTTGTTGTTGTTTTGATTGTTGCTGTTGTTATTTTTATAGTGGAAGATTTTTATTGCCATTGAATAACAATAATTTCCGTTATGTCGGTTTTAAGGTTTATTGTTATTGTTGTTATTATTTAAACATAAATACTCATACAAGTTGTTGCTGTTGCCACTCCTTGAACAAAGATCAACAGATTATTGAATATAAATACAATAAAAAAAAAAACAACTAATAAACAATTGATTGTGTGATATGTAAAATAAAATTTAAATTTAAAATAAAGAATTTGTTTACTATACAGCCTCTTTCAGCCCTTTTAAATTTTTGTTTTTTTCTCTATTTAAATAAATATGTATGTTCATTATGTGTGTTCGTGTTAAATTCATACATTTTGGCACTTATTAATCATAAAATACTAAAGGCCAAAAATGACATGAATGCCTGCCCTGCCCATTGCTTTAAATGATTTGTGTGTCTGCTGCAGGCAATCAGCCACTAACACAGCAGTTGCAGTCGCCATTACAGCTTCTGCTGGCACCTACATAACATTGCAACAGATGCAACATTTGATCTTCTAATTCTAATATAAACAAATAAACACTTTTTGCAAACTGCTGCATATTTTATAATTTTCCCCCAATTTAATTTGTGCAGTGTTAGTTAAATAAACAAAAACAATATTTTTGTTTATTCAAATTGTTATTAAATGAATGATTAAGTAGTTTTGATTGAGTGTGTGCGAAATGGTATTTTTTGGTTGAGCAAATTTTTCATTTTACATAAAACATGTGGCTGCTGTGTTGTTGGTGAAGAAAATTTATGAAATTTTGATTTATAGAATTTTGTAATAGAAGATTTTTTTTTTCTTGGCTAACTTGGCAATTGTCACAAAGGCAGAGTAAAGTAGTTCTGAGGGCTGTATATTTTATTTTTAAGTGGTTGTTGTCAATAAAGAGGCGTGTGACAAAAGGAAATGTCATTAGTTTTGTTGAGTTTATTTCAAAATGCTCAAAGTTAGCTTTAAATGGAAAGTGTTTATTTAGTAACATTTTGGATTCAGTGGAGGAACTTTATTTACTTAAATTTTAGCTTCAATAAAAGGCATTTATTTGATAAAATTATAGCTTTAGGGGCAACTCTTTATTTAGTCAGACTTTAGCTTCAAAGAAAGGTCTTCAATGGAAGACCTTTATTTAATCAGATGTTTGTTTCTATGGAAGGTCTTTAATTAGTTTTATTTTAGCATCATTGGAAGGTTTTTATTTATTCGAATTTTAGATTTAATTGAAGGTTGTTATTTAGTCAGTTGTTAGCTCTCCTAGAAGGTGTTTATTTAGTCAATGATTAGCCTCAATGGAGGGTCTTTATTTACTGAGATTTTAGCTTCAGAGAAAGGTTTCCATTTAGTCAAACTTTAGCTGCAATTGAAGACTTTTTATCTAGTAAGATTTTAACTTCAATGGAAGGGGTTTGTACATTCATATTTTGGCTTCAATCGTAGGTTTTTATAAATTCAGATTTGAGCATCAATAAAAGGTCTTTATACAGTCAGACTCTAGCCTTAATAAAAGGTCTTTATACAGTCAGATGTTAGCTTTAATCAAAGGGGTTTATACAGTCATATTTTAGCTTCAATTGTAGGTCTTTATAAAGTCAGATTTTAGATTCAATAAAAGGTCATATTATAGCTTCAATCGTAGGTCTTTATACAGTCAGAATTTAGATTCACTGAAAGGTCTTTATACAGTCTTACTTTAGCTTTAATCGTAGGTCTTTAAACAGTCAGATTTTAGCTTCAATCATAGGGGTTTATACAGTCAGATTTTAGATTCAATAAAAGGTCTTTGTACAGTCATATTATAGCTTCAATCGTAGGTCTTTATACAGTCAGATTTTAGATTCAATGAAAGGGGTTTATACAGTCTTACTTTAGCTTCAATCGTAGGTCTTTATACAGTCGAATTTTAGCTTCAATAAATGGTCTTTATAAAGTCAGATATTAGATTCAATCGTAGGGGTTTATACAGTCATATTTTAGCTTCAATCGTAGGTTTTTATAATGTCAGATTTGTGCTTCAATAAAATGTCTATATACAGTAATATTTTAGCTTCAATAAAAGGTCTTTATACAGTCATATTATAGCTTCAATAGTAGGTCTTTATACAGTCGTATTTTAGCTTCAATAAAAGGTCTTTGTACAATCATATTTTCGTTTCATTTGGAGGTCTTTATACTGTCAGATTTGAGCTTCAATAAAAGGACATTGCACAGTAATATTATAGCTTCAATCGAAGGTCTTTATACAGTGAGATTTTAGCTTCAGTCGGAGGGGTTTATACTGTCAGATTTTAGCTTCAATAAAATGACTTTGTATAGTCAAACTATAGCTTCAACCGTAAGGGTTTATACAGTCGTATTTTAGCTTCAATTGTAGGTCTTTATACAGTCAGATTTCAGCTTCATTTGGAGTTCTTTATAAAGTCAGATTTTAGCTGCAATAAAGGGTCTTTATAGAGTCATATTATAGTTTCAATCGTAGGTATTTATATTTTAGCTTCAATCAAAGGTCTTTGTACAGTCATATTTGGGATTCAATCGAAGGTCTTTATACAGTCAGGTTTTATCTTCATCCCGAGGTCTTTATAAAGTCAGATTTTAGCTTCAATAAAAAGTCTTTAAACAGTCAGATTTTACCTTCAATCGTAGGTCTTTATACAGTCATATTTTAGCTTCAGTAATAGGTCTTTATGCATTTAGATTTTATCTTCAATAGGAGGTCTTTATACAGTCATATTTTAGCTTCAATACATTTAGCTTCAATAGAAGGTCTTTATTCAGTCATATTTTAGCTTTATTTACTTTGTGCAAAGATGTTTTGTAAAGTGTCGTTCACTTCCTATCTTTAAATTTAAATAAAACAAGGTGAGTCTGAGATATCATAGACATTTTTTATCCCTATGAAAGGCCTATCTATGTTCTTATGTATGGAATAAAACAAAATGCAAATGTCCGCGACTTTGCAGGGTGCCACTCATCCGAAATGTTAAATTTTCCATGACTCTGGCACATAAATCAAGCTGAATTAGACCGATGGCATGGATTATGTTGCCTTTGAGGGTTGATGATTTGTGGCTTAAGAAATCCACACAAGAAAAAGTCTAAAGGGGTGAAATGGCACGATTTGGTGGCCAGTTCATATCACGTCCACATGAGATGATCATGCCCTCAAATCGTTTGTACAGAATATTCAATGTGGCATGAGCTGTATGCCATGTAGCGCCGTCCTGTTGAAACCACATATCGTTGGTGTTCATATCATCCAATTTATAACAATATATGTTGGCAATCATCAACCTATAAAACGCTCGCCTTTAAGGGTGATGGCCCAAACAACGTCGTTCTCAAAGAAATATAGGCCGAAGACTTCACCAGCCCATAATCTACACCAATTAGTGACTTTTTCGAGATGCATTGGGTCTCTTATAAGCTCTTACATCTCTTGAGGATTGCTATGGTCCCAAATTCGCAATTTCACTTATCTAAAATGGGCGAAGCTCGTGAAATATTGCCCTATATTCGTTCATGGTGATTTGGCAAAATAATCTGAACAAATGACAGCTGTCAAACTTCTTAAGTCCCTATTGGAAGACCCTTTACAATCAGATTGAAGGTGTTTTTACAGTCAGACTTTTGCTTTAATGAAGGGTTTTATTTAGTAAAATGTTAGATTCAATGAAAGGTTTTCATTCGCTCAAATTTTGGCTTCACTTGAAGGTCT
This sequence comes from Calliphora vomitoria, assembly GCA_942486065.2. Taxonomy (NCBI): domain Eukaryota; kingdom Metazoa; phylum Arthropoda; class Insecta; order Diptera; family Calliphoridae; genus Calliphora; species Calliphora vomitoria. The sequence continues at coordinate 19,059,445 of OW818033.2, read as the reverse complement.
TTATTTACGCAGATTTCAGCTTCATTAATAGCCTTTTGTATTGTTAGATTTTGTCTTCCATTGTTTAGCCTTTATTTAGTAATATTTTTCATTCATTTAGTTTATGAATTCCCTTATTTTTCAAACCTAAAACCTCAAACTTATTATTATTACATTTCAGACAATTTAATTAAATTTAATTCTGATGTTTTAGCTTTTTCTTAAATGAAACACACACAATGTCTTGTTATTTTTCACAAGCAATTAATTACAAATTAAAGATGCTGCAGCAGCGACGTCAACAGCAGTTGGCTTCATACATAATTTTCTTAAACAGCAAAAGTGCTAAAAAGTACTTGGTACTTAGTATTAGTAGATATGGTTCATTACATCCCAGCAGTTCTTGGTGACTGTAACGAACTAGTGATTTTATATATTTTGCATGACCCTTTTTGATTACAATGACACTGTCTGATAGCTGGTCCAAAGTAGTCAACGCCTTGGATTCACATTCCGATTACATAGAGTCAGTTATCTTGCTAGCTACCTAACTGTTTACTTGATCAGCTGCATGACTAGTTATTTCAACATGTACGAATGCTAACTGAAATCAAATAGTTTAAAAGACAGCTCATAAACAGTCTAATAAGCGATTGCTTGTAAGCAAACCTTCCTCCGACAACTCTCCAATAAATAACTTCATTTGGATAAAATTACTACTTTATAAAGTGCAGTACAAAATAAATGTTTAAAGTGACAACACTCTAGATTACTCAGAGACACAAACGTGACAATTGGCTTCACGCTAGGTTAAATGGGATGTCAGTATACTTAAGCAAAAAGAAAATAAACTGTATGAGAATTATATCAACACAATTTGTATAAAACTAGAATGTACCAATTACTCACAGAAAGGTGCAATATAAAATAATTATTAAGTGACTACACTCTGGATTACTTAGAGACACTTAAGTGACGATTGACTTCATGGTAGATTACCTGGGACATATAAAGTAACCAACTGACTTCTTTTTGAACTACTAAGAGCACATACATGTAAAATGACTCAAAATATATAAATTGAATCCAGCCAAGTGATCAGACATTAGTGACAATTACTGTCTATAAGGGATACATTGACTACTTGCTTAACTGTTGGGATATGTATAGCTACATATAAATAGAATTTGTGTCAAAACATTTTTTTATGAAAAGAAAAAAAAAAAAAAAAAAAACAAAACAAAAAAACGAATCAAATTAACGCGGTTTTTAAATGATTTATGAGAAATTAATGTTATTTTTGTTCACATCAAATAAATGTTTAATTAGGCGTAAATAAGTATGAAAAAAGTTTTTATTAAAAGCAACAGTATTTTATTAAAATGAGTAGGAACTCGTTAAAAGTATTTAAAAAATTGTTAAAGAATTTCCAGAAGTTTTTAAGTATTTTTAAACTAGAAAAGAAAAGGGTTTCATTGAACTAGTTCAGCCATGTCGAACTACCACAAGTGAATTTTCAAAGTTTTTATTAAAAGCAACAGTATTTTATTAAAATGAACAGCAACTCATTAAAAGTATTTTATAAATTGTTAAAGAATTTGCAGAAGCTTTTAAGTACGTTTAAACTAGAAAAGAAAAAGAATTCATTGAACTAGTTCAGCCATGTCGAACTACCACAAGTGAATTTTCCACCCACATGCAATGTTATTGAGTGGTGGATTTAACATGGGGATGTCATTGCTTTTACTATTAAATTCAGTAGTCCTAATACTCCTACATTTGAGGAAAAAAATAAAAAAGAATTTTTTTTTTTCAAGAGAGCCGACTTGAACTCATAACCTCTCATTCTGTAGTTAAATGCGTAATAGCTAATATTTTTTTTGTTTTTCAAGAGAGCCGACTTGATCTCATAACCTCTCATTCTGTAGTTAAATGCGTAATAGCTAATATTACCTAAACGTATACTTAATATTACATACTTTTTTAAATATTATTCATCATACGCCTGTTTACAAAAGAAAATTATTTATAATTAAAAGTCCTCACAACTTATGACCCTCATTTACCTGAAAATGTTCCTTAACAACCTACAGCTATTGTAGTATATTCTAAAGAAATATTTATATGTATATTCTAAACCTAAAACAGTAACAAGGCATGTCAATGTCTGTCATAGGTGACAATAGTTCCTACTACAACCATGGAACATGATTTTAATTACAACACGTGTGCAGGAAAAGTTTAAAGAGTTGTACAACAATGAAGAAAACTTAATAAGAAAGGTTGTCTGTCTACTTTTATTGTAAAAGAAAATGTGTATGCCTTTATTAAGAGCCATAATTGTGTTAGTTGAAATTACATTAGTTGCACAAATAAACATTATTATAATTTAGTTTTCAAATTATAATTCTCTTACTTGTTTAAGTTTAACATAAACAAGTAAGAGAACTATATTCGGCTGTGCCGAATCTTATATCACCTTCACCAAAGTATACATTAAGGTTTTCCAACAAGAGGTGTTATTTTGGTATTCAAAGAAAAATTACATTTTTTGAGATAAATGATTGGATGTTTATTTCATAATAAAGAGAAAGGTATGCAGTTAATAATGAAAATCAATATCAGTCAAATGGCCACCACGACCACGCTTACAGGACCATATTCTTTTCATGAAATTTTCCGAGCCCTATGTCCTGGATAGCCTCTCGAATTCTATCTTTGAGGTCTTGAATCGACGCTGGGCTGTTAGCGTAGACCTTATCTTTCACGTGGCCCAAAAGAAGAAGTCGGAAAGTGTTAAATTACAAGTTAAATCGGTGGCCAATTGACCTCGATTGTCTCACGAATTCTATCTTTGAGGTCTTGAATCGACGCTGGGCTATTGGCGTAGACCTTATCTTTCACGTGGCCCCAAAGGAAGACGTCGCAAGGTGTTAAATCACAAGATATCGGTGGCCAATTGTGATCACCTCTTCGAGAGATAATAACAAGGAACCAATCAGCAAAGACACGACGTTGTTGACGCTCGGCCAGCTTGAGTTCTTGTGTTAACTGAACTTTATAAGCTTTAAGACCCAAGACTTTATGCAAAATGAAGGTGTAATGACGTTTGTGGAATGCCCAATTCCAAAGAACGACGAGGAATGGACAAACCTGGGTTTTCTTCAATACTTTGGGCTACAGCAGCAATATTCTCAGTTGTTCTTGAGTGACGTGCACGGGTTTTATTCTTCACATCACTAACTTGTTCCAACAGCTCGAATTTTTCCACCAATTTCTTATCCGACAACGTGCTTCACGACGACCCAAAAATGCTTTAGTTTTGCGAACTGTGACTGCAAAGATTTTCACCATTTTTATAGTGAATTTTAATAATTTCAATGCGTTGTTGAAGCGTGTATCGTTCCACTTTTAGTAATGGCGTTTCTACTTGTCAAATGTCAAAGAATAAAAGCTTCTAAAGTGACAGCTACCGAAATACCGAATGATTCAAAATAACACCTCTTGTTGGAAAATCCTTTTTTTTTAAGAATTTTTTTTTTTTTTAATGATAATTTTGTTGCTGAAAAACATTGTTTTAGTGAAGAAAATATGGTTGAATAAAAATTTTGTGTTAAAAAAATTTAGGGAAAAAAATATTTTTTTTTGTGAAAAAAAAACTCGGGTTAAAAAATACGTCGTTAGGCAGGGTAAATAAATTTTTTTTGAAAAAAATCGGGTTAATTTTTGTTCACGATTTTTACCTATTGCACAGTGGGACAGAATCAACATTTTTTGGAAATAAATCTGGCATTTCTAAACGGCTGATGCAATCGGGATAAAATTTGATGTGGGAGAAGACAAGGAGTTTAAGTTACTAAAATTGACCCTACAAATGCTCCAGGGGCGGCGCTATGGGGGCTCAAGTAGGTTGCCTTCGACATGTACAATTTTGAAACATGTGTAATTTTTTTTGTTTCCCATCCGATTGCAAAGATTTTTATATTTTTGGAAAGTGCTTGGCAATTTTTAGAATAACATGCATGCGTGTGTTATTTGTCTCTTATAATTTCCCATTTACAATCATTTCAAAATTGAAATTTTAAAATTTTGCCATACCTTGGTCCGTTTTTTAAAAATATAGGTTGTACTTTTGGACCGAATGGACTCAGATTTTTTTGTTAGTTAGACAACTAAATTACCAATAATATACAAAAGATTTCAGAGCAATATCAATTATGGATTCAAAAATAAACGATTTTCAATTTAAATGTTAAAAAATTTTAGATTTTTGCTGTTTTTTAGGGGTGAAAAGTTGACTTAACTCTTTTTTTTATTAAAAATAAACTTTCTTTAAGAACATTTAACAATTTTATGTTTTTCTGTAAGGTATCTTTACGTATAACATTTTGGTATAAAATACATGTCCCATTTTTCGAATTGAAAATTCGAAAATTTTTTTTTATCAAAATTTCAACTTTGTTGAAAAGTTCTAAACTACCGATTTTCTTGATTTTAAATAGCGACCGGGAGAATTCCCGATATATTGATGTATGAATCAAGTATGTAAGTTATTTGGGGGCTTTGGAAAGATGATTTCAACATACAGACGGACAGACAGACGGACATTGCCAACGATCCAGAATGTATATACGTTATGGGTTTGCTAATGAAAAATGTAGAAATTACAAACGGAATGACAAACTTATATATACCCTTGCCACTCATGGTGAAGGGTATAAAAATAGGTAAAAAAAAAATCAAGGTAGTCATGGTTTTTTGCTTATATCTCCGTGGGCCGATTTTATCAATTTTAAATAGCAACAAAACCGCAACTATAGCTGATATATTGATAAAGGAATCATATATGTAAGTTATTTGGGGCCTACGGAAATATGATTTCAACATACAGACGGACATGGCTATATCGACTTCGCTATCTATAACCATCCGAGAAAATATATACTTTATGGGGTTGCAAATGAAAAATGTAGAAATTACAAACGGAATGATATACTTATATATAACTTTATTATCACTTTTACCACATGGTGAAGAGTATAAAAAGATAGAAAAAGTGCGTAAAAAAGATTGAACGAATAGTGAACAATTGTAGGCAAAGTTTTGTTTATAATAATCATCACATCACTTTGTGAACTTACATACAATAAACCTCAAACACACACATATGCTCTTAGAATAACTTTTGAGTCCAACTGTTATTATTAAGAACATCAACACATTCACAGTTATAAAGTAAATATGCAAGAACACACACTATTATGCTTGTAGAGGTTTAATCACATACATTCAAGCTTACATACAGACATACATGTACAGTGGGGGAATTTCAAAAAATAAAATTGGAAATAAATCTGTAATTTATAAAAGAATAGTTCAATTTTAATAAACTTTTCCAAGGCTATAGAGGAAGGAAGGAAGGGGGGGGGAGAGGGTTGCTCCAGTTCATAAATGTTTACCACTAAAAGGTCAGAGCTTTTTGCACATTTTTATGTTTTTTATAGATATTTTCTAGTAAATCCGTATATATAAAGATCTTTAAAATCGGATAGAGAACACAAATTTGGCATAATTTTAAATGTTATTACTTTGGAGCCCTTGATGTCTCCTTCTCTTAGTATTTGAAGTCCAAATACAAAATTTTAACTCAGCAACTCTACTTCTATAGCCAGGGGAAATTATATTATTGTAAAATCAAAGTATCAGGTTATTTCCACTGTGTGACATGAACACACTCTTTAAAGTAGAGTCACACCAAGCATCAACCCTCCCCCCCATACAGACCCACATTTATGCTTGTGGCTCTGCTACATTGTTACACAAAGTATACATAGTTTTTTTCAGCTTTAGGCTAAAGGAATCTGTATGATGGTGTATTGTTTTTATTTATATATCCTGCATAAAGACAATTGTATATGTATATAAGTATTAGGCAGGTTTTTGAAAACAAATTTCAAAGTTTTCATTTAAACTTTACTTTACTCAAGTTTTGTTATCTGACTTTAGTCATTGCTGGGTCATATAAAAGGACAAAATAACTTTTTTCCATTTCGTCATATTTATTTAAAAGAAACCTTATGAAATGTTATCTTTCATCTCAAAATTAGAACAACTTTCTTGGTGTCACTTTAAACGGCGCCATCCTAATGTATAGCAGCTCAAAAATCGTGTGTTGCTTTTGTGTTTTTTTTTCTCTTTCTGGTTTTTGTGTGTATTTTTTTTTTTTTTGTTTTGCTGAACTTAACAAATCTACTAAAACAAGTTCAAGAGTTAAAGAGAAACTATAACATAAATTATACACTGAGAGAAAAATTAAGGAAAAACATTACATATATATATCTAAAATGAAAGACACTTTTGCTTCATCTAAGACCCGATGTTCTACTTTCTATTGACTTCGAATGCTAGAGATGAGCGGATCTGACGTTGCCAGTAATAACAGGTGATTCATCGTGAGGTTTCAAACTGATTTGTCATTTTTGTTCAGTATCGTTTGGCAAGTCATCATGTAGAGACTCACACCACAACAGCGTCTCCAAATTGTTCAGCTGTATTAGGAAAATGAGCGTTCTGTGAGAAATATTTTTGGTGCTATTCGAGAAACTTTTTGTATGCATAATCGACCTACTGAAACAACTATTGCCAACACCATACGCAAACTCAGCCTGTTAGACCACATCCAGCACGTAGTGAAGTGTGATTGATCCATATTTCTTCAAAAATTAGGAAAATCAGAATATTACCGTCAATGTGCTTCCTGAAATTTTAGCGCACTTAATTTCAATTTTTGCTACGGTAAATTGACCACCTAGATCGTGCGATATCACACCCTTGGACTATTATCTTTGGGGATATGTAAAGTCTGCGGAATAAGCCAGCTACGATTGACGTTTTGGAAGCCAACATTACTCGTGTTATTCGCGAGATACCAATTGCTAATTGGTAGCCTACTTAAATTGTCTGGCCGTCAATCTCTAATTCGAATGGGCTCTAATATAAAGAGACTTCTTTTTTAGTGGCATCATGAGTTAGCTTTTTGAATGCAGTATTTCGTAGAGCAGGGTGTTTGATGTTCGAAGGCTTTAAGTCTTCCAAATTCTTTATCAATCGCAATGGTACAAATTACACCATGAACATATCTGTGTCTGAAGTATTTTCACATACCTATTGCATGTAACAGGTGGCGCAAAAGTAATCCTCCTATCAGAAAATGCTATAAATTTTGCGAGGCCCCTAATGTCAGTTCTGTTTTGACATTTGTGTAGTAAACACATGCGAAATACACGTTAATAAACAATGTTACGCTACACTGCTCCAGAACGCGGAATATTGCTGACTATTTATTTGACCAATAATCGGCAAAATTTATAGCATTTTCTGATAGGAGGGCTACTTTTACGCCACCTGTTATTATTTTTATCCAGAAGAACCATCACATCCCCATTTGCAGTTTTCATATTTCTTCAAATCATGTCCATTAAATGATAGTAGCAAGCGTTGAGCTGTATGATTAAGTAGATTTTGAAGTTGTACCTCTGTTGAAATCCGTGTGATTATAATAGTGTCCCTTGGTGGCAAACAGTCCTTTTTACCAGCAGTTATGTGATGATATGATGGATAGAGATTTTAGCCTTTTTCAATCGCACGCAATAGTATATTGCTGTTTTGTTAACTTCAAATCCAAAAATAATTTGAGAACTGTTTTTAATCGCCTGGCATTGGAATACTGTTACGAATCCGTTTTGTTCTCACTGGACTAGGGTTAATAAACTTTTTGAATGATTTTCTGTGATCGAAACATTATATAGCTAAGTTTCTTCAATATTTTCACATCCAATTTCTTCACTGATATCCTTAAGTTTCCTACTTTTAGATCTATCGCTACAGTTGTCCAGTGATTTTGGTGGTCTTCCAAGATTGTTTTGCTTTGTACATGTTTTCAATGCTGATATAAAATCTTTGTTTGCTCCATCCAACTTGTTTGTAGTGCTTTATTAAGTTTCTAACGAAATCAGTTATTTTATTTTTCAAGTCCAATTGTATATAAGCGCTCCATATAATACAAGTTTACTTTTCTTTCAACGTAGATCAACTTAGATCATCGTTCCGCTTTTTGTTTTTAACCCTCTAACCCGCAAACTTTAAAAAGCAAGCAAAAAAAGTTGTCGAATTATTTTTTTAGAGCAATTATGACCCAATAAACTCAGAACAGCCATCAGAAATTAATTTGCAAATTAAGTTTAGGAACCAGTTGCAAAAAGGTGAAGAGTGCCTCAGGGCATTGGTGCCGGTTTAGGTGTAAAAAACAATAAGATGTAAACATTAAAATACAAAAATTAAGAAAATATGTTTTACTTTCTACAATGATATTCATAAAACAATTTTTGTCCTTTAAGAAGCATAAATGAAGATCGCATTTTGAGCAAACACCCTCCTGTGTTTCCGACTTTTTGCATAGTTTGCACCATATTTTTGGCTAACCAGATTAGAAAGTGGTCGATATTGTCCTAACGGACGTCATTAACTGGATGTTTTGCTTTTCCACTAACTTTTGAACTTCCTGGTTGTGGATCTTCTAGTGAATTACCAACTGATCATGAGTCAAGGTAGATAATTTAATCCTTCTGCGATCTCTATCTGCCATTCCCATAAATTGTTTTATATAACAAAAAATATAACAAGTAATATAAAAAAAAGTAAAGAACTATACAATATAGCCGCAACCAGCAACAGTGTCCTGAGGCACCCCTTAGTTTTTGCGTTCTCAACACACTTTATGTTAATTGTTTAACATTTACAAATTCATAGACTGATAGAAGAATATCTTACCTTTAAAAAAACATTTTAGTAAAACTTTGACAAAAAAAAAATTTTCACGTGCTAAAATTAAAACAGCAGACAGAACAAAAACTAAAAATCAGAATGCATTTCGACCTTCGAGGGAAATGTTAACAAATCTGTAACTAAAGTCAACGTTAAATTTAAAAAAATATATTATAATTACTTTTTGAGATAATTGATGTTTTGTAATGCATGCCTTGAGGCACTCTTGCGGGTTCTTTATAGCTGAAGCTCTGTCTTATAAAGATTTTGAAATTTCATTGTTATTGCTTAGATATATTATAGCAACTGAGTTTATATTCGAACACCACTGGCTTTTATACTTTTCTTACTAAATTATGACTAAATAAGGACCTAAAATTGAAGGAAAAACATACGATTGAATCTATAATATGACTGTAGAAAGAGCTACAATTAAAGCTAAAATTTTAATGTACTGCGATTGAGCCTAAAATCTGATTCGATTGCATCTAAAATCTGACCTTTTAAAGACTTTTCATTAGAAATCAAATATGACTGTATAAAGACTAATGATTGAAGCTAAATTATGACTGAATTTTGAACCTGCTATTGAAACTAAAATATGTCTTTATAAAGTTCTATGATTGAAGTAAAAACTCTTACGATTGAAGCTAAAATATGACAGCAAAAATTTATTGAAATATGACTGAAAATTTTCAAATATTTCTTAAAGTGTTTGTTAGTCACAAGTATATTTACAAAAATTAAAACTTATTTACAATAACCTACCTTCTACGCTCTTAATGCCATGCCATTGAATAGAAACTTGTTGTTATTCAACAAACAACATGTGTGTCATACAACATTTTTACAACTTGCTTTTCTTTATTTAGTTACATATTTAACCGAGAAAATACTTTTCACTTTTACTTATTATAAAAAAAAAACTTGTTTTTTCCTTTTCATGATTTTCATTTAAACATTTTCCTGGATTTTTTTTTCTCTTTTTGTTGTATATTGAATACATACTTAAAACATACTAGTAAGTATATATTCATGAGTCTACTTCATTAAAAACAACCCACCATCCAACTGTCTGTCTGTCAGTCTAAGGTATGAATGATACTTACACACGTTTGAGTGTATGAAAATGAAAGAATGAAAGGAAAATACAAATAAAGCAAATGGGAAAAAAAAGATATTTGAAAAGCAATATGACATTTGATGGAAAACTTGTAAATGTATTTACTTACATTTAATATGCATGAAAGTTTTTATACTGTATTGTGTAAAAAACAGTTGACACAGTGTGATGAAACAAGATGGAAAACAAATTTTTGAATTTTTTTTTTAAATTTTAGTTAAACGTTGAATATATAAAACTTGTAGTTTAGTAAAAATAATTTCTATATATTAGCAGAAATTACAGTTATATATAAAATAAAAAAATCTCAAGAACAGTTAACATTTGTAAAAGTTAGAACTTGCAATAAATTTTCCTATCCAAAACATTACAATTTAAAGCACTTAAGCTTCCCCTATATTGATATTTGTTTATAGTTTAAGCTATTTTTAGTAAGCTTATATATTTCTCTATTAAGTTTATGAGTTTTGTAGAGATCGGTTTGGTAGCTTAGCAGTTAACTAATGTTTTCAATAGATGTTGTAGGGAGCGTATGATTAATATTAATTATTGTTTTGAAATAGAAATTTAGCTATAACTTTTGTTGTAATGATTACACCTTGAATTTTTCACGTGTTTCTTAAACAAAACATATTAATGTATGAACAATTTTATAAAACAAAACTTTTCTGTAAAACAAGATGAACAAAATTTTATGCAAAGTAAAAAATTTTAAAAAATAAATTTTTAAATTTTTTTTTTATGAATTTTAAATATAAATAAAAATACAAATTTAATGAAATTTTCATAAGATTTTCTTCATTTCTTAACACTCTTTAATATAAACAATTCATGTTAATAACGCAAGTCCACGATCAGGTTAAAATTCATATTTCTCAACTTTTAAAGCAGTTCAATATCCTGAATTTTAGTACAAATAATCTTTGTTGTCCTTTAGTTAAATATAAAATAAAACAATCTTTATGTAGCAGAGTAAAAAATCTTAACAAAAGTTAACATTTGTATAAGTTACAACTTAGAAAAGTTTTTCCTTTCCAAAACATTACAATTTAAAATACTCAAGCTTCCGCAGTATTGAAATTTGTTTATTGTTTAGGCTATTTCTAGATAGTTTAGATCTTTCTCTATTAACTTTATGAGTTTTGTAGAGATCGGTTTGGTAGTTTAGCAGTTAACTAATGTTTTCAATATATGTTGTAGGGAGCGTATGATTAATATTAATTATTGTTTTGAAATAGAAATTTAGCTATAACTTTTGTTGTAATGATTACACCTTGATTTTTTCACGTGTTTCTTAAACACAACATATTAATGTGTGAAAATATGTATAAAATAAAACTTTTCTGTAAAACAAGTTGATAAAAATTGTATGCAAAGTAAAAAATTTTAAAAAATAAATTTTTGAATTTTTCTTATGAATTTTAAATATGAATAAAAATACAAATTTAATGAAATTTTCATTAGATTTTCTTCATTTCTTAACACTCTTTAATGTAACTAATTCATGTTAATGACGTAAGTACACGATCAGGTTAAAATCCATAATTCTCAAATTTTAATTTATTCAAAGTTAACATTTGTAGAAGCTATAATTTACATTTCATGATAAATTTTAAAAAACTGTAGCTTTTCCTGCATTAAACTGTTAAAAATACTTTATATTTGTAAAATTATTATTTCTTAAAGATAGAAAACTTTAACACTCTATAGATTGCTCTCTATTCCAATTCTGTTGTTGTTTAAACATTATTTAGAAAGCTTAACTCCTCTTCTAGTGAGTTTCCGAGTTTAAAACACATCGTTTTAATAGTTTAGGAGTTATCTATTAATTAACATTTATTTTGTAGGGAGCGTATGATTAATATTAATTATTGTTTAGTAAAACAATTTTTGCCATAACTTTTGTTGTAATGATTATATATTGAATTTTTTTATAGATTATTAAAGCCAACATATTTGTGTATAAATGCTATAACATAGCAATCGTTTTACTAAGACGAATTATAAAAAATTTTGTATAGAAAATAAAGAATTTCATGAATTTAAGTGACAAGATTTATATTTTAACATCGAAACTTCAAAGTAAGCAATAAGTAGCTTTCAATATGACTGTATTAAAACCTTTAAATGAAGTTTAAATATGATTGTTTAAAGCTAAAATCTTACTATAAATAGACCTCGAATGAAACAGAAATTTTATTATATAAAGACTTTGAATGCAGCTAATATTTGAAAAAAATCTTGTCCAGTTTTTACATTTGATATGTTGAGTGCTTAAATAATACCATTTCGATTAAGTAACATTTCCCAAATCTGCTTTAAATCTGTTTGTATTATAGTTTTGTGCTTTCACTTTTAATCCAAATCCTCTTATTTCATTTCCTTGGTTTTTATTTCAATTTATTTGTTTTTTTTATTTGTTGGATTATTTATATAACACGTAATGTAAATAAAAAGAATTGTTTTCCATTTCTTTTTTATAGGTTTCATTTAAGTTTATTTTTATTGTAAGGGAAATCAATTGGTTTTAGCTAAAGGTGAATAAAAGTCTAGCCAATTGTATAATTAGTACATCAGATACTAGTTAAACGGATGCCTTTCAAGCCTAAAACCCTACTTTGAAAAAATTTTCTAAATCTCCTAAAAGTATGCTAATTTTTAGGTATCTAAACAAATATTTGTATTTCAGAGATAAGTTTCTCAAAAGTTAATTAATTGTTTCCCTTTAGTTTCATAAATTTTCTTTACAATTTCGGTAGTATCATAATATGTTTCCTTAAATTCCTTTAATGGCCGTTAAAGCTTTATTTGTATTACTTTTTTTTAACAGCAACTGTTTCGTAATTTAAACACCATGTCATAAAAGTATGTAAGCATTTTTTTTTGTAAATGTTTGGATGTATGTATAAATTTATATGACACTATTACATTGTAATTTTTTATATATATTTTTGTGTATAAGGTCTACCTTTAGGGCACTAAAAAGTTTATAATAAAATAAGAAAAACAAACTAAAACAAACAAACAATAAGGCACAAAATAAAATTGTTAAATACAACAACGAAAAAACAAACAAGCAAAATACAAAAAATAAAAAATAAAAAACACCACCAACAGCAGGTCAAATACTTGACTGTATAATAGATGTTAGGAGGCAGAAAAATGAAATAAAATAAATTTCTTACTTTGGCAAGGAAAGCGAAAGGTAAAAGGGGACTTTAAAAGGCGCTATACAGAAAAAAAAAATTTAAAAAATTTTTAGTTTTGTAAATTAAAGGTGCTAAACTTAAACACATTAAAGCTTCCCTGGTATACAAATTAATTGGATTTGCTAATAATACTAAGAAAGCTTAGGTCTTATTCTATTAAGTTTCCGAGTTTTATTTAGATTGGTTTAGTAGTTTAGTAGTAATTTAATTTTTAATTTTTGTTTGCATGGTTGCGTATGATTAATATTTATTATTGACTTGTAAAACAAATTAAGCTATAACTTTTGTTGTAATATATATGTACTGAACTTTTAAATTGATTCTGAAACACAACATATTAATGTATTGAAACTATAACATAACCAGACTTTTCATTAAAACAAATTGATAAAAAAATTTAAACAAAAGTGAAAAATTTAAAAATTTTTTTTTCTAAATTTAAAAAAAATATGCTGAAATACTAGTTTAACAGACTTTTCATTAGCTTCTCATTTATTTTAATACAAAAGTGAAAAATTTTAAAACTTTAAATTTTAATTTTTTCTAAATTAAAAAAATGCAAGTAGAAATGGACTTTTCGTTGTCTTTACTTAGAATGATTTTATGTTGACAATTAAATTAAATTGAATTAAAGATTTTAGTTCACGATCAGGTTAGAAACCATATTTCTTTTAAAACTTTTAAAGCAGTTCTAAAACTTGTATTTTAGTACAAATAATCTTTGTAATCTCGAATCCGTATACCTCAACTTTTAAAGTAGTTCAAAAACATGAATTATAGTACAAATAATCTTTGTTGTCCTTCAGTTAAATATAAAATAATCTTTATGTAGCAGAGTAAGAAAAGTTAACATTTGTAGAAATTACAACTTACAAAAGTTTTTCCTTACCAAAATGTTACAATTTAAAACACTCAAGCTTCCCCTAAATTGAAATTGGTTTATTGTTTAAGCTATTTTTAGAAAGCTGAGATCTGTCTCTATTAAGTTTATGAGTTTTGTAGAGATCGGTTTGGTAGTTTAGCAGTTAACTAATGTTTTCCATAAATTTTGTAGGTAGCGTATGATTAATATTAATTATTATTTTGAAGTAGAAATTTAGCTATAACTTGTGTTGTAGTGATTATAATATGAATTCTTTAAGTGTTTCTGAAACACAACATATTAATGTGTGAAAAATATTATGAAACAAAACATTTCTCTAAAAAAGTTGATAAAAAATGTATGCAAAGTAAAAAATTTAAAAAATTAAATTTTTTAATTTTCTTCATTACTTAGATTTCCTTAATGTAAACAATTCAACTTAATGACTTAAGTCCTCGATCATGTTTGAATCCATATTTCTCAATTTTTAAAGCAGCTCAAAACTTTAGTTTTATTACAAATAATCTTTGTTGTCCTTCAACTAAATATAAAATTAAACAATCTTTAATTAGTTTAAGAAAAGTTAACATTTGTTGAAATTACAACTTACAAAAGTTTTTCCTTTCCAAAATGTTACAATTTAAAACACTCAAGCTTCCCCTGTATTGAAATTTGTTTATTGTTTAAGCTATTTTTAAAAAGCTTAGATCTGTCTCTAGTAAGTTTTGAAGTTTTATACAGATCGGTTTAATAGTTGAGAATTTATCTTTAAATTAAAATTTATTTTGTAGGGAGCGTATGATTAATATGAATTATTGACTTTAAATACAAATTTAGCTATAACTTTTGTTGTAATGATTATTTATTGATTTTCTTAATTATATCTGAATCAGAACATCTTAATATATTAACTCTATTAAAAATTAAAACAATTCTGTATAGAAATATGATAAAATTTTATATAAAATAAACATTTTTAAAAATTAAAATTTTATATTTTTTTTAAATTTAACAAATAATCAATATTTATAACTATATAGCTATTCAATATCAGCTATTATAGTCCTTAAGATACTCCGTAAAAATTTTAAGAAATGTTTGCATTTGTAAAAATTTAATATATTCCTTAATGGTGAATTTAAAACCACATTAGCTGTTCCTGAATTGAAATTTGTTTACTATTTAAGCTATTTCTAGAAAGCTTATATCTTTTACTGTTATGTGGCTGAGTTTTGTAGAGATCTGGCTGGCACTTTAGAAGTTATATTTAAATTACGATTTATATTGTAGGGAGCGTATGATTAATATTAATTACTGACTTGAATTTTAAATTTTGTCATAACTTTTGTTGTTATGATTATTTGTGGGATTTTTTAATTGTTCCTCAAACACAACATATTAAGGTATAAAAACTAATACAAAATAAGACTTTTTTCTAAAACAAATTGAAAAAAATCGGACACTGAAGTGAAAAAATTAAAATTTTTGGAATTTTTATTTATTTCAAAAATCCTTGTATTCGTCAGGAATATTACATAGATATGTTCTGAAGTTCATTTAAATTTACAAATGTTGCTTAATAATATAAAATACTTTCTTTATTACTGTAGATCTAGGTATAAACAGCGCTGGCGCATTTTATAATATTTTTTTATTTTTTCCTTATTCTCCGTTGTTCCCTTATTTATATGACAATAAACGTGTATAAAAGTTTATTTTTATAAGTCTATTTCTTGTGTTTTTTTTATTTCAAGCTTTTACACACTTGAAAGCAAACAATTTCACTTTTTCTTTACTTGTTTTTCGTCATTCCATTCAATACTTTTGTTTTTTCTCTGTGCTAAAAATATTTTAATGCCTTTTTTTTTTAGACCTGTTTCTTTAGTTCATTTCCGGTTGTTACTGCAGACGTATGAGTAACACGCGTGTTTTGTGTTTTACCGTTAAACCGTGAAAGTGTTGGTTGTTAATTAAAACAAAAAAAAAGACAAATACATAAACAAAACCATGTGAAATTAACATAAAGGGGGTAAAAATACCAACTAAGTGAATGTATAGGTTAAATTGTGAACTTGCAAACATAGCTTCATATGTAAATGGCTGTCTGCACTATGACATCTCATGTATGTAGGAATTACGCTAAAAATAATTATGTTATAAAGAAAAAACCCGAAAGTCTGTTGAGTGTTGTTTTATTCACACGTTTTTCTTGATACTTAAAAACTTTGTCCCAGTTTTTTATTGTTTATATATTGTTTATTTTTAAACTTAAACTTGACCATCATTGTCATCGATTATTGACTTTAATATAGTTTAATTAAATTTATATTTTATTTGTTTTTTGTATGTCTGTGTTTGTATGTTAATTTATGAGAGTGCCATAAAGAGAGTGAATGAGAGCAAGTTTTTTTTTTTAATATTCTTTCTTACTTTGTTAGTAAAAGCAACCACTTGTTGTGGTTTAATTTTCTGCTCTTTAATAATAAATTTAATGGAAATTCTATTTTCAAGCAGACTTTTGAAGGGGTCTTTAGTTTGAAGGTTTTTGTTTAGAAGTATTATTTAGAAACCTTGATTTGTTTTAGTAAATAAAATAAGAGAAAAAAAAAATTTAAATATTTGTTGTACAATCATGCTTTATCTTTATACAGTCATATTTTTCTTTCAATAGTAGGTCTTTATGCAGTCGAAAAGCTCAACAATGGGTCTTTATATATGCAGATTTTAACGTCAATCTTAGGTCTTTATAATGTCGTATTTTAGCTTCAATCATAGGTCTTAATGATACAAATTTTAGCTTCAATCGTAGGTCTTATACAGTCATATTATAGCTACTTTATACAGTCATATTATAGCTTCAATCGTAGGTCTTTATACAGTCCTAGTATGGTATCAATTGTAGGTCTTTATACAGTCATATTATAGCTTCAATCCTGCGTCTTTATACAGGCATATTATAGCTTCGATCATAGTTCTTTATAGAGACATATTTTAGCTTCAATCGTAGGTCTTTATACAGTCATATTATAGCTTATGTCTTTATACAGTCATATTTTAGCTTCAATCGTAGGTCTTCATACAGTCATATTATAGCTTATGTCTTTATACAGTCATATTATTGCTGCAATCGTAGGTCTTTATACAGTCCTAGTATAGCTTAAATCGTAGGTCCTTATACAGTCATATTATAGCTTCAATCGTAGGTCTTTATACAGTCCTAGTATAGCTTCAATTGTAGGTCTTTATACAGTCCTACTATAGCTTCAATTGTAGGCCTTTATACATTCATATTATTGCTTCAATCGTAGGCCATTATACAGTCCTAGTATAGCTTCAATTGTATGTCTTTATACAGTCAAATTATAGTTTCAATCGTAGGTCTTTATATAGTCCTAGTATAGCTTCAATTGTAGGTCTTTATACAATCATATTATAGCTTCAATCGTAGGTCTTTATACAGTCCCAGTATAGCTTCAATTGTAAGTCTATACAGGCATATAACAGCTTCAATCGTAGGCCTTTATACAGTCTACGAATAGCTTCAATCTTAGGTATTTATACAGTCATATTATAGCTTCAATTGTAGGCCTTTATACAGTCCAAGTTTATCTTCAATCTTTGGTCTTTATACAGTCCAAGAATAGCTTCAATCGTAGCTATTTATACAGTCTAAGAATAGCTTCAATCTTAGGTATTTATACAGTCATATTATAGATTCAATTGCAGGTCTTTATACAGTCATATTTTAGCTTTAATCGTAGGTTTTACTTAGTCAGATTTTAGCTGCCACCGATGGGGTTTATACAGTCAGATCTTCAATCAATATTAAATTATTCAAATTTAAATTACCTTGAAGTATGCAATATTTTTTTGGTTTAAGTTTTTGTTTGACTTGTTTTCATATAGTGTGGAATCCTTGCTATTATTATTAAATCTTGTGTTTGTACAACGCCTACATTTGAAAAATAGACACATAATTTATAAATAGGCATGTTGACTTTAAAATAATAGGGATAGTCATAGCATTCATTAAAAAAGAATAGGTTTAGAGGGGTAATAAGCAACATATGCCTTTGATAAATGTTTCCAAAGTTAAACAAATCTCAAGAATTGACCTTATGTCAGACAAAAACAAATTATGTTTATTTAAGCTTTAGCCAGTTGCTTAACTGTGACCTCCCTTTATGAGTGACTACTTAAAAGTCATGGAAATTTAAAGTAAAAATATTGAAGGTCATCCATCTGTTTTGGCTAGAAACTGAATTGCTATAAATAGCATGCCAACTTTACTGTAATACAGACTGTTAAATTAAATTTTCAGTTACAGTTTTCCCTCTTTATTTTTTGTGTTGTTATTATTATTATTGTCTCTTCACTCTGGCTTTTTATTATCGATTTCACATTGACACACAAAAACAAGTAACTTGAGGAAACTACAGCAAAGACAAAAAAAACATGACAGCTACAAACACCATGAGACATGAAATTCCGTTGATACTGCTGTATGTATATTCCAGAATGTTGACAGACAACCAACACAGACTGACTACGAATGAAACTGGCTGCCGGAATGACTGACTATTTGGCTGGCTGACATAATTACATGTATCAGCAATATTTTATGACACTTCTTTGAATAGTAGTGATACGTTTAAAATTCTACTTTGAGTTTTTCTTTAGCGTTTTCCTCTTATACTTCTTCAAGTGTTTGCAGTTTATTAAAAAAGTTAAATTAGTATTTATACTTGTAGTGTATATCATGCGATAATGTATGTCTTTAAATCAAAGACAATATAAGTAATAAAGTAAATAAATTACAAAAGGAAAAAACTTTGAAAATATGAAATTGACAGCTATTTTGAAGAAAACTTTTGTCATAAAAATTTAATTTGAATAAAAATCAAGGATAATTGACATTGAATCATAAATATTTGAATTTAAAGAGACTTTAATAAGTTTAAAGAAATTTTAAAATAAATTCAATTACTTTTGTTCTGTAGTGCTACTACTATTCAAGAAACCTAACTGCTTTTCTTTTATTTTTAATGAATTTTGTACAAATCGTAGCAGTGGTTTGCCTGTTATGTTAAAATTAGAATTTATTTTAATTGAGGCGTATGATTAATATTAATTAATGTCTAATTACATAAAATCAGTTATAACTTTTGTTGTAATAAACATTTTGTGATTTGTTTCAATGATTTTGGAAGCTAACATTAGTGTATAAAAACTGTTATAAAGCCAAACTGTTCTCTAAATAAAAAAAGTTTAAAAATTCAATTTTCGAATTTTATTTAAATTGCAAAAGTGTTTGTAATTTAAATAAATTCCATGAGAATATCGTTTAATTAACAAGCTGTTATGTATTAAAAAGCTTGAAAATATTATTCCGAGTAAATATTTTGGAATCAACTTTTCTTCCTCATTTAAGTCAATTGAAATCCAATTTTTTATACAAATACTGTAAAAGTAAAGTATCAAATATTTTTAGATAACAATTGTATTATAATATTCTATGATGATGTTAAAGTACCATATTTGTAAAATTTACATCTTATAAATTGGTTTTCATTACCTAGGTTAAAGTTTAACACTCTGTAGCTTCCTTTGTTTTACATTTTTTGGTTATGTATTTAACTATTTTAAAAGCTTAGATCTACCTTTATTTAATTGCCAAGTTATATGTTTATCGGTCTGGTAGTTAATCAGTTATTTACTAAAAACGATTTATTTCGCTGAGAGCGTATGATTAATATTAATTAGTGATTAGTAACACAAATTTGTTTATAACTTTTGTTGTAATGATTATATATTAAATTTTTCAATTGTTTGTGAAAGACAACATATTAATGTATAAAAAGTATGTACAAAACTACACTATTAGTTAAAACAAATTGATAAAAATCTTAAAATTAAAAAAAAATAAAAATTAAAATTTTTTAAATTTGTTTAACTATAAGAAATAAGTAAAAGTTCTAGTTTGATTGGTTACTTCATAAGATTCTGGTTTACTTAGCATAATTTTTTGTGAACTAATTCAATATAAACATGACTGTCCAAAAGAAAATATGTTGAAATCAATGTTTCTTTAAAATTTAAGGTTTTTAAAACATTATTTTGGCAACAAATAGTCTCTATAGTATGAATGCATCGGAATTTAACATTATTTTCTTCCAATTTAAGTCTTCCAGTAAAAATCTTAAGAATTGTTTATATTTGTTAAGTTTTTTTTTCTACAAAATATTTTTCTTTCTTAAAGTACTCAACTTTATTATACTGTAGCTTGCTAAGTATTGAAATTAGTTTTCTGATTAATCAATATAAAGAAAGCTTAGCTCCTTCTCTATTAAACTGCCAAATTGTGTGTAGATTGTTCTAAAACTTTAGAAGTTATCTATTAATTAACATTTATTTAGTAGGGAGCGTATGATTAATATTAATTATTGCCTTAAAATAGAAATTTAGCTATAACTTTTAATGTAATGATTGTAAAAAGATATTATAAGGTGCTTTTAAAAGTCAACATATTAAGGTATAAAAACCATAACAAATCCCAACTTTTTCTAAAACATATTGTTAACAATTTTATACAGCAAAGAAAAAATTTAACATAATAATTTTTTTTTTTTAATTTTACCTTAAAACTTAGCTTTTTATGCTGCCAATAAACTATAAATAAACCAATATTATTTAAATGGAATAAGTTTAAACATTTTTGAACATACCTAACAGTTTCCTCCAAAGAATAATAGAAATAATTGTTAACAAAAGTGTAAAATCGTTTATGGTTTTGAATAAAGAACAAGTTTTACTTTATTTTATTTCTATCGCCTTTATTATACTTAACAAAAACGCCTGGTAAATACAAATCTATAGAACATAATGATTATAAGAAACATTATTGGAAACAATTAACACAACATCTAAATTAAAATTCACTTATAAATAGAAACACCTAGTTTTGTAGTCATTTATATTGTGTAATTTTATTTTATGCCTAGATTTTTTAGATTTCCATAATCAAACATTATAATTTCATTGGAATAGGTATGTATATAAATATATTTAAGGCCTTATTGATAAACAATTTGTAAATTTAAGCAACGTTTTAAAATCAAATTTTGTATGGAAATTTTTCTTTAAAACATTGTTCAAATTAAAAATTGTTTTATGAATATGGGTGGTTTATGTTTAAATATATAATTGATTTAAAAACATATATTATTATTATTTATCTCATGTATTTTATTTATTCTAGTACACAATTGTTTTCAAAAGTATTTCAAGGAATTTTGACGTCAATGATAATTATTAAATTGATTAAAAAAAATGTAAACAATTAGAGAAATTTGTATGGCTTAAAAATAAATTGAAAGTAAATTTACCTCAATAAGAAAGTAAACAAACAGATGGTGGGAAAAAATCTCAAAATGTTGAAGCAGAGAATATTTGTTTGAGAAATAACCCAGCAAAAAAATTTATAAAAAAAAATTTTCTATTTTAAAATTTTGAATTTTTCATAAATTTTATATCAATA
This sequence comes from Calliphora vomitoria, assembly GCA_942486065.2. Lineage (NCBI taxonomy): Eukaryota > Metazoa > Arthropoda > Insecta > Diptera > Calliphoridae > Calliphora > Calliphora vomitoria. The sequence goes on along the minus strand of OW818033.2, from coordinate 19,037,912 downwards.
GTTTTCAGAGAAAGGTTTGATTTTGCTTTAGATTTTATACGCTAATATGTTAGCTGTCAGCATTACCTATAAAATTTAATTAATGTCAATTACAACAAAAATTATAGCAAAATATGTATTTAAACTAAATAATTAATATTAATCATACGCTCCCTACAAATAAATGATAATACTAAGATAACATCTGTAGTACTACAGCAAACAAAACAAATGTCTGACATGCTATAGAGAAAGACCCAAGCTTTCTTTATACTGAGTAAATATCGAAGAAATTTGAATACAGGTGAAGCTGCAGTGGGTTAAGTTCAAAGAAAAACTTTTTGTAAGCTTTAAATTTTACAAATATGTATGATTTTTGATATTTGTATTTACTCACTCACTTAACAACGGTAACGCTTGCTATTTAGTAGGGCTTTTAGTAATAGACTACAACCATTATTGGTATTAAAACTGAATCTTTAAATGCTAGAGAAATATTGATTTCAACATATTTTCATTAGTTGTATTAAAAACTAAGTTATTGGAAACTTGAAATGCTTAAGAAATATTGATTTAAACATCTTTAATTGGAAATGTATATGTTAAAACATTCTTAATATTTATTTTTTGTTTTTTTAATTATTTTTCCAAATTGAAAAAAAAAAAATCAAAATTAAAATTTTTAATTTCTTTTTTTTATATATTTTTTTTTTCAATTTTATTTAAAGAAAAACTTTATTTTGTAAAAGCCAACTTATTAGTGTATATAAACACACTAATAAGTTGGCTTTTAGAAACTTTTAAAAAATCTGTGTAAAATCATTACAACAAAAGTTATAGTTAAATGTATATATTAACTCAATAATTAATATTAATCATACGCTCCCTACAAAATAATTTCCAACGTAAAGAAATCTGCTAACCTTTTAAAGCAGTATGTACATAACTCGCAAACTATATAGAAGCAATTAAGGGGAATATAGAATACTAAAATAATAATGATTTTTTAATTAGTTTCCGTAATTAAAAACATAGTTTTTGGAATTTTTATAATTTTTCATTTTTGTAAAAAAAAATTGTATTAATTTGTTTTAGGTTACAAATTTGTCTGGTATCAGTTTAGATACTCTAATATGTTGAGTTTCAGAAATACGTAAAAAAATCTTTCTACCATCATTACAACAAAAGTTATAGCTAAATTTCAATTTCTACACAATAATTAATATTAATCATACGCTCCCTACAAAACAAATGGTAATTATTAGATAACTGCTCAACGTTTACACCAATCTGTATAAAACTCGGGAACTAGATAGAAGAGGTGCTAGGCTTTCGACATACAGTTTACACAAGAAACAAATTTGTATAAAAGGGAATTTATAGAGAGTTAAACATTAACACCTTGGGTAGAAAAAATTTTAAAATATCTTTAATTTGATAATTTTAAATTTTCTAAAAATGATTTGCTGGTTTCAAAACATAAACAACACAGATCTGATAATTATGATTTTTTAATTAGTTTCCCTAATTAAATTTTTTTTTAATTTTTAATTTTTGTATAAAATTTTTATGAATTTGTTTTAGGTTACAAATTTGTCTGGTATCAGTTTTTATACTCTAGCATGTTGAGTTTCAGAAATACTTAAAAAAATCTTTGTGCCATCCTTACAACAAAAGTTGTAGCCAAATTTCTATTTCTAAACAATAATTAATATTAATCATACGCTCTCTACAACATAAATGGTAATTATTAGATAACAGCTCAACGTTTACACCAATCTATATAATACTCGGGAACTAGAAAGAGCAGGAGCTAAGCTTTCTATATATAGTTTACGCAAGAAACAAATTTGGATAAAGGGGACGTTATAGAGGGTTAAACATTAACACCTTGGGTAGAAAAAATTTAGAAAAATATCTTTAATTTGGTAATTTTGAATTTTTTTTTTTAAAGTTTTGCTGGTTTCAAAACATAAACAACACAGGCCTAATAATTAAGATTTTTAAATTAGTTTCCCTAATAAAAAAAAACAAGAATTTTGAATTTTTATAATTTTTCATTTTTGTATAAAATTTGTATGAATTTGTTTTAGGTTATAAATTTGTCGGGTATCAGTTTAGATACTCTAGTATGTTGAGTTTCAGAAATACTTAAAAAATCTTTGTACCATCATTACAACAAAAGTTATAGCTAAATTTCTATTTCAAAACAATAATTAATATTAATCATACGCTCCCTACAACATAAATGATAATTATTAGATAACTGCTCAACGTTTACACCAATCTGTATAAATCTCGGGCAATAGAAAGACCAGGAGCTAAGCTTTCTATATATAGTTTACACAAGAAACAAATTTGGATAAAAGAGAAGTTATAGAGAGTTAAACATTAAAATTTTTACAAAATTTTTAAATATCTTTAATTTGGTAATTTTGAATTTTCTTAAAATGATTTGCTGGTTTTAAAACATAAACAACACTTAATGTTCAATTACTTCATTGCAATCAATTTGAAGTGATTTGTGTTATATATTTGTTTGTGTTTCGTAAAAATAAAATACTTTGCTAAAATTTAAACCCACACATAGTTTAAATGATATGAGTATAAAGGTGTGGCTAAAATAGGTACGTTTTTAAAAAGTTTAAAGAGTGTGGGCTGCTTGTGTAACTGTTGGAATGTAAGGAATTCGCTGTAATTTTATTTTGCAAATAAAATTTAATTAAAGAAATACATTTAAAGAAAACATATTGAGGTTTTATGGTTTAAGTATAAGAATAGCTGACTACTTTATTGTTTTTATTTAAAATTTATGCTGCAGTTTCCTAAAATACTAGCTTAACTTTATTCTGTTGTTTTTTGCAAGTTAAGAATCCCGATTAATTATTATATTTTTAAAATGAATTTAAACTGCTTTTATTTCTAATTAAAAATTTATATCTTTCTCTATGTGTCCCTCTACTTAAACTTTTGCTTTATTTTGTTACATACAACTAACAAAAAGTTTTCGTTTAAAAAAAAATTTTCCTCTCATACGTGATTATTTCTTTTTATATCTTTATAGTTTAAGCCAAACCAAACTGCTGTTACATCCCTGAAACGTGACTTGGCAAAGTCGTTATTTTGCTGCTCTAAATACAACTCGTAATCTCTAAAGGATTTGGCAACAGCGAAAACAAAAACAATATATTTTATTACATATAGAAAATTGAGATTCTATTGCTTAGATAAAACCAAAGAACGAAAGTAAAGTAAAAATCCTAAAACGAAAATCAACTACAAAATACTAAATTTTAATACACACAAAACTCATTAAATATGGAGGCAACAAATGGTGCTGCTGCAGCTGCGGCCAATGCTGCTGCTGCCGCTAAGCGGGTGCAAATAGAAAAGGCACACAATTTTATGCGTCAATATCGTGATCCCGAATCCAGAGAATTAAAGAAATTGTCGGCCAATCAATTTATGGATGTGTGGGCACATTATGATAAAGATGGTGAGTGTTCAAACATAATATTTTTAGTTAAATTTACGATATGTATTTAATAGTAAATATACGTTGTTAGAAATGTCGATTTAGTTTTTATATTAATTTTTTTTTTTTTAAATTTTATTAAAAAATTTATTTGAATTTTATATAAAATTTTTAAAAATTTCTGTTCGAAAACATATTTGTTTTGTCATAGTTTTTGTGGATTAATATGTTGGCTTTCAATAACTCTTAAAAAAATTACTGAATAATCATTACAACAAAAGTTATAGCTAAATTTGTGTTAAAAGTCAATAATTAATATTAATCATACGTCCCCGAGAAAATAACTGGTAATAGTTATATAACTGCCAAACTACTTATACAATCTTAACACATTTTGGAAACTTATTAAATAATAAGTTTAGCTTTTTAAATATTGCTAACTAATCAAAGAAATTTAAATAAATAGGAAACTATAGTGTATTGGAGTGGACCACCTTAGTGAAGAAAAACTTTGCTTAGTTAAAAACTTTTACAAAAATTAAAGATTCTTATGATTTCTTACACAAAATGAGGAGAACAAACATGAATTATATTTAAAAGCAATTTATGCTATCGTTTAAAGCTATTTGTACAACTAAACTTTTTGAATTCATTTAAATGTTGAGAAATACTGATGTCAACCTATTTGCTCTTAAACAGACATTTTTTATAATATGAGAGAATTGTTTTCGAAAAAGGCTGCTAAAATAATCTTAAGCCATAACTAAAAGACTTGAATTTCTTATTATTTCTAAAATTAAAATAAATTTCAAAATTTTATTTAAAATTTTTTTTCTATTTTGTATATTTTGTTTTATCAATTTGTATAGGAGCCAAGCATTGTTTTGTAATCCCTTTAGTACATTAATATGTTGGCTTTTAGAAATATTTAACCAAATTAATGTATGTGCATTACAACAAAAGTTATAGCTAAATTTGTGTTACAAGTCAATAATTAATATTAATCATTCGTCCCCGAGATAATAAATGACAATCATTAAATAACTGCCAAACTACTCATCCAATCTTAACACGTTTTGGAAACTCATTAAATAAAGAGTTAAGCTTTCTAAATATTGGTATATATTCACTTAAATTTAAAATAAAGAGGAAGCTACAGTGTAGTGAAGTTGAGCCCTTTAGGTAAAAAAAACTTTTCTGAAATATAAATTGAAAAAATTGAATGTTCCTAGCTTTTTACTGATTCATATAAAAACTATAACGGCTTATATTCAAAACAATTTAAGTATTTAAAAAAAAAAAAATGTTTTTAAATTCCTTTTGAATACTGGAAATTATTGATTTTATCATACTTGCACTTAAACTGGCATCTTTAATTGTGACATCGAATTGTTTACTCTTAAAGAAGTTAATTCTAATCCTAAAGAATGATCAAAAAACTTATATTTCTACTTATTTTTAAAATATAAAAAAAACTCAAAATTAGAATTTTGAAATTTTTTCTATTTTATATAAAATTTTGATAAAATCTCTTTAAAACTAAACTTTTTTAGTAATACTTTTTGTTCGTTAATATGTTGGTTTTTAGAAATATTGAAAAGAATTAACGTATGTTCGTTACAACAAAAGTTATAGCTAAATTTGTGTAACAAGTCAATAATTAATATTAATCATACGCACCCAAGAAAATAAATGGTAATCATTAAATAACTGCCAAACTACTCATCCAATCTTTACACATTTTGGAAACTCACAAAATAAAGAGTAAAGGTTTCTAAATATTGCTATTAAATCAAATAAATTTAAATAAACAGGAAGCTATAGTGTAGTGAAGTTGAGCCCTTTAGGTAAAAAAACTTTTCTGAAATATAAATTGAAAAAATTGAATGTTCCTAGCTTTTTACTGATTCATATAAAAACTATAACGGCTTATATTCAAAAGCAATTTAAGTATTTAAAAAAAAAATGTTTTTAAATCCCTTTTGAGTACTGGAAATTATTGATTTTATCATACTTGCGTTTTAACTGACATCTTTAATTGTGACTTCGAATTGTTAACTCTAAAATAAGTTAATTCTAATCCTAAAGAATGATAAAAACCTTATATTTATACTTATTTTTAAAATTTAAAAAAATTTTAAAATTTGAATTTTGCAAATTTTTCTATTTTATATAAAATTTTTACAAATTTCCATTATAGCTAAGTTTTGTCTAGTAATACTTTTTGTACGTTAATATGTTGGCTTTTAGAAATATTGCAAATAATTAATGTATGTTTGTTACAACAAAAGTTATAGCTAAATTTGTGTTGCAAGGCAATAATTAATATTAATCATACGTCCCCAAAAAAAAAAAAAAAAAATACAAAACATTAAATAACTCATAAACTACAAGAGCAAACTGTACACAAGTTGGCCAATCAGTAGATAAATGATTAAGCTTTTCTTATATTGAAAACAGGTCAAACGAAATTAAATATACAGGAAGCAAGGGTGTATTTTCAGTTTAGCACCTTCATTGAGCAAAACTTTTTGTAGTTTGTAACTTTTACAAATATAAAAGTAGCTTAAGATGTTAAAAATCTATAAGGCTAATATTTAATGGCAATTGAAGTTAACTAGCCCCTTAACTGCAAGAGCAAACTGTACACAAGTTGGAAAATCCTTAGATAAAGGCTTAAGCTTTTCTTATATTGGAAACAGATCAAACGAAATTAAATATACAGGAAGCTAGGGTGTATTAAAGTTTGGCACCTTCATTGAGCAAAACTTGTTGTAGTTTGTAAATTTTACAAATATAAAAGTAGCTTAAAATGTTAAAAATCGATATAGCTAGGATTTAACAGCAATTGAAGTTGACTATTTAGACAAGTTGAAATCCTATCTCGACAAGTTGAAAATTGATAAGAAATATTACCTCCAACATTTTCAAAATGATGTCAAATAATCGAAATTTGTAAGAAAAGTCCAAATATAGCTGTTATTTTTCATATTTTTAAAATTTAAAAAAATATTAAAAATTTTAATTTGAAATTTTTTTACTTTTGTATAAAAATTTTATCAATTTTTTAAGAACAAATCTTAGTTTTGCTATACTTTTTGTAGATTAATTTGTTAAGATTCAGTAACATTTAAAAAAATCATTAAGGGTTCATTACAACAAAAGTTACAGCTAACTTAGTGTTACAAGTCAATAATTAATATTAATCATACGCCTCATACTAAATAAATCGTAATCACTAGTTATCTAGTGAACTACTAGAGCAATCAGTACGAAACTTGAATAACTAACACCTAAGGGGTTCTTCTACCAGAATTTTAGTTGTTGTTTTAATAAGTTTAATTTTAAAGGAAGCTGTAGAAATTCAAAGTTTGAGCACTTTGCTTGAGGAATTTTTACAAATTACACTACGTAATTTATAATAATAATACTTCCAACATTTTCAAAATGATGTCAAATAATCGAAATTTATAAGAAAAATCCAAATATGGCACTATTTTTTCATATTTTTAAAATTTAAAAAAATATTATAAATTCTAAAATTTTTCACTTTTGATAAAAATTTTATCAATTTGTTTTAAGAAAATATCTTAGTTTTGCTTTAATTTTTGTAGATTAATTTGTTAAGATTCAGTAACACTTAAACATATCGTTAAGGGTTCATTATAACAAAAGTAATAGCTAACTTAGTGTTACAAGTCAATAATTAATATTAATCATACGCCTCATACTAAATAGATCGCAATCGCTAGTTATCTAGTAAACTAGTAGAGCAATCAGTACAAAACTTGAAAAATCAACAGCTGAGGTCTTCATCTACCACAATTTTAGTTATAGTTTTAATAAGTTTAATTCTAAAGAAAGCTGTAGGAATTCAAAGGATTTTTTACAAAAGTCTAGTGTAATTTGTAATACTAAATGTATGAAATGTCAATTAATACTAATTACAGCCCAATTAACTAATGTCATTTATTAACTAATTAATAAAAACAAGTCTTGTGTTTCAGGGATTTTGTAATGACTTTTATATGTTTAAATGAGTTTCTTTTTCATTTATTTCTACAGAAAATTAAATATTATAATTGACTTTGAGGACATATTTAGTAAACTACAAACAGTTAAATTGAAAACAATTAACAGCTGTTAAGGCCATTTAAATAATTGATATCATCTGAAGTAAATATTTAATGGTTTTCCTATAAAACCAATTCAGCAAATCAAAAATTAAATTTACATATTAAGCTGTCTATTAAGCTAATTGATAAATTGATGCTTTGGTTTTGGGTTTTTGACAATAATCATGTTATAATGGTTAATTTAAATATTTTTTTCTTCTTTTTTTTTTCATTATCTTCCAGGCAATGGTTATATTGAGGGCACTGAATTGGATGGTTTCCTGCGCGAATTTGTATCTAGTGCCAATGCCACTGATATTAGTCCTGAGGTAAGTGTCTTGTTTTCAATTTTTCACGAGAAGTTTTTATTTAGTCTATAAATTTTTCATTTTTTTTTATTTGATTATAATCTTTTTTTATGTAATTGTATTATAATGGATTTCTCTTGTTAGCTGTCTAAAGTGTACAGAATTTTTCTTGCGCTTAATTTCAACCCAACTCTTACTATTTGATATTTGTCTCTGCTGTTTAGAATGAATTTAAATTTTATTGTTGTGTTAAATGTTTCTAAAGATTTTCCTTGTAAAATTTTATATTCTATAGAATTTTTTTCTTGTTTTTTTTTGTTAAGAATAAATTATGTATATTAAGGAAGTAAGAAAAGGGAAGTGACAATTTTGCTGTTAGTTCGATACAACAAAAAACAACTCAACACTTTTGACAATATGTAGTTTTTATTATATTTTGAAGTAGGATGTTGGGTATAAGTAAACAGGTTTGAAATTGTTTCATTTAAATAATATTTGTTTGTAAATACATGAATCTTAAAAAAATATATTTTTTCTGTTGAATTTTTAATTTTTTTTCCAAGTTTGTTTAAAATCTTTGATACATTTTTTTTAAACAAAAGTAGGTTTTTGTAATAGTTTTTATGCACTAATATGTTGGCTTTCAGATTTAGTTAAAAATATAAAAAAATATTTATTACAACAAAAGTTATAGTTAAATTTGTTTTGTGCGACAATAATTAATATCAATCATACGCACCCTACAAAATAAATCAAAATATCTAGATAATTGCTGAACTACTTGACCGAGCTGCTTACAATTTGGAAATGTAAAGGAGCAATGATTAGGCTTTCGGAATATGTGTAAAATAACAAAGTAATTTGAATACATATTAAGCAACTGGTTAATACAATTTTTAAATTTGAAATTTTTTTAGGAATTTATATTAAAAATATAATAGACTCTCAAAATTACTTACGAACCAATATTACTGATATTTAATAATGATTTAAAGTGGCCTATAATGTCCATTTTTAACAAAAAAAAAAAAAAAAAAAAAAATTAAAATCTTTAAATATCTGAAAAATAAATATTTCAAAACATTTATACTAGAACTGACAATTTTAATTATAATTGTATAAATAAATGATGTTAGGTGTAAAATAATCATATGAAAAATCCTAAAAATTTTTATTTTAAAATTAAAAAATTTCAAAATTTTAATTTTGAAATTTTTATAATTTTTTATTTTTTTATAAAATTTTTATCAATTTGTTTTAAAAAATATATTGCTTTGTTATAATTCTTAAGTATTAATATCTTGGCTTTCAGAAACTATTAAAAAATTCATTGAAAGTTAATAACAACAAAAGTTATAGTACAATTTGTTGCACAAGTCAATAATTAATATTAATCATACGCCCCAAACACAAAAAATCAAATTACTAAATATCCGCTAAACCAACAATCCAATCTGTTCACAACTCCAAATCTAAATATATGAAGTATTAAGCTTTTGAAATACTGCTTAAATATCAAAGAAATTTGAATTTATAAAATTAAAAATTCAATATTCCAAATTTTCAAATTTTTTGGATTTTCAAAAATATTTTATAATTTTGATTTGACAACTTCTAAATCTAATTGACAATAAATTAAAAATTTTCAAAATTTCTAAATTTTGAATTATTTAATATTTTTTTCTTTTTATATATATATTTTTTTTTTATTAATTTGATTTAAACAAGATATTGCTTTATTATAATTCTTAAGCGTTAATATGTTGGCTTTCAGAAACTGTTAAAAAATTCCTTAAAAGTTAATAACAACAAAAGTTATAGCTAAGTTTGTGGTAGAGGTCAATAATTAATATTAATCATACGCTCCCTACAAAATAAAACGTAATTTCAAGATAACTATTAAACTAATAATCCTAACTAAACACAACTCGAAAACTCACTACATATAATAATAAGCTTTCGATATACACATTAAACAGCGTTCTATTTTCAATACACAGCTATATACAGTGTATTAAAGTTAATAACTTTGTTAGTAACTTTTACAAATATGAAATTTTTTTATGATTTTTTTAACGCACCCACTTAAGAATCGATATGTCAGATATTTCCCTAATAGTTTATTTTAAATATTAAACGTTTCTTTTGTCTGTGCTTTTTTTTCTCCATTCATATAAAATTCCTATATTAAATAAATTATTTTTTTTGAATTTCAATAAGCACCCTTTTTTGGTGGCTGCAGCAACAGTTTGCAACTTGTCCTCGGTTGTTGCAACAAAACGAACATTTAAGCCTCCTTGAAATGATTTGTTTGTTCAATTTTTCATTCTTTTTCCTGCTCATAGCAAGTGTGACATTAAGCACTTTGTTAACATTTCAGCTTTAAATTCAACCAAAATACTTGGGTGAGAAGGAAAGAAAAAAACTAAAATGATTTGAATTTGAACAAGAGCAAGAAATTATACACACACTCACACAATATATTCAAAAAATTTCATGACATGAAGGAATTTAACATAGTTTTGTTTTTTTTTTTTTTTATACAAAGCTGCCTGCTGCCATTTGAATAAAACATTGTTGCCAGTTGATGTCATCAACAAACATTTGCACTTGGTTTCGTTTAAAGCAACAAAAAAGTGGTTGATGAAAAACTATGTAGTTTTTTTTTTTGTTTAGTTTCTACTGAAATATTTGTTGAACTCCGTTAATGCCAGAACGAGTAGTTGTCATATTTTTGTCACTTTTATGAGCTGACTAATGACGCAAATGTTTTGCTTTTTTTTTTTAATATGTATGACTGGAACTAAAAGTGTCATATACTATTATTTTGGGGGATGGAGAAAATTAATGAACATTAAGCTCTGTGGGAATATTATTAAATATGTATCTTAAATGTGATGAAATACTTAGGTAGGTATAAACAGTATTCTTGGGGGAATTTAATAAAAAGTGCTTTAGGAAATGGAAAAAAAAAACTAATTTTTTAGAATGAAAAATAAAAATTAATAATTTATTCAAACATTTAGCATACAATTTGTGTTAACAAATTAAAGTAGTTGTGTTTAATTAGACTTCTAGATTTTAACCGAATAATAGGATAATCGAATAATGGAAATATAAATAAGTTAACCGGATTCTTGAGTATCTCAAAATTGTATTATGTTATTGCTATACAATAATAATTTGTTTCTAAAAGCGAAAAAATATTCAAATTATTAATAAATAGGAAACAAATAAAAGGTTAACCCAATAATCGGATAACCGAATAATCGGATAACTGAATAATCGGATAATCGATTAATCGGATAACCGAATAATCGGATAACCGAATAATCTGATAACCGAATAATCGGATAATAGATTAATCGGATAACCGAATAATCGGATAATATATTAATCGGATAACTGAATAATTAATTAATTGGATAACCGAATAATCTTTTAATCGGATAACCGAATAATAATTAAACAAAAAAACCTATCCTTTTTTAGCCAAAAAAATATTATAATTTTAAATAAATAGGAAACAAATAAAAGATTAACCCAATAATAGGATAACCGAATAATCGGTTAACCGAATAATCGGATAACTGAATAGTAAGATAATCGATTAATCGGATAACCGAATAATTGATTAATTGGATATCCGAATAATCGATTAATCGGATAACTGAATAATCGATTAATCGGATAACCGAATAATTGGATAACCGAATAATCGGATAACCGAATAATCTGATAACCGAATAATCTGATAACCGAATAATCGAATAATAGATTAATCGGATAACCGAATAATTGGATAACCGAATAATCGGATAACCTAATAATCGGATAATAGATTAATTGGATAACCAAATCATCCGATAACCGAATAATCGGATAACCGAATAATCGGATAATATATTAATCGGATAACCGAATAATTAATTAATTGGATAACCGAATAATCGTTTAAACGGAAAACCGATTAATCGGATAACCGAATAATAATTGAACATAGAAACATATCCTTTTTTTAACCAAAAATTTTATAATTTTTAATAAATAGGAAACAAATAAAAGGTTAACCCAATAATCGGAAAACCGAATAATCGGTTAACCGAATAATAAGATAATCGATTAATCGGTTAACCGAATAATAAGATAATCGATTAATCGGTTAACCGAATAATAAGATAATCGATTAATCGGTTAACCGAATAATAAGATAATCGATTAATCGGATTACCGAATAATTGATTAATTGGATAACCGAATAATCGGATAACCGAATAATCAGATAACCGAATAATCGGATAACCGAATAGTCGGATAACCGAATAATCGGATAACCGATTAATCGGATATCCGAATAATCGGATAATATATTAATCGGATTACCGAATAATTAATTAATTGGATAACCGAATAATCGGATAACCGAATAATCGTTTAATCGGATAACCGAATAATAATTGAACAAAAAAACCTATCCTTTTTTAGCCAATAAAATATTCTAATTTTTAATAAATAGGAAACAAATAAAAGATTAACCCAATAATAGGATATCCGAATAATCGGTTAACCGAATAATCGGACAACTGAATAATAAGATAATCGATTAGTCGGATAACCGAATAATTGATTAATTAGATATAAGAATAATCGATTAATCAGATAACCGAATAATCGATTAATCGGATAACCGAATAATTCATTAATTGGATAACCCAATAATCGGATAATTAATTTATTGGAAAATCGTTTGCATGATAAATCAAAAATTTAAATAAACTTTAGCTCAGTAGTGTTCAATAAATATGAAACTTAGGAAACAAATAATCGAATAACTGAATTGTCGATTATTCGAAAAAAATAAACAAAAAATATTAGTTTTGTTATTGAAATTGAAGTTGTATTTTCCAATGCAATGGTCTTTATTTAAAATCAGCAAACCAGTTACTATTAAATTTGAAACTTGGAAAACTAAAAATCGGGTTGTGTGTTATGGATTATTCAAATAAAAATAACAAAAAATGGAGTAGTTTTAATAAAATTTCGTAATTTAGGAACCGAATAACCTGGTAACCAGCATTCTAAAGTTGTATTTTATTTTATTATTCGGAATTTTATAACAAAAGTTTAACATATAAAGTAGTTTCTTAAAATTAAATTTGAAATTTAGAATCGAATAATCGATTAATCTATGATTCGAATCAAAAGTATACAAAATAAAACAAAAATTTATATTTTCCCAAGCAAAGAGAATAATTATATAAAGCGAATAACCGGTTACACGATTATTCGGTTCTTAATAATAAAAATGATGCATTTATGTAAAATAATGTACTTTCTATTAAACTTTAAACTTAAGTCCAAATACTCGCATAACCGAATAATCGAATAATATAAAATCCTAATAATATGCATAAATAACCATAACCCACCATTTTATTATAGTATATTATGGATACACAACGAACAAATTAAAAAATTTTTTAGTTAAAACCGGATAATTATTAAAAAACCGAATAACTATAAAAGCGAATAATCGGCAAAACTATTATTCGGTATTTTATTTAAAAATTAAATGTACTTTCCATTAAATATTAAAATTAAACCCGAATTCTTTTAATATCGAATATCCGAATAATAAATAAAATTAACCGCAACCCATAATCAAATAATCGATTATTCGATATTTTTTAATTATTACAAAAAGTTTTCAAATTCGAATAATCGTTGAAACTAGTTATTCGAAAATAAATGAAAAAATTATTTCTTTGATTAAATTTGAATTATAAGAACTGAATAATCGAGTAACCGAATAACTGGGTAAATGAATAATTATCGAAAATTATTCGAACATAAATTAAAAAACTGTTACATTTTTTAATAAAAAATAAATTTTGAAAGATTAACTTCTTAGCTGAACGAATAATCGGTTATATGAGTAACCCAAAATCTAAATAGTTTAAAGTATTCAATATTAAAAATTTTTACCAAATTTAAATTAGATTTTTCTTTATTTTTATTTTTGTTCATAACTTCATTAAGAACTTTAACAATATGTTTCTTTAAATGCTGACTGCTGTATTTGTTATTATAAATGCTTCCTTTCCAAACCTTCAGACACCAGCAAATGGCCATATATTGTCCTTATTATAAACAAAATGAACAAAAAATTGTATAAAAAAAATGTCCATAATTTAGGGTTCAAATACATCTTTCCCCAACTGACATTTATGATTTATGTAGAGAAATATTGCTAAATTAACAAAAAAAGAAAAATATTAAAAATAAAGTAATAAGTATGAACGATGACAGAAAACAACAAAAAAGCTAAACAAATTTGTCATATTTTAGCAATTAAATTAACCTTTTTCATTTTCACAAAAATATCCTTTCAATATTATATTTGTCCTTAATAAAGCAGCATCATTTATATTTTACAAGTTAAAAAGCTTCTACTCTAGTCCCTCTACTACTATTTATTATGTATTTACTCCCTTAAAACTGACAAAAACCTTTTTTGCTTTTCTTTCTTTTTTTTATCGGTTCATTGCTGACATTCCTAAAGGCTGTCACCGACACAATGTTGGGAGAATTGAAATCATGTTTTATGGAGGCCTACGATGATAATCAAGATGGTAAAATTGATATTAGAGAGGTAAGTACCCCAGCAAAACAACAATAACTATATACATATAGTTATATATAAGAAAAGTATATAAAAAAGATGTAAACAAAAATTCAACCCAAAATAATTGAATAGCATTGAAGAATTGAAACGACAACTGTTTGTGAATTCTCAACAACAAATACAAAGTACATACTCCCTCTTAAACTTGTCAACTTTGTAAAATTCAGCCTTTAGACATGATGATCACAAAAAGGCACAAAGTAGAGCTGAAGAATAAAAAAGGAAAGAAAATTGCTGAAACGAATTCTCATTTCTTTATTACTAAATACCATAAAGAAAAACAATTTCGAGATTTTTTTCTTTCCAATTTATTTAAATAAACACTTTATTTGGTGTTTAACACACTCAAACAGGCCTCTTCATTTAACGCCTTAAATTGATTAAGGGGTTTATTCGATTATAAAAGAAAATAGAACATATTCTTTTAAGCTTAATGAAATGTAGATGATAATGAAAGCAAATATGTTTTCTAATTTAATGGGAAATTGAAAGAAATTTTTAACTTAATCTTAAAACTAAGTGCTTTAACTCAAAGGAAATTGTTTTTATTGCTACTAAATTTTAACAAACTAATAGATTTCTTATCGAAAATAATGTTTAAAAGTTTTAAAATAAAAAAGTCATATAAACTAAATGAATTTTGAAAAACGAATAATCGGATAACCGAATAATCTATTGTACAAATAATCGTTATAAATACATTGTTATAAAATAAAAGTCAAATAAATTTGAAAAACGAATAATCGGATAACCGATTAAACGGTTAACAGAATATTTTATTGTACAAATAATCGTTCAAAATGCTTTACTATATTGTTATAAGATAAAAGTCAAATAAAATGAATAAATTTTAAAAACAAATAATCGGATAGCAGAATAATCGTTTAACCGAATAACCGATTAATCGGTTAACGGAATAAACTATAGTATAAATAATCGTTCACACGTGCTTTAGTACATTGTTATAAAATAAAAGTTCAAAACAATTTTTTTTAAACGAATAATCGGATAACCGATTAATTGGTTAACCGAATAATTTATTGCACAAATAGTCGTTCAAACATGCTTTTCTACATTGATATAAAATAAAAGTAAAACAAAAACAAGTAAGAGAGATATATTCGGCTGGGCCGAATCTTATATACCCTTCACCAAACTATACTTCAAAATAAAAATTTTTAGGTAATTTTAGGTAAACAATTTTTTTTTAGTTGTTTTTTTCATTTTTTGGAAAAAAAAATATTTTTCGAATTTTTTTTTAAAGTTTTTATGTAAAATTTTTTTTAAATTTTAAATTTTTTTTTTTTTTAAATTTAAATTTTTTTTTTTTTTTAATATTTAGAGAAAAAAAACTTTTGGTGAAAAAAAAACTGGTTCAAAATTTTTCCCGATCTATAAGGATCCAGAATATATATACTTTATAGGGTCGGAAAATTATATTGTGGAAATTACAAACGGAATGACAAATTTATATATACCCTTCTCACGAAGGTGAAGGGTATAATAAATAAATTTGAAAAACGAATAATCAGGTAACCGATTAACAAATTAACCGAATAATTTATGTCACAAATAGTCGTTCAAACATGCTTTTCTACATTGTTATAAAATAAAAGTAAAACAAAAATAAAGAAATTTGAAAAACGAATAATCGGATATCCGATTAACAATTTAACCGAATAATTTATGTCACAAATAGTCGTTCAAACATGCTTTTCTACATTGTTATAAAATAAAAGTAAAACAAAAATAAATAAATTTGAAAAACGAATAATCGGATAACCGAATAATTTATTGTACAAATAATCGTTCAAACATGATTTACTACATTGTTATAAAATAAAAGTCGAATAAAATAAGTAAATTTTAAAAACGAATAATCGGATAACCAATTAATCGGTTAACCGAATAATTTATTGTACAAAATAATCGTTTAAACATGATTTACTACATTGTTATAAAATATAAGTCGAATAAAATAAATAAATTTGGAAAACGAATAATCGGATAACCGAATAATTTATAATATAAATAATCGTTCAAACGTGCTTTATTATATTGTTATAATATAAAAGTCAAATAAAATAAATAAATTTGAAAATCGAATAATCGGATAACCGAATAATCTATTGTACAAACAATCGTTCAAACATGCTTTATTTGATGTTAAAACTCAAATAATTTTTTTTTTTTTTAAAAACCAATAATCGGATAAACGAATAATCGGATAACCGAATAATCTATTGTACAAATAATCGTTCAAACATGCTTTACTACATTTTTATAAAATAAAAGTCGAATAAAATAAATAAATTTGAAAAACGAATAATCGGATAACCGATTAATCAATTAACCGAATAATTTATTGCACAAATAATCGTTCAAATATGCTTTACTACATTGTTGTAAAATAAAATTCCGAAAAATAAATCAATTTTAGAAACGAATAATCGGATAACGGATTAATCGGTTAACCGAATAATGTATTGTGCAAATAATCGTTTAAACATGCTTTTCTATTTCATTAAACATGACATGTATATAAATTTTAAGTACCTTTTGAAAGTCTGTTAAGAGGGCAGCCGATTAATCGGTTAACCGAATAATATATTGTACAAATAATCGTTCAAACATGCTTTACTACATTGTTATAAAATAAAAGTCCAAAAAAATAAATAAATTTTAGAAACGTATAATCGGATAGCCGATTAATCGGTTAACCGAATAATGTATTGTACAAATAATCGGTCGAATATGCTTTTCCACGTTGTTGTAAAATAAAAGTTAAATAAAATAAATAAATTTGAAAATCGAATAATCGGATAACCGAATAATTTATTTCCGATTAATCGGTTAACCGAATAATCTATTTCCGATTAATCGGTTAACCGAATAATCTATTTCCGATTAATCGGTTAACCGAATAATCTATTGTAAAAATAATCGTTTTAACATGCTTTACTACACTGTTATCAAATAAAATAAATACGAATAATCGGAAACCGAATAATTTTTTTTTACAAATAATCATTCAAACATGCTTTACTACATTGTTTTAAAATAAAAGTCAAATAAAATAAATAATTTTTAAAAACGAATAATCGGGTAACCGAATAATCGGGTAACCGAATAATCTATTGTACATATAATTGTTCAAACATGCTTTACTATTTCATTATATAAGTCCGGTATACAAATTAATGTAACTTAATTACAATACATGACTATTAAGCTGTCTATTAAGCGGACAACCGATTAATCAGTTAACCGAATAAGAGTCTAACCAAATTATCTATTATACGAATAATTGTATAAACTAATAATCGTAGAGAATTTTTAGAAGTATATCTTATGTAGTTATTTTTAATAATATTAACAAAATCACATTTTTTTACTTCTAGTTGGCTCAATTATTACCTATGGAAGAAAATTTCCTGTTACTGTTCCGTTTTGATAATCCATTAGAGTCCAGTGTGGAATTTATGAAGGTAAGAAAACAAACATTGTACAAAAAAATTAACATTTTCCAAAAAATATAACTTTTAAACAAAAAATTCATAGCATACTTTAAATAGTTAAAAGTTAAACAAATGTACTGCCTACTTTTAGGTTCTATAAGATTCCTATCAACCCATAATTTAATACTTATGTATTGTTAAAGAATTTATGATGATTTTAATTTTATATATATTTATTTTTGTGTGTTTTGTCTTGTTTATAGATCTGGCGCGAATATGATACCGATAACTCAGGCTACATAGAAGCCGACGAACTAAAAAATTTCTTACGTGATTTACTCAAAGAGGCCAAGAAAATAAATGATGTTTCAGAAGATAAATTAATTGAATACACAGATACCATGGTGAGTTTTGATGTCGTAATGTTTATTTTATATATTTTTTCTTATTTATTTTTGACAACAAAAGACAATAAACACAGAAACATAACTAAGACTAGACCATAAATAATAATTTGTTAAAGAATTAGATAAAGCTGCAGGAGTAGTCATGTTATCATGATAAAAATGAATCATAATTCAAAAAAATGTAATAGAATAAATCCACAATTTATATATATTTTTTACATTTTATCTCCCTGTTATTGTTTAGACAGAAATTTGAATTTAATATATTTGCTAAAGTCAGCACAAATTATAAATGATTTGTGAACCAGCAAGCAAATTTTATTTATTTACACAATAATAATAAAAACAAGTAAGAAAGTATGGTCGGTCAAGCCCGACCATATAATACCCTACACTAAGTAAATGAACAAAAACATTTTTCTTTCAAAATTTCAATAATTTATATTCGTGAACGATTTTCGGAAGTGGGCCTTATATGGGAGCTATGACCAATTATGGACCGATCACCATGAAATTAAGTGGTGTGATTAATATCTGTATGAAAGTTGTTTATGTTGCATTTTATGTGTATACCAACATTTTTAAGAGATTTATGCTCGTTAAAGTGATTATCGGAAGCAGGCTTTATATGGGAGCTATGACAAATTATGGACCGATCACCATGAAATTAAGTGGTGTGATTAATGTCAATATGAAAATTGTTTGTGTTGCATTTTATGTGTATACCAACATTTTTAAGAGATTTATGCTCGTTAAAGTGATTATCGGAAGCAGGCCTTATATGGGACCTATGACTAATTATGGACCGATCATAATAAAATTTGGCGAAATGAATTTCGTATATATAAAACTTATTTGGAGAAAAACTTGTGTAGATACCTATATAAATTAAATATTTATGACCGATAAAGTCCAATTTCGGGAGGACATTTGTATGGGGGCTAGGTGAAATAATGAACCGATTTCAGCCAGTTTCAATAGGCTTGGTCCTTGGACAGAAAAAATGATATGTACTAAATTTTATCGAAATATCTTCAAGATTGCGACCTGTACTCTGCGCACAAGGTTTACATGGACAACCAGCCAGCCAGCCAGACGGACGGACGGACGGACGGACATCGTTTAATCGACTCAGAAAGTGATTCTGAGTCGATCGGTATACTTTAAGGTGGGTGTTAGACTAATATTTTTGGGCGTTACAAACATCTGCACAAATCCAATATACCCTCCCCACTATGGTGGTGTAGGGTATAAAAATTAATGAGAAAACGGTGTAGGCCGTTTAAAATTCAACACAATGAAATCATGAATTTTGCATAAATAATTTCCTTGAAACTATATACATACTACAGAATTACTATATACTCTGGGAAAACATGAAAAACTCATCAATTTGATGAGTGTTGTTGCATAGTCAGCAGTTTTAATGAATGTGTAAAGTGTTGCATTGATTGAGGATTTTTCATTATTAGATTTTTTCGATTTCTACAATTGTTTACAATTCAATTATTGTTATTGCAGATTTATGCAGAAATTTCAAAATTCAATGCATATATTTATGATAATCATTATGTCAGTATGAATAGATGATGGATATGCCAACAACATACTGTTTAGCATAATGTTTGCAGGCAGGCTATTGTAATTTCCTTTTGCATTCATAGGAATTTTTGATAAACATTAATTTAAATCAGCTTTATATATATTATATATTAAAGCATACATATATTGTTGCATATTATTAAGTGTAGTTTTAATGGAATTTATATGAAAATATTTACATTAGCATACTATTAGGCTTTTGTATGTATAATCGATTTGAAAAGTGTTTATTTCATGAAATTAGTTTGTATTTGTTTAAAAATATTTGTCACTAATGGCAAGTTCATGGCAACTAATAATGATTTATGACCTTAATTAATGATTATGCAATTAAGTATATTAGTAAACTTTACACTCGATCAGTTATATTCTATAAATTTTGTGCTACTTAATTAAACAGTTGATTTGAATTTTTTATAATGTTAATGGCATATTTGCCAAGTAGGAGTTTTGCGAAAACAAAAAAAGTATTGCATAATTTGAGGTGTTAATTAGAAATTTGATGGCAAAAGCTAATTATTTAGCATTAATGGGTAAATATTTGGTCAATTCACAAGGTCTCTTATCATGTCATATTGTCATAATGTCCTAATAAATTCACAATGGTTTTTATTGCTTTTCAAGCAATAAAGATTCATTTAAGATTTTTAGACAGTTGAAGGTCTATAAACAATCAGCTTTTAGCATCAATCGTAGTTCTTTATATAGTCAGATTATAGCTTTATACGTAGGTCTTTATATGGTCATATTTTAGCTTCAATCGGAGGTCTTTAGATAGTCATATTTTAACTTTAATCGAAGGTCCTTATAAAGTCATATTTTTGATTCAATAAAAGGTCTTTAGACATTCAGATTTTAGCTTCAATTGAAGGCCTCTGGATAGTCATATTTTGGCTTCATTTGAAGGTCGATAAACAATCAGCTTTTAGTTTCATTTGAGCAATCAGCTTTTAGTTTAATAGCTTCAATCGTAATTCTTTACATGGTCACATATTAGCTCTAAATCAATGATGCCCAAGCCCTATACTCTTGGTGCTCATTTGTTTTTGTAAATGCTCTTTGCTATAAGCTGTGTGTTTCTATACTCAATAGAACACTCAGGCACTAGTAATATGAAATACACAAACAACTTTGTCTTGTTGGTTTTTTTGTCGTTCTTCAATGTACACACACAAGTGGAAAACAACAACACTTTCGTATGCTTTGCTGGTAAACATTGACGACAGCGATCATCAATGTAGATTTTGTTTTTGTTTATCGTATGGTATTGTTTCAAAAAGTGTGTATTTTTTTCTTTATTCTTTGTATGTTTTGGTTTTTACAACAAAAAAAATTGCATAAAAATTAGTTTTTCTTTAAATGTATTGGTGTTTGCTCTTCCATAAGGAACTTTTGGGTACCTCTGCTCTAAATAAAGGTATTTATACTTCAAGTTTTAGCTTCAATAAAAGGTCTTTAGGCAGTTCTAGTACTAGGTTCAATCGAAGGTCCTTAGATAGTCATATTTTAGGTTCAGATTTAAGGTTCAAACGAAGGTCTGTAGATAGTCATATTTTAGCTTTAATCGAAGGGGTTTAGACAGTCAGATTTTAGCTTCAATTGTAGGTATATATACGGTCAGATTTTAGCTTCAATCGAAGGTATTTAGACAGTATTTATACAGTCAGATTTTAGCTTTAATCGTTGCTCTTTATATACTCAGATTTTATCTTCAATCGTAGGACTTTTTGCAGTCATATTTTAGCTTCAATCAAAGGTCTTGAGGGAGTCAGATTTTACCTTCAATCGAAAGTCTTTGGATAGATATATTTTAGCTTCATTTAAAGGTCTATATACAGTCATGTTTAAGCTTCATTTTAAGGTCTATATACAGTCAGCTTTTAGCTTTAATCGTACGTCTTATGTCTATTTTTGATAGTCATATTTTAGGTTTAATCGAAGGTCTATACACAGTCAGTTTTTAGCTTCAATCGTAGCTCTTTATATAGTCAGATTTTAGAATCAATCAAAGGTGTTTAGACAGTCATATTTTAGGTTCAGTTGAAGGTCTTTATACAGTCAGATTTTAGCTTCAATCGTAGGACTTTATAGAGTCATATTTTAGCTTCAATTGCAGGTCTATATACATTCAGTTAGTCAATCTTAGATCTTTATAACGTCATATTTTAGCTTCAATCAAAGGTCTTGGAGGAGTCAGATTTTAGTTTCAATCGAAGGTCTTTGGATAGTCATGTTTTCAAATGTCTTTAGAATGTACTACATTAGTTTTTAATTTAAAGTCTTGAGAATGTCATATTTATGGTTTAGCCGAAAGTCTTTAGACAGTCATATGTGAGGCCCAAATACAGACATATATACAGTAACATTTTAGCTTTAATTGAAGTTATTTAGACTGTCGGATTTAAGCTTCAGTCGAAGGTCCTTATACAGCGATATTTCAGCTTTACTGGAGGGCCTTTAGACAGTCATATTTTAGCTGTAGATATGTAGGCAGTTATATTTTAGAATCATTTGAAGACCAATATATATTTTAGCTTCCGTCACAGGTATTTAGACAGTCAGACTTTTATACAGTAATTTTAGCTTCAACGGAAAGTCTTTATAGAGTATGAAAGATCTTTTCGAAATACCTTTCTTAACTACTGTGCTCTAAACAAAATTTTAAATTCAGTTTAAATATGCATCGCTATAAATTGTTTATTATTCCCCATAAATTACATTAAAAATCTATAACAAAATTAAATTCCTAAAAGCATGCTAACTTTATTGCATATTTATAATCTAAAACAGACAGCATTTGGTTTTAACTTAAGTGAAAACTTAATATCTACTTACTTTTAACAAAATACCGGCCTAAGAAATATAGCCACAATTTGTTCAACCATAAAAATATAAAACAAAGTTATACACCTTTCAAAGCTTACAATTTGTTTATTATGAAGCATAAAGATTTTATTAGAAAATAATAAACCTTAAAGTGTGCTAATTATTTTTATCCTAAAAGCAGATTAAAATTTAGTACCAAAATTAAACCGTATGGTTTTTAGTAATGAAATAAATGTATTACTTTTCCCTAAAAGTATGCTGCTATCAAAAATAACTATAAAATTTAATTGTTTATAGCCATATCCTCTGGCGTGGCCATTAATAATGTTACTGTGAATCCCTTTAAAAAGTACACACACACACACATTTAAATTGGCCAATACATACACTTTAGCATCGAATGAAAATAAAAATTCTGGGAATTTCTATAAATAGAGACAGAGAGAAAGATGTTGGAAAATACTCTATATAATATTCCATGTTAAAAGCCTGTTTTGGTTGTATTTTATTTCTACCAGCTGCTGCTGTTTATTATGGCCAAACATGTTTGGTTGTGTTGAACGGACAAGAAAAAAATACAATACAATACAAGTAGGCGTTTGTTTGATTATGCACACACACATACATACAAAATATATATGTATAGCGGAAGGATATTAAGGAATAAAGAAAATAAAATATATTGAAGGAAAAAGTTAAATAGACCCATTTTATTTGTTTGTTTGTTTTCCTTTCAGTTATTTTATGTCGAACAATTGTTTTAAATTTATGATTATTGCTAAACAACAAATTGTTACGGCTGTAGTATGCTGCTATCTGCCTGTAGACCCCAAATTGCTCAATTTTTGGCCAACAGCTTTATGCACGCCTGTGTAGTCGGTATTTAAAGTAACATTTGACAGTGTTATTGAACAATAAAATATAGTTTACTATTGATTTAGCATCAAAATGCTTTTGTTAGCATTTAATTTAGGATTTAACACACTATTACATTTTGCCTAATTAATGATCATTTTTACCAAAGTCACCTTAATTTTGGGGCATGTTTCTTTTTCTTGTTGGAACATTTATTTAAATTGTTTTAATGAAATAAAATTAATGATTTTTATTGCTGTTCTTAAGACCATGAATATGCAAAATATGAGAGATCTAATGAATAAATGTTAACAGGTTGTTGAAAGCTGTTGAAAAAATGTGTTACATTTTATATTTTTCTTTGGTAAATAATTTGGCTTTCAAAACTTTATTGCAAGAGATGTTGCTAGAAATAGGCTATTAAGTAGATGGCAGAACGTGTTTCATACATAATGTATTTAAGAAATAAAGGTGGAGATTTAGTTAAACTATTTGGTGAAAATTGTAGAAAGGCCCTTTATGGGGGTCATACGATTAAAGGAAAAATCTGACGGTATAAAAACGTTTGATTAAAGTTAAATGTTTACTTTAGAAAAACTTACGAATGAAGCTAATATCTGAACGTATAAGAACTACGATAGATGGTAAATTCTGAATGAATGTTAAACTATGATTGAATTTCAAAGACCAACTATTGAACATAAAATTTGACTATATAAATGAAGCTAAAATATGACTCTATAAATACCAAAGATAGAGGCTAAAATCTGACTGTATAAACACCTTCGTTTTAAGCTGAAATCTAACTGTATAAAGACAGAAGTTCAAAGCTAAAATCTGACTGTATAAAGAAATGCGATTGAAGCTCGAAAGACCTTCAATGAAGCAAAAATATGATTGAAGCTAAAATTAATATAAAATTTTACTGTCTTAAGACAGTCGATTAAAGCTGAAATATAACTGTCTAAAGATGTGAATTTAGGCTGAAATCTGATGTTATGGAGATCTGACATTGAAGCTTAAATCTGACTGTATAGAGAACTTCAATAGAAACTAAAATATGACTGTAGAAACTCGTTAACTTAAAACTTAAAAATTACTCTATTAAGACCTACGATTGAAGTTAATATCTGACTATATTCAGTCCTTAAATCTGACAGTATTCAGTCCTTAAATAAAATATGAGCGTCTAAACACTGTCGATTAAAGCTAAAATTTTAAGGTTTAAAACTTTCGATTGAAGCTACAATTTGACTGTCTAGAGACGGTCGATAAAAGCTATAATATGACTTTCCAAAGTTCTACGATAGAGCTATACTAAACACCTATGATTGCAGCTAAATACGACCTTTGATTGAATCTAAAATACGATTTTCTAAAGTCTTTCGAATAAAGCTGAATGTATATAAAGACCTTCCAAGTACGAGGGTGAGTCAATAAGTCCGTGACTTTTTGAATTTCCCAGCTCTTAACTAAACGAGCAATACTGCTCCTGTCAACAGACATCAGTCAGTTGTCTCCTATCAAAATTTGAACAAGCTGCGTCATTTAGTTTGTGTTTGACAGCCATTGATAGCAGACTACCTCGTGATTTAAGGAGAAATGGGAAAAAAGTATTCGTCTGCTCATTAAGCATAAAACCCATCACTCAAATAAAGGCTAAGCTTGATAAATACTATGGGAACTCTGCACCATCGATTTCAATGGTAAACAAATGTTTACTGAATTTCATTGTGGTCGTACAAGCACGGAAGATGCCGAATGTTCTGGACGCCCAGTTGAGGTCTCTACAGCCGAAACAATTGGAACAAATCACGCTGTGGTATTGGCCGATCGGAGTTTGAGAGTGCGAAAGATTATGGAAGCCATAGTCATCTCACATGGCTCAGTGGTTTCAATTATAAGTGAGCACTTGGGTATCAAAAAGCTTTACACAAGATGGCTGCCATGTTTGCTCACAAACACTTACACACATAAGCTGTTTCCATGGCAAAAATCTATGAATAAGGCTATGAAATGCTGCCTCATCCGCCCTATTATCCGGATTTAGCCACGAGTGACTATTTCTTGTTTCCAAACCTGAAGAAATGTCTCGGCGGAAAGAGATTTGACTCCAACGATGAAATCATCTCACAAAAATCGCGACTTTGATGATTTCGAAAAATTTTTTTTTTTTTTTTTTTTGGAATGGATAAACAAATTGGAGAAACGTTAGCCAAAGTAAATAGAGCTCCAAGACTATGTTGAAAAATAAAATAATTTTTTTTTTTCCAAAAACCAGTATTTCATTCAAAAAGACACGGACTTTATGACCCACGCTCGTATAAATACGTGCACAGAGAAAACAGATTCGTGATGGCCACCGAATTTGTTGCCAATCGAATGATTCTAACTTAGTGACTTAATTTTACTTTTGTTGCTACAAAATTTAAGAAGGGGTAACAAAATTTTGGTTGCTTCAACCGAAATTTTTTTTTATCAACTGACTATCTGTTGATAGAACCGAAAAATTGTATGTCTGCAACCGAATCATTCGATTGGCATCAATTCGGTTGCTACTACGAATCTGTATTCTCTGTGTACGATTAGTGATAAATAGAATAATCACCTACGATTGAATATAATATATAACTGTCTACAGTCCTTCAATTGAAGCTATAATTTGACTGTAAAAATACCTTCGATTAAAAATAAAATGTGACTGTATAAAAACCTAGGTTTAAAGCTAAAATATAACTTTACTAAAACCAACGATTGAAGCTAATATTTAACTGTATGAAGACCTCCTATTAAAACTAATATATGACTGTCTAAGACCCTTTAACTGAAACTAAGTTCTTTTGAATGTATAAATGAAATCTGATGATGATGATATCTGACTGTAAAAAGACTTACGATTAAATCTAAATTCTGACTGTATAAAGAACAACGTTTGAAGCTAAAAACCTACTGTATGGATACCTAAGGCTGAAGTTAAAACTTTACTGTAAAAATTCATGCGACAGATTGAATAAAGACCATCAATTGAAGTTCTAATATGTTTGCATAAAGACCTTGTAATGAAGATAACATCGGACTTTATAAAGATCTTACGATTAAATCTAAATTCTGACTGTATAAAGAACAAAGTTTGAAGCTAAAAACCTACTGTATAAAGCTAACATCTGATTGTATGGATACCTAAGACTGAAGCTAAAACTTTAGTGTAAAAATTCCTGCCACTGATTGTATAAAGACCATCAAATGAAGTTCTAATATGGTTACATAAAGACCTAGTAATGAAGACAACATCGAACTTTATAAAGACCTTACGGGGAAGCTTAAATATGATTGTAAAAAACTGTAATTAAAGTTAAATCTGAATGCTTAAAAAACATCAGTTGAAGCCAAAATATGGCTATATGAATACTATCAATTTAGACTTAAATACTGCACAAAAGCCTATAATTAAAGCTAAGATATTAAAGAACAACTTGTTTATTATATCACATAACTTTATTATTTCCTCTTTGATTAAAAGTGAACAAAAATTTATAAAAAAAAACTTTTCAGTTTGTTTAATTTGCTAAAAAAAAAGTTGTTTTGTTGCCTTTATTAGAAAAGGAAAGGAAGAGAAAAATTACATAAATAAAAAAAGTATTCTTAGAAGTTTACATTAAAAATTAAACTACACTAAAATATGCAACAGTTTGTTTTAATTAACAAGCCTAAATGTATACATACATATTTTACTGTTTCATTCTGAATGAATATAATTTCTTTGTAAACTTTGCATTTGGTTTCGGTTTTTTTTTTGCTCAACCATGTTTGAAATCATTTTTTCCTGTTGCCGAGTTTTTTTTTTATCTTAATCAAGTACATGTAACTTTTTGAAGACTTTTATTCCAACATTTTTTATAATAAAGGCTATAAAAAATATACATATATTTTTTTAATTAAAAATCCTAAAAGTATGCAAGAGATTTTTATGTAAATTCATGTAAATATTTGTGAGATTTTTAAGATTTGTGTTTTTTTTTTTTTGTTTTGTTGCCTTTTTAGGAAAAGTGTTGTTGTTTTGTTTATTTATGAGCTTAATTTTTGTTTTTGTTTCTTCCTTGCTAGCTTCAAGTGTTTGATGCCAATAAAGATGGACGTCTACAATTATCTGAAATGGCCAAGTAAGTAATGGAGTGTTTAAGTTTCATTTCATTTTGTTAATGTTGTTGTATCTATTGTGGTACTTATTATGTTTTTTGTTATTGTTTTTATTACTTAGCACTTGTTTTAGTGTTTTTATGGAAATCAGTTATAAGTGTGGAAAGCTTAAAAGCTTTTATGATTAAGGAAATGAAAGCTTATTCGAAGAAATTAATGGGGTGTGGTGGTAGGAAGAGGAGGGGTGCGGTGCGGTTGGAGTTATGAAACAGAGTATTATTTTAAATTAGGTACGGTTCTTAGTTTAAGAGAATGTATTTACAAATGTTAGGAATTTTAAAATAATTTGTTTATTTTCTGAGAAGAGATATTAGACTCATAGAGCCTACATTGAATGGCTCGTCTATAGGGTTTTCTAAAGATGTAAAATATGTTGGGAATTACACTTGATAGGACCATTCCTTGTAATTGTACAACACTACCAAGAAAACTACTACTGCAATCTATGTCTGTCAGCGACTTTTTGGTAAAAATTGGGGTTTAAAACCAAAGAACATTTACTGTTTTTTTATTACAGCGATAAGGCCAATAAAAACATATGCCGCCTTGGTATGACGGAATAAAATGGAACAGATGACTGCGAGATCATTTTACTGGGTCCATTAGGACCTGCCTCACTCATACCATTAGGATCTGCCCCACTCATACATCCCACCCTTACATATATTGATAATGGAGGAAGCCTATAGGAGTTCATCCAGACTACCGGGGCTATTCCGTGTAATACCGGGTGATATGGTTGGGCACATGCGTATTCTAGGCATCTTTGGGAATGATCCTAGTATTGCAGAATTAGACTATCAGCCCAATTATGAATAAAAAATTCCCCGGGAGTTTGTTCCCTGGGAGTTTTTTCCCATTGAATTTGAATAGGAAAAATGGGAAATGGGAAAAAACTCCCGGGGAATTATTATTCATAATTGGGCTGTATATGTCACCAACTTTGGTGTTATATAGGAAGTTTAGGGTCCTTATAGCTGATGAGTGGATAAATCAGACATGGTGGCATGTGTGATTTACCTGTAATTGGGGCTGCTATTTATAGGCCAAATTTTCAAAAGAGTATCCCAATGGGTACATTCCCATCAATATTTCAGCCGGATATTTACGCAATTCTTATATGCTTTAATGAATGTTTAAGAAGGAGATTAAGGAATACAAGGATTATAACAAGGATTCTTGTTATGTTGGATTGCCAGGCTGCTCTTAGAGCCTTATCATCATATGAAGTGAGATCTGGTATTGTCATGGTTGGGCACATGCGTATTCTAGGCATCTTTGGGAATGATCCTACTATTTCCGTATCAGACTATATGTCAACAACTTTGGTGTTATATAGGAAGTTTAGGGTCCTTATAGCTGAAAGGGATGGGTGGATAAATCAGACATGGTGGCACTATAACGCCGATCAGGTGTGGTTTAGCGATGGTTCCAAACAGGCTAATGATGTAACTGGGGCTGGTATCCCAATAGGTACATTCCCATCATTATTTCAGGAGGATATTAACGCCATCCTTATATGCTCTAATGAATGTTTAAGAAAGATATTAAGGAATTCTAGGATCCTTGTTATGTCGGAGAGTCTGGCTGCTCTAAGAGCCTTATCATATGAAGTGAAATCTGGTGTTGTTATGGACTGCTGAACATCTTTGAACAAGCTGATTGTCTGGCCAGTAGAGGTGCCCGACGCTCATTCAAAGATACTGATCCTTTCTTTGGCATACCACGTGGATTCACTATGGAACAAAATCGTGGGTAGAATCGAAATTTGCTCGATTTTGCAGTAACTAACCAGGACTTAGACAGTCCAAACGGTTCATTACGCTGTCCAAACGTAGATCTTGAGAATACTAACTGGATTATTCACCGAACACTGTGGTTTTAGTTATCACCAATTTATTTTAGGTACTGTTGAGAAGGAACAGTGTAGGTTTTGTGAACTTCATGCTAAAACTTCTGAACATGTTCTATGCTAAATGGCTCGGAAGGGCCTATATGGCCTCGGGGGATGTAATTATACCCTTCACCATGGTATATAGTTTGTAATTTCTACATTTTTCATTTGCTACCCCACAAAGTATACTACATATTCTGGATCGTTATAAATAGCGAAGTCGATATAGCTATGTCCGTCTGTATGTTGAAATCAACTTTCCGTAGCCCCCAAATAACTTAGAAACATAATTGATACATCAATATATCGGAAAATCTTCCGGCTCGGTCGCTATTTAAAATCGACACAATCGGCCCACAAATGGCCGGAATAACCTCGATTTTTGCCCTATTTTTGATCTATAATAACTAAGTTATTAATATAGACAATACAGATATATAATGATAGATATTTGTAAATCCATTGCAACGATGTATATAAGGCTATAGTAATTTGGACCTACAATTGGTCAAAATCGGGTATAATATTTTTTAACCCGAATTATTTTTTACCAACAAAATGTTTTTATCATACATTTTTTTTCACTAGTAAATTTAAAAAAAAGATTTAAAAAATAATTTGAAAAAAAAAAATTAAAAAAAAACTGAAATAATTTTGAAAAAAATTTTTTTTTTAATTTTGAAAACAATTTGAAAAATTTTTTTTTTTAAATTTTTGAAAAACAATTTTGAAAAAAAAAAAATTAATTTTGTTTACCTAAAATATTTAAAACTTTTATTTTAAAGTATAATTTGGTGAAGATTCGGCACAGCCGAACACAGCTCTCTTACTTGTTTTTTTAAATTTTTTTTTGTTATAAGTTTTTAACCCGAATTTTTTTTTAATAAAAATTTTTTTTTCATGATTTTTTTTATTAATAAATTTTAAAAAATTAAAAAAAACAAATTCGATAAAAAAAATTTTAAACAATTTTGAAAAAATTAATTTTTTTTTTTAAATTTTGGAAAAAAACAAAATTTGTTTACCTAAAAATATTTAA
The DNA here is from genome assembly GCA_942486065.2 of Calliphora vomitoria. Taxonomy (NCBI): domain Eukaryota; kingdom Metazoa; phylum Arthropoda; class Insecta; order Diptera; family Calliphoridae; genus Calliphora; species Calliphora vomitoria. The sequence continues at coordinate 19,007,072 of OW818033.2, read as the reverse complement.
AAGTTGTATTTTAAAGTATAATTTGATGAGGGGTATATAAGATTCGGCACAGCCGAATATAACTCTGTTACTTATTAGTCGCTGAATTACATCATAACAGATTAAGGCTGCATACGCAATGTTAGGATGAAACTTCTTATTAGTCGCAGAGCATGAAGCCTCGCTAATAATAATAAAGGTCTAATAGTTTATGAAAAATATTAGCAATTTTTATTTAAAAAGAAAAAAAATTTCTATTTTCTTTATAAAAATATCTAATTTGCTTATTTTTTTATATTTATAATTTTTTCTTCTCTTGTTTAATTTTCTTTAGATTGCTTCCAGTTAAAGAGAATTTCCTGTGCCGTCAAGTATTTAAGGTAAGTGTTAATAATTCCCTTTAACAATTAAAAATAATGTACAAACAGCAGGTCGGTCTTTTTTTTAAATATTAAAAATAACTTAAATTAAAAAACTAAATGACTTGTATGGAATCTAATTAATAAAAACAATAATTAGTTTTAAAGCTATACATATAACAAAAATTAGTTTAAAAAAAATATATAATTTAAATAAATATAATCTTGCACCCCCTTTAAGAAAATAAACAAAAAACACTTTTCCCCTATCCTCAGCATTAAACTAATAAAAATCTATTTAAAACTGATTATTAGTTTAAAAAAAACAATTTATTTTTTTTAAAATTATTTAAATCTTTATTTATGTTAAATAATTTTAATCTAATTTTCTTTTAAAACCAAAGAAAAATATCAAAAATATGTTTTGAAGCATACTTTTAGTTGCTGCGCAAAAAAAATCACATAAATTTTGAAGCATACTTTTAGTTGTTGTGTTAGAAAACAATTGTCTGTTTAAAATTCGTTTTTTATTCTCTGTTGAATGTTAACACAAATTCCTTAGAATAATAATACTTCCTTATTTCTGTTTTATTTATTACATTTAAATATTACTACTGACATTTCTCTGTCTTAAATTCTAAATATTCTTGTTTTATTATCCCCAAAAATATGCTTTGCTTATATCAGTCTTAAGGAATTGTGTGTGTTTTCGTTTCTCTACTTAAAAGCTTTTTATTTGCATATTTTTTTTTTATATTATTCACTTTTTTTGCGTAAATAAAATATAAGATTAAAATAAAAGAAAATTATTGAGGGGTAATGGAATAGAATTTGTGGAAATTTTTTTCGTGTTTTGCATATTTACACAATAATAAGGGGGACAATTGTGAATTTGGTAACAAAAATATGTATAAAAAGTATTTACAAAATTTTGCTTTTAATATTCTTAAATAAGTTGTTGTTAAAACAAGTTTTAAGAAATTTATTCTATAGAATATTAACTAAACTCTAAGGAAAATCAAATTAAGTATCTTTCTTATAGAGTATTAGTAAAAACAATTCTTTTATATATTTATTTTCTTGTTTGTGTATGACCAGTCAAAACATAAACAATAAATTTCTCTTACCTTAAAGATATGCAATTGTTATTGCTCACACTATAACGCCTAAAAACACTTACAAACTATTTAATATTCCCTTCAACATGATGTTATGGAATATAAAAGTAAGTTAGTCATGCGGTTGGTACTTGGCAGAATATCTGTTTGTGGAGAAAAAATCTTGTGTTTTAGAAAATCAAGTAGATTTAGAGATCCCCTCTGTTTGTTTAAATCAGCTGCTGGAAAACCATAGACAATATACGGACTTTTATGTTGCTTATAAAAGTTACTAAAGCTTTCAAGAATGTCGTTTTTAAAAATGAGCAAAATCGTTGCCTAAATGTCTGAGATATGAGTGAAAAGCTAAGAGTACCTCTTTCAAAGCTGAAATCGGGCAGGTGGACGTACATACACATTAGAATCTTACAAATAGCCAAATCAGTAAAAATTTCTAATTTCTGAAAAAAAGAACACAAAAAAAAACGCTTATTGGATGATAAAACCAAAGTTTAGATAAAATAAAGCAGATTTAAGATTTTCCCTCTGTTAGTTTAAATCAGCTTTACGAAGACCAAAGATAATCTAAGGGCCTTTGTGATTCTTATAAATGTTAGCTAAACTTTCGAGAATATTGCTATTGAAAATGAGCAAAATCTTTTCATAAATGACAGAGATATGAGTAAGAAACCAGAAGTACCTCCGATGTAACCAACATTTCTTTAAGCAAATAATTTTTTAAATTTTCCCAAAATAATAGCTGAAAACCTATGTATTGCCCTACTATTTTGAAATAGAGCTCTACTTATTGGAAATAAACCTCTAATATCATAATGTTAAAAAAAAAAATGGAAACAAAAAGAACACAACAAAGTGCAAACATAAAATGTGCACTAAAAACACAGCTGAAAGGTACATAAGAATCGTTACAGCTGACACTTTAACTTATTATTGTGTCGTTGCATTGTTTATGATCTTAAGTGTATTTTCAGCAGCCAAAAACAAATGTGTATAAGTCAAAAATGTGCATTATAGAAAAAAAAACTAAAAATACCAAAAAGAATGAAAACAATAAAAAAACAACTTGTAAACTAGACCTCAAGACATGAATTTGTCTTTCTTATACAATTTATTTTATTTTTGTCTATCCTAGTACATACTTATAAACTGTGTAGAGGCAACAAAACACTTGTCTAACTAACGAACTAAATAACAAACTAATATTATTATCATTGTTGTGCTCGTCATCATCAAAAGCAATTGTTTACCGCTGGTGCAGCTCTCTGTGTTAGAGAGAATGATGAAGATGATGTCGTTGTTGATACGCCAGCTAACAAGTTTCTAATAGCTAGTGGTTTTTTTTAGCTGATGTTGTTGCTGTTGATTTGCTAAGTATTTTTCGCTATTATTTGTATAAAAATTACATAAAAATTGTAATAAATACAAACGACAAACATATAAAGAGTTCAAGGCTTTTGTGTGATTTGTTTTTTTTTTTTCAAAACAACAATAGCTAAACAGCAAGGTCATGCATGTCTAACAACAGCAATACACAATAAATGAAAGGCATTCAACAAATAATAAAACAAAATGTGAGTGAGAGAAAAAATAAACCATGGAACAGGACAGATTTTCTAAATGGTTGATAACAATTGTTGTGTGTGTTTTAATTGAAGTTGTTGTGTATGCGAATTAAGACAATAAAAATAGTACGTATTTTTGAGCGAAAAATGGTTGTTTGGTCTTTATACTTTTCTGTGTTTAGCAATTAGCGAGTAAAATATTTTACAACAATTTGCAGTATTTCTAGCCGAATCACGTGATATAAATAATGTCTTTGCAGCTGAAATCCTTAAAGACCTCACCATATATCCTTTTTATAAAAATATCTTAAATTTAAATTTTGTTTCCAAATTTTACTCCCCTACTCGTAAGCTTTACATCTTATACAAATTATTTTGCTTAAAATTGAAATTTTTAAAGAAATATGCCTACAATTTCTTGAAAAACTATTTTTTTTAATAAAAGATTTTACTACAACTTGCAGTTTTTATACCCTATTTACATACTGTACATACATTTTTGGTATTTCAAGTCAGAAAAAACTTTGCCATATATCCTTTTTATAAACATATTTTTAATAGAACTTTTTTGGCTTATTTCACTTAAAATTTTGGGAGTTTTACCAAGTGAAACAATTGTTTTGTTAAAAATTTTAAATTTCAAAATAAACATGCCCATTTCTTTAAAAAAAGGACTTTTTGAATAAAGGATTCTCACTACAATTTGTAGTTTTTGTAAGTTAATCATATGTTATACAAAATATTTTTGTAACTAATGTCCTTGAAGAGCGTTTCATATATCCTTTTTATAAAAATATTTTTAATAGAACTTTTTTGGCACATTTCACTTAAAATTTTGGGTGTTTTACCCTGTATAACAATTGTTTTGTTAAAAATTTTAAATTTCAAAATAAACATGCCCACATCTTTTAAAAAAAGGACTTTTTGAATAAAGGATTCTCACTACAATTTGTAGTTTTTGTAAGCTAATCATATGTTATACAAAATATTTTTGTAGCTTCAGTCCTTGAAGAGTGTGTCATATATCCTTTTTAAACAAATATTTTCAAATAAACTATTATTGCATTTTAAACTTAAAATTTTGAAAGTTTTGCAATGTGTAGCAATTATTTTCTTTAAAATTTTAAATCTCAAAATAATTATTCTCATATTTTCTAGAAAAACAAAGTTTTTGCATATAATACTTAGCTACAATTTGACGTTTTTGTGGCCTATTTATATGCTAGAAATAAATTTTGTTTAGCTCAATTCTTTGAAGTATTCGCCATATATCCTTTTTACAAACAAATTTTAAATTTTAGTATTTATGCATTTTTAGCATACGATTTTAAGAGTTTTATAATGAGCAAACATTTTTTAGTAATGAATTTTAATTCTTAAAATAAATAAAACCCTACCTTTTAGAAAAATTAACTTTTTGCATAAAATATTTTACTACAATTTGCAGATTTTATAGCCGATTTATACAATATGCTAAATTTTGTTGTAGCTTAACTCCTCAAAAACTTTGCCATATATCCTTTTTATAAAAATATTTAAATATGTATTTTTTTGGCACATTTTACTTATAATTTTGAGAGTGTCGCAGTATACAAAATTTACTTTGTTTAAAATTCTGAATTCTGAAAATAATTTCAAATTTCAAATAATTCCTTGAAAAATTATTTTTTTAAATAAAATATTTTACTACAACTTTCAATTCTTGTAACCAATTAATATGCCATACAAAAATTGTTTGTAACTTAATGCCTTGAAAACTTCATTATATATCCTTTTTTTACAAATTTTCTAAATTAATTTTTTTCTACATTTCACTAAAAAACAATTGATTTGTTCCGAACATTAAAATAGTTTTGTTGAAAATTTAAAATTTTAAAATAAATATGCCTATAGTTCTTTTCATAAACACATTTTTTTGAATACAAGATTATACTACAAGTTACAGTTTGTGTAGACCATTCACATAGTGTATATAAATTTTTTATATTTTAAGTCCTTAAAGATGGAACCATATATCCTTTTTATAAAAAATAATCAAAAACTTTTCGAATTTTTTACATGCTTCTAATAAATCACGAAATTTACGATAAATAAATAAATTTTGTTCCAAATTTAAAATTTGAAAATAAATTTTCTTGGAATAATAATTTTTGAATAAATTAAGCCATTACAATTTGCTGTTTTTGTAGACGATTTATTGGCTATAAATAATTTTAGTGTATCCTCTGTACTTAAAGACTTCACCATATATCCTTTTTTAAATCCAAATTGTTATGAAAATTTGAAACAAATTTCAGCACAAGTTGCTGTTTTTGTATATGATTTATAGACTATAATTAATTTGTATATATCTTTTGTATTTAAGGACATCTTCATATATCCTTTTTTAAAACCAAATTGTTGTGAAAATTTCAAACGCTATGACAAACTTATTATTTTATATAACGTTATCATAGTAGTACAGAATACAATAGTAGCCGCCTTAATGTATGCTTTAAAGTAGATCAACAATTTTAATATGTATAGAGAAATGACAGTTGTTTATATTCAAACCCACTGTGCTTTTATACAAACACCACATATGTAGATGATTTGTTCATTGTATATGAACGTTTTTCTTTTATTTCTCCAGTCGTAGTTTGTATTCACTGTCTCTGAGTGGCAGGTTGTATAATTTTCTTTAATTTCCATTATATATTTTTTTCATAACACTTTGCTTGTGTTTATGTGTGTGTCTGCTTATGGGATACTGTGTGTTTATATGCATGTGTGTTATAAGCCGGTATGTGGTTTCGGAAGAAAAAGGTAATTACCAACATGTGTCCTCGCTTTTTTGACTTTAAACAAAAAAAGCTTTTAACTTTTAGTTGTTTTTCTCTCTACTCTCAACCCAGCATGTGCTAAGCTGCTAATAAATAAAAAAAAGAGAAACATAATGGTTGTGTTTTTTCCGGTGTTAAACTTAATAACGGTAGATTAAAATAGACAACAAGTCACCGATAAACATAAACAACTTTTATATAAGTCATAAAACCCAAAGGACATCGAAAGGTAAATAGTTGAGCAAATTTTGAAACTGAAACTAAGCATTTAGTAACTCGTAATAAAGATATCTTTCATATGAAAAACCTTATTAAAAATTTCGCCAAGTATCAATGATAGAATAATAATTGTTTGAAATTTTATCTTCAAATAATTTAAAACATTAAGAACGTGGTTATTTCTCTAGAATGTTGGTATATTTTCCATATAAATTCTCTTAAACATAGTGGCGTATACTTGTCTTATATTTTATATATTAATTAAATATTAATCATACGTACAGTTAGTTGTATTGATTGTAAAAATACTAATATTAAAAGCTTCTACATAAAACTATATTTTTTGGAATATTACGAAAGACAAGACTAAATTTAAGGAAAAATTTTTCAAGAAACATGATAATTACTTAGTTTTTTGAAAAAATATTCTCAAAAACTTTCTATAAAAACGTTGAACAATAAGACATTTTCATATTTCACTTAACATTTTGGAAGTTTTGCCTTGTATAAACATTTTTTTGTTAAAAATTTTAAATTTTTAAAATAAACATGCCCATACCTTTTTTAAAAAAGGACTTTCTGAATAAAATATTTTACTACAATTTGCAGTTTTTGTAAACGAATCACATGGTATACAAACTATTTTTTTAACTAAAGTCCTTGAAGAGTGTATCATATATCCTTTTTATACAAATATTTTCAAATAAACTTTTATTGCATTTGAAACTTTTGCAATGTGTAAAAATTCTTTTGTTTAAAATTTTGAATCTCAAAATAAATATGCTCGTATTTTCTAGAAAAACAAACTTTTTGCATATAACATTTAACAACAACTTGCAGTTTTTGTGGCCTATTCATGTGGTAAAAATAATTTTTTTGTAACTCAAGTCCTTGAAGACTTCGCCATATATCCTTTTTACGAACTTATTTTAAATTTTAGTATTTTTGCACACTTAACTTAAAATTTTGAGAACTGTACAATGTACAACAATTTTTTAGTAGTAATTTTTAAATCTAAAAATAAATATGTCCCTACTTTCTAGGAAAATTAACTTTTTGAATAAAATATTTTACTACAATTTGCAGATTTTTTAGCCGATTTATACAATATGCTAAATTTTGTTGAAGCTTATGTCCTCGAAAATTTCGCCATATATCCTTTTTATAAAAAATATCTAAAATTGTATTGTTTTTGCTCATTTTACTTAAAATGTTGACAGTGTTGCAATATATAAAAACTATTTTGTTTAAAATTCTGAATTTCAAAATAAATATGTATAATTCCTTGAAAAAATTACTTTTTGAATAAAATATTTTATTACAACTTGCAGTTCGTGTGACCGATTAATATGACATACAAAAAATTTTTGTAATTTAATGTCTTGAAAACTTCACCATATATCCTTTTTATAAAAATTTTGTAAATTAAATTTTTGCTACATTTTACTTCAAAGCAATTAATATAGTACTTAATATTTTCAAATAAACTTTTATTCCATTTTAAACTTAAAATTTTGAATGTTTTGCAATATATAACAATTCTTTTGTTGAAAATATTTAATCTCAAAATTAATATTCTCATATTTTCTATAATAACTAACTTTTTGCATAATAATATTGCAATTTTTGTGGCCAATTTATATAATATTTTAAGTTTTTTTTTTTTTTGAAGTTTTTAAAACATTTTCAAGAGATTTCCATAAAAATCTTCCATTAACATATATATTTGCACATGTACTAGAACAATAAGATATTTTAACACAAACCTTTAATTTAAATTAAATTTGCAGCCATTGGATTCACAAGGTAACCTCCTTTTTGCCCTTCACTGTAGTTACATGAATTCATGTAAGTGTGTCTCTCCCTCTCTTGTGATTCGGTTACTAAAACCGGATGTTTTGTAACAAACATGTGAAATTTATAATACTATTTGTTGTCGTTGTTGTTTAGCTTCTTTGGCTCTGTCCTAGGCCACTGTTTCCGTTTCCGTTTTTAAGGTTTTCCTCTTTTAATTGTCATTACAGTTGAAAATGTTCGTTTCTTTTTATTGTTATTGCTGAAATTGTGGCCAAATGAAAAATGTTATTTTCGTTTATACATTATTTGTTAAATTGGGCGAAAATAATGTTTGTTTTTCCTGTACACATTTGTGCATTTTAGTAACAATCGTATGTTTTGCTGAAATATAAAGACATTTAATGTTTTGAGTGTAATTAAAACAGTTTAGTAGAACATTTCTTTTACTTCATGGGATCTTTTGTCTGGTTAAATTATTTTCAAGAACATTATTCTCAACGAATTTCAACTAAAATTTATAAATAAAATATTAAATAAATTCAAAATAGATACATCCTATTTAATAAATATTTATTTAACTTAAATTTGTTTAAACGTTTCACCTAAACACTGACTTGTTTTTACCGTAACATAATAGAGGCTTTCATGAAAACTACTACAGTATGAAGTTTTTGTAGGCGATAATATAATATAAACAAATTTCTTGTAGTTTAAGTTCTTAATGGTTTAATATAATTTTGTAATTTTTTTTTTAACTATTTTAAATTAAAAGTTTTTGTTTAAAACTATTTTGAAAAAAAAATTAACTTCAAAATAAATACGTGTCTACTTTCTTGAAAAACTTTCCTTTTGAACAAAACATCTTGCTACAATTTGCAGTTTTTGTAAGCAAATCATATGCCATACATTTTTTTTAATTTAAGTCCTTGAAAACTTCACCATATATCCTTTTTATAAAGATTATATTAAACTTAAGTTTTTTTTGTGTAACTCTCAAATCTTTCGTGTTTTTCCTTACGAAATATGTACTTTGTTTGAGTGAATTTTTAAATTTCAAAATAAATGCGCCACTACATTCTTGTAAAACTCACTTTTTAGATAAAAAATTTCACGACAATTTGCAGTTATTGTAAACTAATCATATGCTGTATTAAAATGGTTTGCAACTTTAGCCCCTGAAAATTTGGCCGTATATCCTTTTTTTAAATATTTCTTAAATTCTGAATTTTTTGAACGTATCTCATAAATATTCGCTAGTTTTACCATATTATAAACTTTTTTTACTGAAAGTTTAAATTTCGAAATAAATATGGGCATATTTTCTTGAAAAACTTTGTTTTAGATAAAACACATATACCACAATATGTAGTTTTTACAAACGAATCAGATGGTATGAAACTAGTTTTTGTAACTAAAGTCCTTAAAAACTTTGCCATATATCCTTTTTATAAAAAATATTTTAATTATTATTTTTGGAACTTACCTCACATAAAATCTGTCGGGCTTTCCAATTGTAGTACTTTATTTGAGTTAAAATTTAAATTTCAAAATAAATATGGCCATACTTTCTGAAAAAACTTATTTTTTAAATAAAAAATTTTACAACAATTTGAAGTTTTTGCAAACGAATAATATGCTCTACAATTTTTTTTTTTAACTTAAGTCACTGAAAACTTTGCCGTATATCCTTTTTATAAAAAAATATATTAAATATTATTTTTGGAACTTAGCTCACATAAAATCTGCCGGGTTTTCCAATTGCAATACATTGTTTGAGTAAAAATTTAAATTTCAAAATAAATATGGCCATACTTTCTGGAAAAACTTTCTTTATAAATAAAAATTTTTACTACAGTTTACAGTTTTTGCAAACGAATAATACGCTGTACAAAATTTTTTGGAAACTTAAGTCCCTGAAAACTTTGCCATATATCCTTTTTATAAAAATATATTAAATATTATTTTTGGAGCTTAATTCACATAAAATCTCGCGGGTTTTTACTATTGTAATACTTTGTTTGAGTAAAAATTTAAATTTCAAAATAAATATGGCCATACTTTCTATAAAAACTTACTTTTTAAATAAAAGATTTTACCACAAGTTGCAGTTTTTGTAAGCGAGTCATATGCTGTATTAAAATTGTTTGCAACTTAAGTCCTTGAAAACTTTTCCATATATCCTTTTTATAAAAATATTTAAAATTTTATATTTTTTGCATATCAGAAATGAAATCCAGATGATTTTTTATGTGTAATACTTTGGTTGAGTAACGTTTTAAATTTCAGCAATTGCTTTCTTGAAAAACTTACATATTAGATAAAAAATTTTTATATGATTTGCAGTACTTGTGACCGAATTATGTGCTGTACAAATATGTTTTGTAAAGTAAACCGTTTAAGACTACACCATGGTTTTTTTCCACGTATCCCTTAAAAACTAAAAATTTTATATATTATAATTAATATGCCTAAAATTTCTCTAAAACATACTTCTTGAATAAATGATAGTACTACAAGTTGCAGTTTATATAGGGTATTCACACACTATGTATACATTTTGAGTACCTTAAGTTATTACAGATTCCACCATATATCCTTTTTATAAAATTATTTGAAATTTAAATTTTTGCAAGTTTCACTTAATAAAATGCAAGTTTTAAACTGAATCAAAACTGTTTTGTTTAAAATTTTAAAATAAATATGGTTATAATCTCTAGAGAAACATGATTTTTTCATAAAAGGTTTCGCTAAAATTTGCAATTTTTTTGGATAATTAACACAATGTAAATAATTTTATTGTAACTTTAGTTCTTAAAAATTTGCAATATATCCTTTTTAAAAATATTTTAAATGATATTTTGCCTTGCAAATTTAAATCTTTCCAAATTTACCTTGTCCTAAACAGTTTTAAAGCAAATTAAAATTTCAAAATAAATTGGACCGTATTATCTTCAACAACAAACTTTTTGATTTAAATATTGTAGTACAATTTGCAGTTTTTATAAGCGATTCATATGCTATACATATGTTTTTTATAACTTGATAAATTAGAAACTTCTTCATATATCCTTTTTATAAAAATATTAGAAACTTAAATTTTTTTGCAAGTTTCATTTAATAAAACGCAAGTTTTACACTGATTTTTCAAAATAAATATGGACATACTGTCTAGAAGAACTCGATTTTTAAATAAAAGATTTCGTTACAATTTGCAGTTTTTGTGGAAGATTAACAAAATATAAATAATTTGTTTGTAACTTTAGTCCTTTAAGGATTTGAAATATATTCTTTTTTAATATTTGAAATGGCGTTTGTCTCTGCTTAATTAAATTAAAATCTTGCGAGATTTACCTTGTCCAAAACAGTTTTAAAGCAAATTAAAATTTCAAAATAAGTAGGTCGTAATATTTTTAAAATCATACTTTTTGTAAATTGTTATACTACAACTTGCAGTTTTTATAAGTGATACATATGGTATACATAAGTTTTTTGTAACTTAATACCTTAGAAACTTCTTCATATATCCTTTTTTTAAAAATGTTTAAAATTATTTTTTTTTTTGCAAGTTTCTCTTAATAAAACGCTAGTTTTACACTGAATAAAAAGAGTTTTGCTTGAAATTAAAAATTTCAAAGCAAATATCGTCATACTTTTTAGCAAAAGGCGATTTTTGCATAAACCATTTAACTACAATTTACAGTATTTATTGTCGATTAATATGCTATGCATAAGTTGTTTGTAGCGTGATACCTTAGAAACTTCTTCATATATCCTTTTCATAAAAATATTTAAAATTAATATTTTTTGCAAGTTTCTCTTAATAAAACGCTAGTTTTACACTGAATGAAAAGTTTTTTGTTTGAAATTAAAAATTTCAAAACAAATATTGTCATACTTTTTAGCAAAATGCGATTTTTGCATAAACGATTTAACTACAATTTACAGTATTTATTGTCGATTAATATGCTATAGAAAAAATGTATGTAAATTATGTCTTTGAACAATGTACCATATATCATTTTAATAACAATATCGAAAATGTTGCCTTAAAACAGAGTAAACATCACAGTGGCGTATGCTTGTTATTTGATTTATCTATTTATTAAATATAATACATACGAGTACATTGGTTTGATGTACATATTTAAAAAACTACTGATCCGCTTGATATATACAGTGCGTTAACGTCAACACACCATTTCGTCAACATCCCAAAATGTCAACACCTTTTTATTGACATTATCTACTCTAAAACATCAACCAACCCACAAAGCTCTAAAACGTAATTTCTAAATAAAACAAAATTTTAGGTTTATTAACAATTAAAATACATATGTACATTCATTGTATGTTATTAGTTCCGAAAAGGTATATAGTATAGAAATGTATACAAAGAAAACAGATTCGATTGATTCGGTTGTACAAACAGAATTTTTCGATTCTATCAACAGAAAGTCAGATAAAGAAGAATTTCGGTTGAAGCAACCGAACTTTTGTTATCCCTTCTAAAATTTTGTAGCCACAACTGTAAAATATGCTCACTAAGGTAGAATCATTCGATTGGTAACAAGTACAGTTGCTACTACGAATATGTTTTCCCTGTGTTGTTACATAGTTTTTAATTTGGAAACCTTTTTTTTTGATTTTCTTTTTGTTTGGTTTTAATTAATGATTAATAAAAACGCTTTAAGCTACAGTAATATTTTGATTTTAATTTGCACATTCATAAATGTCAACAATCTGATATACGTCAACACTCGCTGTTTTAATTAGTTGGTTAGTTATCCGGAGCGCACTGTATAGAAATTCTCTTAGTCACAGTGACGTATACTTGTTATTTATTTCTTTTATTAATTAAATATTAAACATACGTACAGCTGTTCCTAAACTATTGAACCGATCGGTGGCGTATACTTGTTATTTTTTTGTTTTTAGAATTAAATATTAAACATACGCACTGTTGGTGTGATATATCTTCTAAATCATAAATTAAAACATTATTGATTCGGTAAAGAGGTAAATTTATATCAATTGGTATGACTTTATCTTATAGAAATCATTTAGAAAAATTAGCTGTGATCTAAGTATGCTTCAAAATGGATAGGATTTTTTGTTAATACATTTTATTATGATTTAAACAAAATTATGCTTTATTAAGTTTAGTTTTTAATGATTTATAAAATTATAAGGATTTTGTTTTAAATTCTAATTTATGCTTAAAATTCTTTAATATAAAACACAACTAACCTCCAACAAAACCTCTTCTGCATTGTGTATAAAAACTAACTTAAGTTTTATTATCTAGTCTGTATAAGCAAATTATCCCAAACTTTAAACAGCAATAACAACAAAACCGACCACAATAAGTACTTTTTTGTTATAATTTTTTCTAATTTTTTTCTTCTTTCCCCTTTTTTCCCCCTCTTTTGTGTTTCTTACTCTTCATGGTTTTTCCTTTAACCACCAACAACAACTGTAAACTATTTTTTTAATCACCCCTTTGTACAATATATGTTTAAAAAAAAACACACACACACAACTAAACCACTTTACATTTTAATTGAAATAATGATAAATTTTCTTTTTATAAATTTCTATAAAAAACAATTAAATTAATGCATCATGTATGAAACACAAAAATGCACGTGAACAAAATTTAAAAATTCTAAATGGACTTTTTTCGCAACTTTTTTTTTTTAAATTTCCAAAAAATTTAAATACACAACAAAATATTTCCTTTAAACCTAAAAATTCTTTAATAATTTTTATTAAATCCTTATTTAACAAAATTCTTCTTGAAAATTTCTTAAAATTTTAAAAATATTTTATTTAATTTTATAATAATTTGTATAAAATTCCTAACTAAATAACTTCAATTTAAAAACAATGCCTTTTTCATTAAAAAACAAACAACTAAAAATTGTTTATTTTAAACAAAAAAATGCACTCACTACTTACAACACACACATACTTTAAAAACTACTTATATATAAAACACTCAAACAACTACATCCTCACTTAATTGCTACACGTTGATAAAACAACAACATCAATAATAACAACTACTACTACTACAAAAACAACTATAACCACAATAACAATAATAAATAGGAAGGTATTGAAGTAAGTACCTCTAGTAAACCTCTACCAAACACCCATTAAAATAAAAAAATAACAAAAAAGAGAAAAAAAAAAACAATAAAATAAAAATTGTAATTCTGTTTCCGTTTTAATAATTATTTTCCATTTTTTTACAATGTGTTGGTGTTAATTGTTCAAACTTACTTTATTTTCAGTTAAACATTTTAAATTTAATTTCAAATCCTTAAATTTAAAACAAAATTGTTTTACAAATTTAAAGCTTCATTAGTTTTATGCATTTGCTTGCAATTTATTTACAACAAATTAGTTTAATTTAAATATAATAGTTTAACCAAAAATTTATGGTTGAAATGCATGTAATTTTTTTAGTTGAAAATTAGTTTCATTTTTAGTTTTAGTTGTTTGTTATTATGTAGATTAGTTAAATATCAATTAAGTATAAACATGTACATATATATAAATGAAAATGTATAGTTTTTTTTTTTTTTTTTAACAAATATTCAAAACTTTGAATTAAACAAGACTTGTAAGTGTAACACTTTGTTGGAGTAAAGTTTTTTAATTTCCAAAAAAAAAAAAAAAAATACACCCATACTTTCTTGAAAAAGTTATTTTTTAGATAAAATAATTTACTACAATTTGCTGTTTCCATTCATGATTTATATAATATTCTTAAATTTTTAGTAAATTAAGTTCTTAAAAATGTCCCCTTATATCCTTTTTTTTGATATATCTTAAATTTAAAATTTGTGCACGTTTTACATAACAACAAGCGAGTATTACCATGTTATATAAATTTTTTTACAAAACGTTTAAATTTCAAAATAAATATGACCATATTTTCTGGAAACAATTTACTTTTTAAACAAAATACTTCACTACAATTTGCAGTTTATGTAAGCTAATCATATGTTATATAAAATTTGTTTCTAAATTAAGTCCTTGAAAACTTCACCATATATCCTTTTTATGCAAATGTTATAAATTTAACGTTTTGTAATTAATTCTCTTAGAATATTGCGAGTTATTTAATATGTAATTCTGTGTTAAAGTAAAATTTTAATTTTCAAAATAAATATGGCTATACTTTCTTGAAAAACTTAATTTTTTTATAAAAGAGTTTAGCACAATTTGCAGTTTTTGTAAACGAATCATATGCCATACAAATATTGCTTGTTAACTAAATCCTAGAAAACTTCTCCATATATCCTTTTTCTACAAATGTTTAAAATTTATTTTATTGTGCCTTATTCACACAAAATCTTTCGATTTATTCAATGTTTAATACTTTGTTTAAGTAAAGTTTTAATTTTAAAAAAATATATGCTCCTATTTTTATGAAAAACTTTTTATATAAAAGATTATACTAAAATTTGCATATTTTGTGTCCGAATCATATACTATACAAAATTTGTTTCTAGCTTAAGTCCTTGAAAACTTCACCATATATCCTTTTTATACAAATAATATAAATTTATCGTTTTGAACTTAATTCACACAAAATCATGCGAGTAAATCAACGTGTAATACTTTGCTTAAGTAAAGTTTTAATTTTAAAAATATATATGCCCCAACTTTTATGAAAAAATTACTTTTTATATAAAAGAGTACACTACAATTTGCATATTTTGTGTCCGAATCATATGCTATACAAAAATTGATTCTAACTTATGTCCCTAAAAAGTTCACCATATATCCTTTTTATACAATTGTTTTAAATTCAACTTTATGTGCTTAATTCACACAAAATATTAGGGAGTTATTAAATTTGTAATATTTCCATAAAGTAATGTTTTAATTAAAAAATAAATATCGCCCTACTTTTTAGAAAAACTAACTTTTTATATAAATAAGTTAAGAACAATTTGCAGTTTTTTTAAACGAATCATATGCCATACAAATATTTTTTGTAATTTAAGTCCTAGAAAACTTCTCCATATATCCTTTATCTACAAATATTTTAAATTTATTTGATTGTGCTTAATTCAGACAAAATATTCAATGTGTAATACTTTGTTTAAGTAAAGTTTTAATATTCAAAATATATACGGCCCTATGTTCTTCAAAAACTTACTTTTTTTAATAAAAGAGTTTACTACAACTTGCAGTTTTTGTGGCTGAATCATATGCCATACAAAATTTGTTTGTGAATTGAGTCATTGGAAACTTCTCCATATATCCTTTTTATAAAAATATTTAAAATTTAATTAATTATTACATATCCCACATAAAATTTTCCAAGCTATTCCATGCGTAATACTGAATTTGAATATAGTTTTTAATTTTAAAATAAATATTCCAATAATCTCAATAAAAATTTACTTTTTCGCTAAAATATCTGACTACGATTTGTAGTTTTTATAGCCGATTTATATAACATTCATAGATTTTTTGTAATTCATGTCTTTAGAAACTTTTACATATATCCTTTTTATACATTTTTTTGTAACATTAAAATTTTTGCAATATGTCCATCCTTACTTAAATATCTTACTTTTTAGATAAAAGTTTTGACAGCAATTTGTAGTTCTTGTGGACGAGTCATATGATATACAACATTTCTTAGAAATTGAATGTTTGAAAAATCTATCATATATCCTTTTTCTAAAAGATTGTTAAAAATATCTTACAAGAACTACAATAGAATTACTTAACTTCCAAATTAAAATATTTTTGGAAAAACTGTTTAAAATTTTTACTTCCTTGCCATTTATATTTTATTAACTTAAAGGCAACTTCAAAACCACTAACAGTTTTGCATAATTTCCTAAAACGGTAAAAAAAAAATACTTAAACTGCTCTTTAAAAAAAAACCTCCAAAAACTTTTACTTCATTTCCCTTAAAGTAGCAGCACTCTGCTGCAACAACCAATTAAATTTCTATATTAATGATAAATACAACAACTCGTAATTCTACTCAAGAACAAGTTTAACGGAATGCAGTCATACATGCAAACAGACACACGCATTTATATAGAAAGTCATTCGTTACAGCTTAAAAAGCTATTAAGACATTAAATTATACAGCACTCAAGCTCACACATACAACATGCACACTTAATTTCAAATAAAAGTGAGATAAATAGAGGAGAAAAATAAATGTTGCACGTATTTTAGCGTTAGTTTTTTTTTTTCATTTTGAAATTTTTGTAGTAGTTTTGCCATGAATGCGCTTTTAAATGACTTCTATTAAAAATAAATTAAGTTTGAATAAAGTCACAAAAAAAACCAAGAGAATGAAACAATAAGGAATAATGAAAATATTTATACAGCTACATGCTTTAAAAAAATTGCATTTTTATGTTTTAAAAACTAGGTAACAAGCCTTAGGGAGTGTCATTAGGTTTCTTCTATATATATGTCTCTTATAAATTAAGAAAAATTCAAATATTACAAAAATTTCCTTCCACTCTTTAGTGACAAAAGTTGTAAACATGTAAAATAAATTATACATTTATTTTATTAACAATTTATATGACCAAAAGGCATCTTTACAGACTCTCTGGCGCTTTAAGTATTTTAAACAAAATATATTTTTTTTACATATTCACACACATACACTAACAGACTAGGGGGTGTCTGCCAGACTGAAAGTATACTCTACTTTATCATTGTGCAAATGTTAAAGCAGTAGCTTTTATGCGAAGCTGGAAAAAATTCATATATTTTATATTCAATTTGAAAAACAAAATTTTAATGCAAATATTGTACAGAGTGCTTATACATGCAACTTTATTACACATATGAATATATTAAAAAAAAGTTTGTTTTTCTATTTTTTGTTTGGTAAAATATGCACATTTTTAAAATCTTTAATGTGAAAAAGTGAATAGGGATGCCAAGTTGTTAAAATGGAACTAGAACCTGAACCTAAACTGCACCTTAACCAAAACAGGAACTAGATCCTAAACTAGCACCTGAAGTAGAACCTAAACTAGAATCTTAACTAGAACCTGAAGTATTACCTGAACTATAACCTGAACTAAAACCGGAACTAGATCCTAAACTAGCACCTGAAGTAGAACCTAAACTAGAATCTTAACTAGAACCTGAAGTATTACCTGAACTATAACCTGAACTAGAACCTGAACTAGAACCTGAACCAGAACCTGTACTAGAACCTGGACTAGAACCTGAACTAGAACCTGAACTAGAACTTGAACTAGAACCTGGACTAGAACCTGAACTAGAACCTGAACCTGAACTAGAACCTCGACTAGAACCTGGACTAGAACCTGAACTAGAACCTGAACTAGAACCTAAACTAGAACCTGAACTATAACCTGAACTAGAACTGGTACTAGAATCTGAACTAGAACCTGTACTAGAACCTGTACTAGAACCTGGACTAGAACCTGTTCTAGAACCTGAACTAGAACCTGAACTAGAACCTGAACTAGAACCTGAACTAGAATCTGAACTAGACCCTAACTAGAACCTGAACTAGAACCTGGACTAGAACCTGTACTACAACCTGAATTAGAACCTGGACTAGAACCTGGACTAGAACCTGGACTAGAACCTGTACTAGAACCTGAACTAGAACCTGAACTAGAACCTGAACTAAAACCTGAACTAGAACCTGAACTAGAACCTGGACTAGAACCTGTACTAGAAACTGAACTAGAACCTGTACTAGAAACTGAACTAGAACCTGAACTAGAACCTGAACTGGAACCTAAACTAGAACCTGTACTACAACCTGAACTAGAACCTGGACTAGAACCTGTACTAGAACCTGTACTAGAACCTGTACTAGAACCTGAACTAGAACCTGAACTGGAACCTGAACTAGAACCTGAACTAGAATCTGAACTAGAACCTGAACTAGAACCTGAACTAGCACCTGAACTAGAACCTGGACTAGAACCTGGACTAGAACCTGGACTAGAACCTGTACTAGAACCTGAACTAGCACCTGAACTAGAACCTGGACTAGAACCTGTACTATAACCTGAACTAGAACCTGGAATAGCACCTGTACTAGAACCTGTACTAGAAGCTGAACTAGAACCTGAACTGTAACCTGAACTAGAACCTGAACTAGAATCTGAACTAGAACCTGGACTAGAACCTGTACTAGAAACTGAACTAGAACCTGTACTAGAAACTGAACTAGAACCTGAACTAGAACCTGAACTGGAACCTAAACTAGAACCTGTACTACAACCTGAACTAGAACCTGGACTAGAACCTGGACTAGAACCTGTACTAGAACCTGAACTAGAACCTGAACTAGAACCTGAACTAGAACCTGAACTAGAACCTGAACTAGAACCTGAACTAGAACCTGAACTAGAACCTGAACTAGAACCTGGACTAGAACCTGAACTAGAACCTGAACTGGAACCTAAACTAGAACCTGTACTACAACCTGAACTTGAACCTGCACTAGAACCTGGACTAGAACCTGTACTAGAACCTGAACTATAACCTGGACTAGAACCTGTACTAGAACCTGAACTAGCACCTGAACTAGAACCTGACTAGAACCTGTACTAGAACCAGAACTAGAACCTGAACTAGCACCTGAACTAGAACCTGGACTAGAACCTGTACTAGAACCTGGACTAGAACCTGGACTAGAACCTGAACTAGAACCTGGACTAGCACCTGTACTAGAACCTGTACTAGAACCTGAACTAGCACCTGAACTAGAACCTGGACTAGCACCTGTACTAGAACCTGAACTGGAACCTGAACTAGCACCTGAACTAGAACCTGGACTAGAACCTGGACTAGAACCTGGACTAGAACCTGTACTAGAACCTGAACTGGAACCTGAACTAGCACCTGAACTAGAACCTGGACTAGCACCTGTACTAGAACCTGAACTGGAACCTGGACTAGCACCTGGGGGGTTACTCCCTAATTCGATTCGAAAGGAAATTGTTTCGAATTGCAATGTATTTAGCACACATTTTCGAACATTTCCGTTTTCGGATTCAGTTACGCGGTAACCTCCCTGTACTAGAACCTGAACTGGAACCTGAACTAGAACCTGGACTAGAACCTATACTAGCACCTGAACTAGAACCTGGACTAGCACCTGTACTAGAACCTGAACTGGAACCTGAACTAGCACCTGAACTAGAACCTGTACTAGAACCTGAACTAGAACCTGGACTAGCACCTGTACTAGAACCTGTACTAGAAGCTGAACTAGAACCTGAACTGGAACCTGGACTAGAACCTGTACTAGAAACTGAACTAGAACCTGTACTAGAAACTGAACTAGAACCTGAACTAGAACCTGAACTGGAACCTAAACTAGAACCTGTACTACAACCTGAACTAGAACCTGGACTAGAACCTGGACTAGAACCTGTACTAGAACCTGAACTAGAACCTGAACTAGAACCTGAACTAGAACCTGAACTAGAACCTGAACTAGAACCTGGACTAGAACCTGTACTAGAAACTGAACTAGAACCTGTACTAGAAACTGAACTAGAACCTGAACTGGAACCTAAACTAGAACCTTTACTACAACCTGAACTAGAACCTGGACTAGAACCTGGACTAGAACCTGTACTAGAACCTGAACTAGAACCTGGACTAGAACCTGTACTAGAACCTGAACTAGCACCAGAACTAGAACCTGGACTAGAACCTGTACTAGAACCTGAACTAGAACCTGAACTAGCACCTGAACTAGAACCTGGACTAGAACCTGGACTAGAACCTGGACTAGAACCTGTACTAGAACCTGAACTAGCACCTGTACTAGAACCTGAACTAGAACCTGAACTAGAACCTGAACTGGAACCTGAACTAGAACCTGTACTAGAACCTGTACTAGAACCTGAACTAGAACCTGGACTAGAACCTGGACTAGAACCTGGACTAGAACCTGGACTAGAACCTGTACTAGAACCTGAACTAGCACCTGAACTAGAACCTGGACTAGAACCTGGACTAGAACCTGGACTAGAACCTGAACTGGAACTTGAACTAGCACCTGAACTAGTACCTGGACTAGAACCTGGACTAGAACCTGGACTAGAACCTGTACTAGAACCTGAACTAGCACCTGAACTAGAACCTGGACTAGAACCTGGACTAGAACCTGGACTAGAACCTGGACTAGAACCTGAACTGGAACCTGAACTAGCACCTGAACTAGTACCTGGACTAGAACCTGGACTAGAACCTGTACTAGAACCTGAACTAGCACCTGAACTAGAACCTGGACTAGAACCTGGACTAGAACCTGGACTAGAACCTGTACTAGAACCTGAACTAGAACCTGTACTAGAACCTGTACTAGAACCTGAACTAGAACCTGGACTAGAACCTGGACTAGAACCTGGACTAGAACCTGTACTAGAACCTGAACTAGCACCTGAACTAGAACCTGGACTAGAACCTGGACTAGAACCTGAACTGGAACCTGAACTAGCACCTGAACTAGAACCTGGACTAGAACCTGGACTAGAACCTGTACTAGAACCTGTAATAGAACCTGAACTAGAACCTGGACTAGAACCTGTACTAGAACCTGTACTAGAACCTGAACTAGAACCTGGACTAGAACCTGTACTAGAACCTGAACTAGCACCTGAACTAGAACCTGGACTAGAACCTGGACTAGAACCTGGACTAGAACCTGAACTGGAACCTGAACTAG
Source organism: Calliphora vomitoria (assembly GCA_942486065.2). Taxonomy (NCBI): domain Eukaryota; kingdom Metazoa; phylum Arthropoda; class Insecta; order Diptera; family Calliphoridae; genus Calliphora; species Calliphora vomitoria. Next base: position 18,985,484 of record OW818033.2, on the reverse strand, counting down.
CACCTGAACTAGAACCTGGACTAGAACCTGGACTAGAACCTGTACTAGAACCTGTACTAGAACCTGAACTAGAACCTGGACTAGAACCTGAACTAGAACCTGGACTACAACCTGAACTAGATCCTGAACTAGAACCTGTACTAGAACCTGAACTAGAACCTGTACTAGAACCTGAACTAGAACCTGTACTAGAACCTGAACTAGAACCTGTACTAGAACCTGTACTAGAACCTGAACTAGAACCTGAACTAGCACCTGAACTAGAACCTGTACTAGAACCTGTACTAGAACCTGGACTAGAACCTGGACTAGAACCTGTACTAGAACCTGTACTAGAACCTGAACTAGAACCTGGACTAGAACCTGAACTAGAACCTGGACTACAACCTGAACTAGATCCTGAACTAGAACCTGTACTAGAACCTGAACTAGAACCTGTACTAGAACCTGAACTAGAACCTGTACTAGAACCTGAACTAGAACCTGTACTAGAACCTGTACTAGAACCTGTACTAGAACCTGTACTAGAACCTGAACTAGAGCCTGTACTACAACCTGAACTAGCACCTGAACTAGAACCTGGACTAGCACCTGTACTAGAACCTGAACTGGAACCTGAACTAGCACCTGAACTAGAACCTGAACTAGTACCTGGACTAGAACCTGGACTAGAACCTGTACTAGAACCTGAACTAGCACCTGAACTAGAACCTGGACTAGAACCTGTACTAGAACCTGAACTAGAACCTGAACTAGAACCTGAACTAGAACCTGAACTAGAACCTGGACTAGAACCTATACTAGCACCTGAACTAGAACCTGGACTAGCACCTGTACTAGAACCTGAACTGGAACCTGAACTAGCACCTGAACTAGAACCTGTACTAGAACCTGAACTAGAACCTGGACTAGAACCTGAACTAGAACCTGGACTACAACCTGAACTAGATCCTGAACTAGAACCTGTACTAGAACCTGAACTAGAACCTGTACTAGAACCTGAACTAGAACCTGTACTAGAACCTGAACTAGAACCTGTACTAGAACCTGTACTAGAACCTGTACTAGAACCTGTACTAGAACCTGAACTAGAGCCTGTACTACAACCTGAACTAGAACCTGGACTAGAACCTGAACTAGCACCTGAACTAGAACCTGGACTAGAACCTGGACTACAACCTGAACTAGAACCTGAACTAGAACCTGTACTACAACCTGAACTAGAACCTGGACTAGAACCTGGACTAGAACCTGAACTAGAGCCTGTACTACAACCTGAACTAGAACCTGGACTAGAACCTGGACTAGAACCTGAACTAGAGCCTGTACTACAACCTGAACTAGAACCTGGACTAGAACCTGGACTAGAATCTGAACTAGAACCTGAACTAGAACCTGAACTAGACCCTAACTAGAACCTGGACTGGAACCTGGACTAGAACCTGAACTAGAACCTGAACTAGAATCTGAACTAGAAACTGGACTAGAACCTGGACTAGAACCTGTACTAGAACCTGAACTAGCACCTGAACTAGAACCTGGACTAGAACCTGGACTAGAACCTGGACTAGAACCTGAACTAGAACCTGAACTAGAACCTGAAATAGAACCTGTACTACAACCTGAACTAGAACCTGGACTAGAACCTGGACTAGAACCTTAACTAGAACCTGAACTAGAACCTGAACTAGACCCTAACTAGAACCTGGACTGGAACCTGAACTAGAACCTGAACTAGAACCTGAACTAGAACCTGTACTAGAACCTGAACTACAACCTGAACAAAAACCAGAATCTGAACAAGAACCTGAACCTAAACTAGAACCTGAATTAGAATCTGAAGTAGAACCTGAACTAGAACCTGAACTGGAACCTGAACTAGAACCTGTACTAGAACCTGAACTAGAACCTGTACTACAACCTGAACTAGAATCTGGACTAGAACCTGGACTAGAACCTGGACTAGAACCTGTACTAGAACCTGAACTAGCACCTGAACTAGAACCTGGACTAGCACCTGTACTAGAACCTGAACTGGAACCTGGACTAGCACCTGTACTAGAACCTGAACTGGAACCTGAACTAGAACCTGGACTAGAACCTGTACTAGCACCTGAACTAGAACCTGGACTAGCACCTGTACTAGAACCTGAACTGGAACCTGAACTAGCACCTGAACTAGAACCTGGACTAGAACCTGTACTAGAACCTGAACTAGAACCTGGACTAGCACCTGTACTAGAACCTGTACTAGAAGCTGAACTAGAACCTGAACTGGAACCTGAACTAGAACCTGAACTAGAATCTGAACTAGAACCTGGACTAGAACCTGTACTAGAAACTGAACTAGAACCTGTACTAGAAACTGAACTAGAACCTGAACTAGAACCTGAACTGGAACCTAAACTAGAACCTGTACTACAACCTGAACTAGAACCTGGACTAGAACCTGTACTAGAACCTGAACTAGAACCTGAACTAGAACCTGAACTAGAACCTGAACTAGAACCTGAACTAGAACCTGTACTAGAAACTGAACTAGAACCTGTACTAGAAACTGAACTAGAACCTGAACTGGAACCTAAACTAGAACCTTTACTACAACCTGAACTAGAACCTGGACTAGAACCTGGACTAGAACCTGTACTAGAACCTGAACTAGAACCTGGACTAGAACCTGTACTAGAACCTGAACTAGCACCAGAACTAGAACCTGGACTAGAACCTGTACTAGAACCTGAACTAGAACCTGAACTAGCACCTGAACTAGAACCTGGACTAGAACCTGGACTAGAACCTGTACTAGAACCTGAACTAGCACCTGTACTAGAACCTGAACTAGAACCTGAACTAGAACTAGAACCTGAACTGAAACCTGAACTAGAACCTGTACTAGAACCTGTACTAGAACCTGAACTAGAACCTGGACTAGAACCTGGACTAGAACCTGGACTAGCACCTGTACTAGAACCTGAACTAGCACCTGAACTAGAACCTGGACTAGAACCTGGACTAGAACCTGGACTAGAACCTGGACTAGAACCTGAACTGGAACCTGAACTAGCACCTGAACTAGAACCTGGACTAGAACCTGGACTAGAACCTGGACTAGAACCTGTACTAGAACCTGAACTAGCACCTGAACTAGAACTTGGACTAGAACCTGAACTAGAACCTGTACTAGAACCTGAACTAGAACCTGAACTAGAACCTGGACTAGAACCTGTACTAGAACCTGTACTAGAACCTGAACTAGAACCTGAACTAGAACCTGAACTAGAACCTGGACTACAACCTGAACTAGATCCTGAACTAGAACCTGTACTAGAACCTGAACTAGAACCTGGACTAGAACCTGTACTAGAACCTGTACTAGAACCTGAACTAGAACCTGAACTAGAACCTGTACTAGAACCTGAACTAGCACCTGAACTAGAACCTGGACTACAACCTGAACTAGATCCTGAACTAGAACCTGTACTAGAACCTGAACTAGAACCTGAACTAGAACCTGAACTGGAACCTGAACTAGAACCTGAACTAGAATCTGAACTAGAACCTGAACTAGAACCTGAACTAGCACCTGAACTAGAACCTGGACTAGAACCTGGACTAGAACCTGGACTAGAACCTGTACTAGAACCTGAACTAGCACCTGAACTAGAACCTGGACTAGAACCTGTACTAGAACCTGAACTAGAACCTGGACTAGAACCTGGACTAGAACCTGGACTAGCACCTGAACTAGAACCTGGACTAGAACCTGAACTAGATCCTGAACTAGAACCTGTAATAGAACCTGAACTAGCACCTGAACTAGAACCTGGACTAGAACCTGTACTAGAACCAGAACTAGAACCTGAACTAGCACCTGAACTAGAACCTGGACTAGAACCTGTACTAGAACCTGGACTAGAACCTGGACTAGAACCTGAACTAGAACCTGGACTAGCACCTGAACTAGAACCTGGACTAGAACCTGAACTAGATCCTGAACTAGAACCTGTACTAGAACCTGAACTAGAACCTGAACCAGAACCTGGACTAGAATCTGACCTAGAACCTGAACTAGAACCTGTACTAGAACCTGGACTAGAACCTGTACTAGAACCTGAACTAGCACCTGAACTAGAACCTGGACTAGAACCTGGACTAGCACCTGAACTAGAACCTGGACTAGAACTTGAACTAGATCCTGAACTAGAACCTGTACTAGAACCTGAACTAGAACCTGAACTAGAATCTGAACTAGAACCTGAACTACAACCTGGACTAGCACCTGAACTAGAACCTGAACTAGAACCTGAACTGGAACCTGAACTAGAACCTGAACTAGCACCTCAACTAGAACCAGGACTAGAACCTGGACTAGAACCAGAACTAGATCCTGTACTAGAACCTGAACTGGAACCTAAACTAGAACCTGTACTACAACCTGAACTAGAACCTGCACTAGAACCTGGACTAGAACCTGAACTAGAACCTGGACTAGAACCTGTACTAGAACCTGAACTAGCACCTGAACTAGAACCTGGACTAGAACCTGAACTAGAACCTGAACTAGAACCTGAACTGGAACCTAAACTAGAACCTGTACTACAACCTGAACTAGAACCTGGACTAGAACCTGTACTAGAACCTGAACTAGAACAGAACTAGAACTGAACTAGAACCTGAACTAGAACCTGAACTGGAACCTAAACTAGAACCTGTACTACAACCTGAACTAGAACCTGCACTAGAACCTGGACTAGAACCTGTACTAGAACCTGAACTATAACCTGGACTAGAACCTGTACTAGAACCTGAACTAGCACCTGAACTAGAACCTGGACTAGAACCTGTACTAGAACCAGAACTAGAACCTGAACTAGCACCTGAACTAGAACCTGGACTAGAACCTGTACTAGAACCTGGACTAGAACCTGGACTAGAACCTGAACTAGAACCTGGACTAGCACCTGTACTAGAACCTGTACTAGAACCTGAACTAGCACCTGAACTAGAACCTGGACTAGCACCTGTACTAGAACCTGAACTGGAACCTGAACTAGCACCTGAACTAGAACCTGGACTAGAACCTGGACTAGAACCTGGACTAGAACCTGTACTAGAACCTGAACTGGAACCTGAACTAGCACCTGAACTAGAACCTGGACTAGCACCTGTACTAGAACCTGAACTGGAACCTGGACTAGCACCTGTACTAGAACCTGAACTGGAACCTGAACTAGCACATGAACTAGAACCTGGACTAGAACCTGTACTAGCACCTGAACTAGAACCTGGACTAGCACCTGTACTAGAACCTGAACTGGAACCTGAACTAGCACCTGAACTAGAACCTGGACTAGAACCTGTACTAGAACCTGAACTAGAACCTGGACTAGCACCTGTACTAGAACCTGTACTAGAAGCTGAACTAGTACCTGAACTGGAACCTGAACTAGAACCTGAACTAGAACCTAGACTAGAACCTGTACTAGAACCTGAACTAGAACCTGGACTAGAACCTGTACTAGAACCTGAACTAGAACCTGAACTAGAACCTGGACTAGAACCTGTACTAGAACCTGAACTAGCACCTGAACTAGAACCTGGACTAGAACCTGAACTAGAACCTGGACTAGAACCTGGACTAGAACCTGTACTAGAACCTGAACTAGCACCTGTACTAGAACCTGAACTAGAACCTGAACTAGAACCTGAACTGGAACCTGAACTAGAACCTGTACTAGAACCTGTACTAGAACCTGAACTAGAACCTGGACTAGAACCTGGACTAGAACCTGGACTAGAACCTGGACTAGAACCTGAACTAGCACCTGAACTAGAACCTGGACTAGAACCTGGACTAGAACCTGTACTAGAACCTGAACTAGCACCTGAACTAGAACCTGGACTAGAACCTGTACTAGAACCTGAACTAGAACCTGGACTAGCACCTGTACTAGAACCTGTACTAGAAGCTGAACTAGAACCTGAACTAGAACCTGTACTAGAAACTGAACTAGAACCTGAACTAGAACCTGGACTAGAACCTGTACTAGAACCTGAACTAGAACCTGAACTAGAACCTGGACTAGAACCTGGACTAGAACCTGTACTAGAACCTGAACTAGCACCTGAACTAGAACCTGGACTAGAACCTGGACTAGAACCTGTACTAGAACCTGAACTAGCACCTGAACTAGAACCTGGACTAGAACCTGTACTAGAACCTGAACTAGAACCTGGACTAGCACCTGTACTAGAACCTGTACTAGAAGCTGAACTAGAACCTGAACTAGAACCTGAACTAGAACCTGTACTAGAAACTGAACTAGAACCTGAACTAGAACCTGAACTGGAACCTAAACTAGAACCTGTACTACAACCTGAACTAAAACCTGGACTAGAACCTGGACTAGATCCTGGACTAGAACCTGTACTAGAACCTGAACTTGAACCTGAACTAGAACCTGAACTAGAACCTGGACTAGAACCTGAACTGGAACCTGGACTAGAACCTGTAATAGAACCTGTACTAGAACCTGAACTAGCACCTGAACTAGAACCTGGACTAGAACCTGTACTAGAACCTGAACTAGAACCTGGACTAGCACCTGTACTAGAACCTGTACTAGAAGCTGAACTAGAACCTGAACTAGAACCTGAACTAGAACCTGTACTAGAACCTGAACTAGCACCTGAACTAGAACCTGGACTAGCACCTGTACTAGAACCTGAACTGGAACCTGAACTAGCACCTGAACTAGAACCTGGACTAGAACCTGGACTAGAACCTGGACTAGAACCTGTACTAGAACCTGAACTAGCACCTGAACTAGAACCTGGACTAGAACCTGTACTAGAACCTGAACTAGAACCTGGACTAGCACCTGTACTAGAACCTGTACTAGAAGCTGAACTAGAACCTGAACTAGCACCTGAACTAGAACCTGTACTAGAACCTGAACTAGATCCTGAACTAGAACCTGAACTAGAACCTGAACTAGAATCTGAACTGGAACCTGAACTAGAACTTGAACTAGAACCTGAACTAGAACCTGAACTAGAATCTGAACTAGAACCTGAACTAGAACCTGAACTAGCACCTGAACTAGAACCTGGACTAGAACCTGGACCAGAACCTGGACTAGAATCTGAACTAGAACCTGAACTAGCACCTGTACTAGAACCTGAACTAGAACCTGAACTAGAACCTGAACTGGAACCTGAACTAGAACTTGGACTAGAACCTGAACTAGAACCTGAACTAGAATCTGAACTAGAACCTGAACTAGAACCTGAACTAGCACCTGAACTAGAACCTGGACTAGAACCTGGACCAGAACCTGGACTAGAATCTGAACTAGAACCTGAACTAGAACCTGGACTAGAATCTGAACTAGAACCTGAACTAGAACCTGTACTAGAACCTGAACTAGAACCTGAACTAGAACCTGAACTAGAACCTGGACTAGAACCTGAACTGGAACCTGGACTAGAACCTGTAATAGAACCTGAACTAGCACCTGAACTAGAACCTGGACTAGAACCTGTACTAGAACCTGAACTAGAACCTGGACTAGCACCTGTACTAGAACCTGTACTAGAAGCTGAACTAGAACCTGAACTAGAACCTGAACTAGAACCTGTACTAGAACCTGAACTAGCACCTGAACTAGAACCTGGACTAGCACCTGTACTAGAACCTGAACTGGAACCTGAACTAGCACCTGAACTAGAACCTGGACTAGAACCTGGACTAGAACCTGGACTAGAACCTGTACTAGAACCTGAACTAGCACCTGAACAAGAACCTGGACTAGAACCTGTATTAGAACCTGAACTAGAACCTGTACTAGAACCTGAACTAGAACCTGTACTAGAAGCTGAACTAGAACCTGAACTAGCACCTGAACTAGAACCTGTACTAGAACCTGAACTAGATCCTGAACTAGAACCTGAACTAGAACCTGAACTAGAATCTGAACTGGAACCTGAACTAGAACTTGAACTAGAACTTGAACTAGAACCTGAACTAGAACCTGAACTAGAACCTGAACTAGAACCTGAACTAGAACCTGTACTAGAACCTGGACTAGAACCTGGACTAGAACCTGGACTAGAACCTGTACTAGAACCTGAACTAGCACCTGAACTAGAACTTGGACTAGAACCTGTACTAGAACCTGAACTAGAACCTGAACTAGAATCTGAACTAGAATCTGTACTAGAACCTGAACTGGAACCTGAACTAGAACCTGAACTAGAACCTGAACTAGAATCTGAACTAGAACCTGAACTACAACCTGGACTAGCACCTGAACAAGAACTTGAACTAGAACCTGAACTGGAACCTGAACTAGAACCTGAACTAGCACCTGAACTAGAACCTGGACTAGAACCTGAACTAGATCCTGAACTAGAACCTGTACTAGAACCTGAACTAGAACCTGTACTAGAACCTGAACTAGAACCTGTACTAGAACCTGTACTAGAACCTGAACTAGAACCTGAACTACAACCTGAACCACAACCTGAACTAGAATCTGTACTAGAACTAGAACCTGAACTACAACCTGAACTAGAACCTAACTATAACCTAAACTAGAACCTTAACTAGAACCTGGACTAGAACTAGAACCTGAACTAGAATCTGAACTAGAACCTGAACTAGAACCTGAACTAGACCCTAACTAGAACCTGGACTAGAACCTGGACTAGAACCTGAACTAGAACCTGAACTAGAACCTGTACTACAACCTGAACTAGAACCTGGACTAGAACCTGGACTAGAACCTGAACTAGAGCCTGTACTAGAACCTGTACTAGAACCAGAACTAGAACCTGAACTAGAACCTGAACTGGAACCTGAACTAGAACCTGAACTAGAACCTGAACTAGAACCTGTACTACAACCTGAACTAGAACCTGAACTAGAACCTGAACTAGACCCTAACTAGAACCTGGACTAGAACCTGGACTAGAACCTGAACTAGAACCTGAACTAGAACCTGTACTACAACCTGAACTAGAACCTGGACTAGAACCTGGATATAGAACCTGAACTAGAGCCTGTACTACAACCTGAACTAGAACCTGGACTAGAACCTGGACTAGAACCTGAACTAGAACCTGAACTAGAACCTGAACTAGACCCTAACTAGAACCTGGACTGGAACCTGGACTAGAACCTGAACTAGAACCTGAACTAGAATCTGAACTAGAACCTGGACTAGAACCTGGACTAGAACCTGAACTGGAACCTGAACTAGAACCTGTACTAGAACTAGAACCTGTACTAGAACTAGAACTACAACCTGAACTAGAACCTGAACTAGAACCTGAACTAGAACCTGAACTAGAACCTGAACTAGAACCTGTACTAGAACCTGAACTACAACCTGAACAAAAACCAGAATCTGAACAAGAACCTGAACCTAAACTAGAACCTGAATTAGAATCTGAAGTAGAACCTGAACTAGAACCTGAACTGGAACCTGAACTAGAACCTGTACTAGAACCTGAACTAGAACCTGAACTAGAACCTGTACTACAACCTGAACTAGAACCTGAACTAGTACCTGAACTGGAACCTGAACTAGAACCTGAACTAGAACCTGGACTAGCACCTGAACTAGAACCTGGACTAGCACCTGTACTAGAACCTGAACTGTAACCTGAACTAGCACCTGAACTAGAACCTGGACTAGAACCTGCACTAGAACCTGAACTAGAACCTGGACTAGCACCTGTACTAGAACCTGTACTAGAAGCTGAACTAGTACCTGAACTGGAACCTGAACTAGAACCTGAACTAGAACCTGGACTAGAACCTGTACTAGAACCTGAACTAGAACCTGGACTAGAACCTGTACTAGAACCTGAACTAGAACCTGAACTAGAACCTGGACTAGAACCTGTACTAGAACCTGAACTAGCACCTGAACTAGAACCTGGACTAGAACCTGAACTAGAACCTGGACTAGACCCTGAACTAGCACCTGAACTAGAACCTGGACTAGAACCTGTACTAGAACCTGAACTAGCACCTGTACTAGAACCTGGACTAGAACCTGGACTAGAACCTGTACTAGAACCTGAACTAGCACCTGAACTAGAACCTGGACTAGAACCTGTACTAGAACCTGAACTAGAACCTGAACTAGCACCTGAACTAGAACCTGGACTAGAACCTGTACTAGAACCTGAACTAGAACCTGGACTAGCACCTGTACTAGAACCTGTACTAGAAGCTGAACTAGAACCTGAACTAGAACCTGTACTAGAAACTGAACTAGAACCTGAACTAGAACCTGGACTAGAACCTGTACTAGAACCTGAACTAGAACCTGAACTAGCACCTGAACTAGAACCTGGACTAGAACCTGTACTAGAACCTGAACTAGAACCTGGACTAGCACCTGTACTAGAACCTGTACTAGAAGCTGAACTAGAACCTGAACTAGAACCTGTACTAGAAACTGAACTAGAACCTGAACTAGAACCTGGACTAGAACCTGAACTAGAACCTGGACTAGACCCTGAACTAGCACCTGAACTAGAACCTGGACTAGAACCTGTACTAGAACCTGAACTAGCACCTGAACTAGAACCTGGACTAGAACCTGGACTAGAACCTGTACTAGAACCTGAACTAGCACCTGAACTAGAACCTGGACTAGAACCTGTACTAGAACCTGAACTAGAACCTGGACTAGCACCTGTACTAGAACCTGTACTAGAAGCTGAACTAGAACCTGAACTAGAACCTGTACTAGAAACTGAACTAGAACCTGAACTAGAACCTGGACTAGAACCTGTACTAGAACCTGAACTAGAACCTGAACTAGAACCTGGACTAGAACCTGGACTAGAACCTGTACTAGAACCTGAACTAGCACCTGAACTAGAACCTGGACTAGAACCTGGACTAGAACCTGTACTAGAACCTGAACTAGCACCTGAACTAGAACCTGGACTAGAACCTGTACTAGAACCTGAACTAGAACCTGGACTAGCACCTGTACTAGAACCTGTACTAGAAGCTGAACTAGAACCTGAACTATAACCTGAACTAGAACCTGTACTAGAAACTGAACTAGAACCTGAACTAGAACCTGAACTGGAACCTAAACTAGAACCTGTACTACAACCTGAACTAAAACCTGGACTAGAACCTGGACTAGATCCTGGACTAGAACCTGTACTAGAACCTGAACTAGAACCTGAACTAGAACCTGAACTAGAACCTGGACTAGAACCTGAACTGGAACCTGGACTAGAACCTGTACTAGAACCTGTACTAGAACCTGAACTAGCACCTGAACTAGAACCTGGACTAGAACCTGTACTAGAACCTGAACTAGAACCTGGACTAGCACCTGTACTAGAACCTGTACTAGAAGCTGAACTAGAACCTGAACTAGAACCTGAACTAGAACCTGTACTAGAACCTGAACTAGCACCTGAACTAGAACCTGGACTAGCACCTGTACTAGAACCTGAACTGGAACCTGAACTAGCACCTGAACTAGAACCTGGACTAGAACCTGGACTAGAACCTGGACTAGAACCTGTACTAGAACCTGAACTAGCACCTGAACTAGAACCTGGACTAGAACCTGTACTAGAACCTGAACTAGAACCTGGACTAGCACCTGTACTAGAACCTGTACTAGAAGCTGAACTAGAACCTGAACTAGCACCTGAACTAGAACCTGTACTAGAACCTGAACTCGATCCTGAACTAGAACCTGAACTAGAACCTGAACTAGAATCTGAACTGGAACCTGAACTAGAACTTGAACTAGAACCTGAACTAGAACCTGAACTAGAATCTGAACTAGAACCTGAACTAGAACCTGAACTAGCACCTGAACTAGAACCTGGACTAGAACCTGGACTAGAACCTGTACTAGAACCTGAACTAGCACCTGAACTAGAACCTGGACTAGAACCTGAACTATATCCTGAACTAGAACCTGTACTAGAACCTGAACTAGAACCTGAACTAGAACCTGAACTGGAACCTGAACTAGAACCTGTACTAGAACCTGTACTAGAACCTGAACTAGAACCTGGACTAGAACCTGTACTAGAACCTGAACTAGCACCTGAACTAGAACCTGGACTAGAACGTGAACTAGATCCTGAACTAGAACCTGGACTAGAACCTGAACTAGATCCTGAACTAGAACCTGTACTAAAACCTGAACTAGAACCTGAACCAGAACCTGGACTAGAATCTGAACTAGAACCTGAACTAGAACCTGTACTAGAACCTGGACTAGAACCTGGACTAGAACCTGGACTAGAACCTGTACTAGAACCTGAACTAGCACCTGAACTAGAACCTGGACTAGAACCTGTACTAGAACCTGAACTAGAACCTGAACTAGAATCTGAACTAGAATCTGTACTAGAACCTGAACTGGAACCTGAACTAGAACCTGAACTAGAACCTGAACTAGAATCTGAACTAGAACCTGAACTACAACCTGGACTAGCACCTGAACTAGAACTTGAACTAGAACCTGAACTGGAACCTGAACTAGAACCTGAACTAGCACCTGAACTAGAATCTGGACTAGAGCCTGAACTAGATCCTGAACTAGAACCTGTACTAGAACCTGAACTAGAACCTGTACTAGAACCTGAACTAGAACCTGTACTAGAACCTGTACTAGAACCTGAACTAGAACCTGAACTACAACCTGAACCACAACCTGAACTAGAATCTGTACTAGAACTAGAACCTGAACTACAACCTGAACTAGAACCTAACTATAACCTAAACTAGAACCTTAACTAGAACCTGGACTAGAACCTGAACTAGAACCTGAACTAGAACCTGTACTAGAACTAGAACCTGAACTACAACCTGTACTAGAACTAGAACCTGAACTACAACCTGAACTAGAACCTGGACTAGACCCTAACTAGAACCTGAACTAGAACCTTAACTAGAACCCGAACTAGAACCTGAACTAGAACCTGAACTAGAACCTGAACTAGAACCTGAACTACAACCTGAACTACAACCTGAACTAGAAGCTGGACTAGAACCTGAACTACAACCTGAACTACAACCTGAACTAGAACCTGGACTAGACCCTGGACTAGACCCTAACTAGAACCTGAACTAGAACCTGAACTAGAATCTGAACTAGAACCTGAACTAGAACCTGAACTAGCACCCTAACTAGAACCTGGACTAGAACCTGGACTAGAACCTGAACTAGAACCTGAACTAGAACCTGTACTACAACCTGAACTAGAACCTGGACTAGAACCTGGACTAGAACCTGAACTAGAGCCTGTACTAGAACCTGTACTAGAACCAGAACCAGAACTAGAACCTGAACTAGAACCTGAACTGGAACCTGAACTAGAACCTGAACTAGAACCTGTACTACAACCTGAACTAGAACCTGAACTAGAACCTGAACTAGACCCTAACTAGAACCTGGACTAGAACCTGGACTAGAACCTGAACTAGAACCTGAACTAGAACCTGTACTACAACCTGAACTAGAACCTGGACTAGAACCTGGACTAGAACCTGAACTAGAGCCTGTACTACAACCTGAACTAGAACCTGGACTAGAACCTGGACTAGAACCTGAACTAGAACCTGAACTAGAACCTGAACTAGACCCTAACTAGAACCTGGACTGGAACCTGGACTAGAACCTGAACTAGAAGCTGAACTAGAATCTGAACTAGAACCAGGACTAGAACCTGGACTAGAACCTGTACTAGAACCTGAACTAGCACCTGAACTAGAACCTGGACTAGAACCTGGACTAGAACCTGGACTAGAACCTGAACTAGAACCTGAACTAGAACCTGAACTAGAACCTGTACTACAACCTGAACTAGAACCTGGACTAGAACCTGGACTAGAACCTGAACTAGAACCTGAACTAGAACCTGAACTAGACCCTAACTAGAACCTGGACTGGAACCTGGACTAGAACCTGAACTAGAACCTGAACTAGAACCTGTACTACAACCTGAACTAGAACCTGGACTAAAACCTGAACTAGAACCTGAACTAGAACCTGTACAAGAACCTGTACTAGAAGCCGAACTAGAACCTGGACTAGAACCTGGACTAGAACCTGGACTAGAACCTGTACTAGAACCTGATCTAGAACCTGTACTAGAACCTGAACTAGAACCTGAACTAGAACCTGTACTAGAACCTGAACTGGAACCTGAACTAGAACCTGTACTAGAACTAGAACCTGAACTAGAACCTGAACTAGAACCTGAACTAGAACCTGAACTAGAACCTGAACTAGAACCTGAACTAGAACCTGAACTAGAACCTGTACTAGAACCTGAACTACAACCTGAACAAAAACCAGAATCTGAACAAGAACCTGAACCTAAACTAGAACCTGAATTAGAATCTGAAGTAGAACCTGAACTAGAACCTGAACTGGAACCTGTACTAGAACCTGTACTAGAACCTGAACTAGAACCTGAACTAGAACCTGTACTACAACCTGAACTAGAACCTGAACTGGAACCTGTACTACAACCTGAACTAGAACCTGGACTAGAACCTGGACTAGAACCTGGATTAGAACCTGTACTAGAACCTGTACTAGAACCTGGACTAGAACCTGGACTAGAACCTGTACTACAACCTGAACTAGAACCTGAACTGGAACCTGTACTAGAACCTGAATTAGAATCTGAAGTAGAACCTGAACTAGAACCTGAACTGGAACCTGTACTAGAACCTGTACTAGAACCTGAACTAGAACCTGAACTAGAACCTGTACTACAACCTGAACTAGAACCTGAACTGGAACCTGTACTACAACCTGAACTAGAACCTGGACTACAACCTGGACTAGAACCTGGACTAGAACCTGTACTAGAACCTGTACTAGAACCTGGACTAGAACCTGGACTAGAACCTGTACTACAACCTGAACTAGAACCTGAACTGGAACCTGTACTAGAACCTGAACTAGAACCTGAACTAGAACCTGTACTAGAACCTGAACTTGAACCTGAACTAGAACCTGTACAAGAACCTGGACTAGAACCTGGACTAGAACCTGTACTAGAACCTGGACTAGAACCTGGACTAGAACCTGGACTAGAACCTGGACTAGAACCTGTACTACAACCTGAACTAGAACCTGAACTAGAATCTGAACTAGAACCTAGACAAGAACCTGTACTAGAACCTGAACTAGAACCTGGACTAGAACCTGAACTACAACCTGAACTACAACCTGGACTAGAACCTGAACTACAACCTGAACTAGAACCTGGATTAGACCCTAACTAGAACCTGAACTAGAACCTGTACTGGAACCTGAACTGGAACCTGGACTAGAACCTGGACTAGAACCTGAACTAGATCCTGAACTAGAACCTGTACTAGAACCTGAACTAGAACCTGAACTAGAACCTGGACTAGAACCTGTACTAGAACCTGTACTTGAACCTGAACTAGAACCTGTACTAGAACCTGAACTGCAACCTGAACTAGAACCTGGACTTGAACCTGAACTACAACCTGAACTACGACCTGACCTAGAACCTGTACTACAACCTGAACTAGAACCTGGACTAGAACCTGTACTAGAACCTGAACTACAACCTGAACTACAACCTGACCTAGAACCCGAACTACAACCTGAACTAGAACCTGAACTAGAACCTGAACTAGAACCTGAACTACAACCTGAACTACAACCTGAACTAGAAGCTGGACTAGAACCTGAACTACAACCTGAACTAGAACCTGGACTAGACCCTGGACTAGACCCTAACTAGAACCTGAACTAGAACCTGAACTAGAATCTGAACTAGAACCTGAACTAGAACCTGAACTAGCACCCTAACTAGAACCTGGACTAGAACCTGGACTAGAACCTGAACTAGAACCTGAACTAGAACCTGTACTACAACCTGAACTAGAACCTGGACTAGAACCTGGACTAGAACCTGAACTAGAGCCTGTACTAGAACCTGTACTAGAACCAGAACCAGAACTAGAACCTGAACTAGAACCTGAACTGGAACCTGAACTAGAACCTGAACTAGAACCTGAACTAGAACCTGTACTACAACCTGAACTAGAACCTGAACTAGAACCTGAACTAGACCCTAACTAGAACCTGGACTAGAACCTGGACTAGAACCTGAACTAGAACCTGAACTAGAACCTGTACTACAACCTGAACTAGAACCTGGACTAGAACCTGGACTAGAACCTGAACTAGAGCCTGTACTACAACCTGAACTAGAACCTGGACTAGAACCTGGACTAGAACCTGAACTAGAACCTGAACTAGAACCTGAACTAGACCCTAACTAGAACCTGGACTGGAACCTGGACTAGAACCTGAACTAGAAGCTGAACTAGAATCTGAACTAGAACCAGGACTAGAACCTGGACTAGAACCTGTACTAGAACCTGAACTAGCACCTGAACTAGAACCTGGACTAGAACCTGGACTAGAACCTGGACTAGAACCTGAACTAGAACCTGAACTAGAACCTGAACTAGAACCTGTACTACAACCTGAACTAGAACCTGGACTAGAACCTGGACTAGAACCTGAACTAGAACCTGAACTAGAACCTGAACTAGACCCTAACTAGAACCTGGACTGGAACCTGGACTAGAACCTGAACTAGAACCTGAACTAGAACCTGTACTACAACCTGAACTAGAACCTGGACTAAAACCTGAACTAGAACCTGAACTAGAACCTGTACAAGAACCTGTACTAGAAGCCGAACTAGAACCTGGACTAGAACCTGGACTAGAACCTGGACTAGAACCTGTACTAGAACCTGATCTAGAACCTGTACTAGAACCTGAACTAGAACCTGAACTAGAACCTGTACTAGAACCTGAACTGGAACCTGAACTAGAACCTGTACTAGAACTAGAACTAGAACCTGAACTAGAACCTGAACTAGAACCTGAACTAGAACCTGAACTAGAACCTGAACTAGAACCTGAACTAGAACCTGTACTAGAACCTGAACTACAACCTGAACAAAAACCAGAATCTGAACAAGAACCTGAACCTAAACTAGAACCTGAATTAGAATCTGAAGTAGAACCTGAACTAGAACCTGAACTGGAACCTGTACTAGAACCTGTACTAGAACCTGAACTAGAACCTGAACTAGAACCTGTACTACAACCTGAACTAGAACCTGAACTGGAACCTGTACTACAACCTGAACTAGAACCTGGACTAGAACCTGGACTAGAACCTGGATTAGAACCTGTACTAGAACCTGTACTAGAACCTGGACTAGAACCTGGACTAGAACCTGTACTACAACCTGAACTAGAACCTGAACTGGAACCTGTACTAGAACCTGAATTAGAATCTGAAGTAGAACCTGAACTAGAACCTGAACTGGAACCTGTACTAGAACCTGTACTAGAACCTGAACTAGAACCTGAACTAGAACCTGTACTACAACCTGAACTAGAACCTGAACTGGAACCTGTACTACAACCTGAACTAGAACCTGGACTACAACCTGGACTAGAACCTGGACTAGAACCTGTACTAGAACCTGTACTAGAACCTGGACTAGAACCTGGACTAGAACCTGTACTACAACCTGAACTAGAACCTGAACTGGAACCTGTACTAGAACCTGAACTAGAACCTGAACTAGAACCTGTACTAGAACCTGAACTTGAACCTGAACTAGAACCTGTACAAGAACCTGGACTAGAACCTGGACTAGAACCTGTACTAGAACCTGTACTAGAACCTGGACTAGAACCTGGACTAGAACCTGGACTAGAACCTGGACTAGAACCTGTACTACAACCTGAACTAGAACCTGAACTAGAATCTGAACTAGAACCTAGACAAGAACCTGTACTAGAACCTGAACTAGAACCTGGACTAGAACCTGAACTACAACCTGAACTACAACCTGGACTAGAACCTGAACTACAACCTGAACTAGAACCTGGATTAGACCCTAACTAGAACCTGAACTAGAACCTGTACTGGAACCTGAACTGGAACCTGGACTAGAACCTGGACTAGAACCTGAACTAGATCCTGAACTAGAACCTGTACTAGAACCTGAACTAGAACCTGAACTAGAACCTGGACTAGAACCTGTACTAGAACCTGTACTTGAACCTGAACTAGAACCTGTACTAGAACCTGAACTGCAACCTGAACTAGAACCTGGACTTGAACCTGAACTACAACCTGAACTACGACCTGACCTAGAACCTGTACTACAACCTGAACTAGAACCTGGACTAGAACCTGTACTAGAACCTGAACTACAACCTGAACTACAACCTGACCTAGAACCCGAACTACAACCTGAACTAGAACCTGGACTAGAACCTGTACTAGAACCTGAACTAGAACCTGAACTAGAACCTGAACTGGAACCTGAACTAGAACCTGTACTACAACCTGAACTAGAACCTGAACTAGTACCTGAACTAGAACCTGAACTAGAACCTGTACTACAACCTGAACTAGAACCTGAACTAGAACCTGAACTAGTACCTGAACTAGAACCTGAACTAGAACCTGTACTAGAATATGAACTAGAACTTGAACTAGAACCTGAACTAGAACCTGTACTACAACCTGAACTAGAACCTGAACTAGAACCTGAACTAGTACCTGAACTAGAACCTGAACTAGAACTTGAACTAGAACCTGAACTGGAAACTGAACTAGAACCTGAACTAGAACCTGTACTAGAATATGAACTAGAACTTGAACTAGAACCTGAACTAGAACCTGAACTAGATCCTGGACTAGAACTTGAACTAGAACCTGTACTAGAATATGAACTAGAACCTGAACTAGAACCTGAACTAGAACCTGTACTAGAATATGAACTTGAACTAGAACCTGAACTAGAACCTGAACTAGATCCTGGACTAGAACCTGAACTAGAACTGAACTAGAACCTGTACTAGAATATGAACTAGAGCATAAACTAGAACCTGAACTAGAACCTGAACTAGAACCTGGACTAGAACCTGAACTAGAATTGAACTAGAACTCAACTAGATCTGAACTAGAACTGAACAAGAACCTGAGAATAGATCTGATCACGTATTTATAGAGAGCTAAACAAGTTGATCAAAAACTGATGAAGAACTTATCATGAACTAATCGAAAATTAATGAAAATCTGTTGAAGAACTGACCTAAATATTTCATGAACTGATCAATATCTATTCAAGAATTGATCGGGAATTAAAACGTATCGACGTTATATATAAACTAGGAATGAAATATTTATCTGAGGCAACTCTCTTTCTATGCGGTTACATAACATTACCTGTATTATTCATTTTCTTTTTTTAGGGGGAATAGATACAAATGATACTTGTACAACCAAAAAAACTGAATGCTAAAAGTGTCAAATGGAAATAAATTATTTCAACTCTAGCTCTCTCACTTCCCTAAAAGTAGACAACAAAGTTATCTAGCACATATACGTATATATATACACACACATATATACATATGTTAAAGTTAAACACATAAAAAATATACACATATGTATGAATGAATAAAATAAAAAAATATTACCTAGTGTTAAAATAAAAGAAAATTATCGAATTAAATATTTTAGTAGTGGAGAAGTTTTGACTACAACTTTTTTTTGGGAACTTTTCTGTGTCATTGTTATTATTGTTGTTACAAAAGAAAGTATGTTGAAAGTTCAAGGCTTTTATCTTCCCACTCAGTTAGTTAAACGACCGAAAACAAAACTACAAACAGCAGCTACAAAACTCTATTAATAAATTATAAATTATCTAAAAAGTTTTTTTTTTCTTTTAAAAAGACAACAAACTATACATTTTCAATAGAATAGTAATTTACATAATAAATTAAGAAACTACAAAAAAAAAGGTTAAAATAAAAGTTATGTTTTGTAACATTGAAATTATTTTAAAATTTAAAATATTTTGTTAATCTATAATTAAAAGGAACTAAAAAAGAAAGATAAATAATGCAGCAAACTTAGTTAAACAGAAATTCTATTAGATTTGTTCTTTATTTCAAACAATTTAAATTATTTATAAAATAAAGAAATTTAATATAATTTTTACTGCATAATTTATTTTTCTTTAGAAACATATTTGTCATTCTTTTTTGCCTTAAATGTTATCAAAAAAAAAAGAATTCCTTTTATTTAATTTATTGTAATTTAATAATTTTAATTGTTGTTTTCTTTGGCTTTCTTTGTAAGAAATTTTATAATTAAACATGATTCTTGTGTTTTTCTTTTTTTTCTCTTCCCTCACACTCTTAACATGACCAGGGTGCTGCCAGGTTGACAAAAGAAGACATTGAAAAAGTCTTCTCACTTTATGACAGGGTAAGTGGAACAGTTTTTTTAAAAACAAGTGAACACAATCACTTTTGTTATTTTAAAATATTAGACGAAAACTTAGAGTGAAACCATTAAAGTTGGCATCTTAAAACTATATTTTAACCCAGTAATTATTCCTGCTCTTTAATATTAATATTGATGTAATAAAAATCAAATTAACGTTAATGAAACAGATGTTACATTTTCCAGATAAATGGCTGTAATAATGGCAAACAAAACCTTTTATTAGGCCATAATACATTTACAGAGCAATTAAATAAACAGTATTTTACCAAATAAATAATTACAGAGAACTAGAACAGAACTAGAACTAGAACCGAACTAAAACAGAACTAGAACAGAGTTAGAACAGAACTAGAACAGAACTAGAACAGAACTAGAACAGAACTAGAACAGAACTAGAACAGAACTAGAACAGAACTAGAACAGAACTAGAACAGAACTAGAACAAGAACAGAACTAGAACAGAACTAGAACAGAACTAGAACAGAACTAGAACAGAACTAGAACAGAACTAGAACAGAACTAGAACAGAACTAGAACAGAACTAGAACAGAACTAGAACAGAACTAGAACAGAACTAGAACAGAACTAGAACAGAACTAGAACAGAACTAGAACAGAACTAGAACAGAACTAGAACAGAACTAGAACAGAACTAGAACAGAACTAGAACAGAACTAGAACAGAACTAGAACAGAACTAGAACAGAACTAGAACAGAACTAGAACAGAACTAGAACAGAACTAGAACAGAACTAGAACAGAACTAGAACAGAACTAGAACAGAACTAGAACAGAACTAGAACAGAACTAGAACAGAACTAGAACAGAACTAGAACAGAACTAGAACAGAACTAGAACAGAACTAGAACAGAACTAGAACAGAACTAGAACAGAACTAGAACAGAACTAGAACAGAACTAGAACAGAACTAGAACAGAACTAGAACAGAACTAGAACAGAACTTGAACAGAACTTGAACAGAACTATATTTAAAGACACTTTTAGAATTTTAGTTAAATATTTTTTTAATTATTTCTTGTAACCTTCCTTATTTATATGACCTTTACTGTTTAATAAATAATCAATACCAACACGTTTTTTACCCAACAACAGATGCTGATTATAAATTATGATCCCCTTTTTTCACACACATGTTTGTTTTTTTCTTTGTTTGTTTTCTATCAAATGCAGGACAATAGTGGTTCTATAGAAAATGAAGAATTGAAAGGATTTCTAAAGGATTTATTGGAATTGGTGAAAAAGGTAAATTTAAATTTAAAAAAGTTTCAAGAGAAATAAAACTTAATGAAAACAAAGATTTCTTAAACAAAACTTTGGATTTTTCTCTTTATTTTCCTTTCTTTGTTTTGTCACTAGGATGACTACGATGCCTCCGATTTGAAAGCCTTCGAGGAAACCATTTTACGCGGCGTTGGCTACGACAAAGATGGCAAAATCTCCCGCAAAGAATTAACCATGATTCTATTGACTTTAGCCAAAATGCCACCAGAGGATGAGCAGTAAATTTTGTTTTAAATTGCAAACTGACAGAAACACACATACATTTTTTGGGAATAATATAAAAATTAAATTAAAATTTTTTAACTTTAAATTCTAGCCATAATTTCAAATGGTTTAAGAGAATAATTATACTTTATTTATAAATAAAAAAAAAAAATTTAAGAAAACCAAAATATTAGGTAAGAATTATATACAAAAATCTATAAATTAATTAATAATATTGGTAAGAAATAAGGCAAACAAATAATTGTAAAATCCAAAAAAATATATTAATTTGTTAGGAAAGAGAAGAAGTAAATATTTCAACAATTAAAGCATATTTCTAGGAAAAGTTAATAATACTGGCGAAATAATAAAATTAAAGCATACTTTTAAGAGTCACTTTGAGGTATTTGAGGTATTTACTTATAAATAGCATGCCCAAGGCTGATAAATGTTTATCAAATCTCAAAAATAAAGTTTTACACATAAAAGTAGGCTATGAATTATAGTTGTAAACAAACATTACAAGCACCTTAAAGTTTGCTAAAACATTGTTGAAATATTTACTTTGTTTTCGCATTTTAAAATTTTGTGTATAAACAACAAACAATTGAAATAAGATAAAAAACCAAAACGCCATTTTATTAATGTGAAACGAATTAATAGTAAATCAACGATTTTATTATAATTTAAGAACAACTTAAAAAAAAAGAAAATTTATTTATTTTATTTAGATAATTTTTTTATAAATATATTAAAAAAAAATCAGAATTTAGAGATTTCGTTTTGATAAATGTTCAAAGAATAGAAAATTAAAACAAAAATTGAAGGAAAAGGCCAATAAATAAGCAAAATGGCAGGAATAAGGTAAAATATAAGGCTTACGAAAAAATGGTTTTGAAATTTGTGAAAAAATTTACAAAATTAGTAAATTTTATAATGAATATTTCATGACTGTAATGTAAAACTTCCTTCTCAAATGTTTGCTCCATTTTATGGCTTCATTTTTAAATTTTTTTGTTTTAGATTTTTATTTATAAAACAAATAAAAAAAAAACCTTAAACATTTCTTTATAATTATTTCTGTAGTTAAATGTATTCTAATTAAAAATAAAAATAGCTCCAAAAACATCCTGTTTAACTTAAAAATTCAGCTTTTACCAGACAACAAAATCCTAAAACACCTATTTAATTAAACATTTTCCAATTTATAGGCCAATTAAAGGTTTAACTAAAATTAAGGCTTTCGAAAAACTCATGAAAACATCAATAAACCAATTAAAAAGGGAAATTAAAGGGGAACAAATTGAAAACATAAGTTCTAGTTCTGTTCTAGTTCTGTTCTAGTTCTGTTCTAGTTCTGTTCTAGTTCTGTTCTAGTTCTGTTCTAGTTCTGTTCTAGTTCTGTTCTAGTTCTGTTCTGTTCTAGTTCTGTTCTAGTTCTGTTCTAGTTCTGTTCTAGTTCTGTTCTAGTTCTGTTCTAGTTCTGTTCTAGTTCTGTTCTAGTTCTGTTCTAGTTCTGTTCTAGTTCTGTTCTAGTTCTGTTCTAGTTCTGTTCTAGTTCTGTTCTAGTTCTGTTCTAGTTCTAGTTCTAGTTCTAGTTCTGTTCTAGTTCTGTTCTAGTTCTGTTCTAGTTCTGTTCTAGTTCTGTTCTAGTTCTGTTCTAGTTCTGTTCTAGTTCTGTTCTAGTTCTGTTCTAGTTCTGTTCTAGTTCTGTTCTAGTTCTGTTCTAGTTCTGTTCTAGTTCTGTTCTAGTTCTGTTCTAGTTCTGTTCTAGTTCTGTTCTAGTTCTGTTCTAGTTCTGTTCTAGTTCTGTTCTAGTTCTGTTCTAGTTCTGTTCTAGTTCTGTTCTAGTTCTGTTCTAGTTCTGTTCTAGTTCTGTTCTAGTTCTGTTCTAGTTCTGTTCTAGTTCTGTTCTAGTTCTGTTCTAGTTCTGTTCTAGTTCTGTTCTAGTTCTGTTCTAGTTCTGTTCTAGTTCTGTTCTAGTTCTGTTCTAGTTCTGTTCTAGTTCTGTTCTAGTTCTGTTCTAGTTCTGTTCTAGTTCTGTTCTAGTTCTGTTCTAGTTCTGTTCTAGTTCTGTTCTAGTTCTGTTCTAGTTCTGTTCTAGTTCTGTTCTAGTTCTGTTCTAGTTCTGTTCTAGTTCTGTTCTAGTTCTGTTCTAGTTCTGTTCTAGTTCTGTTCTAGTTCTGTTCTAGTTCTGTTCTAGTTCTGTTCTAGTTCTGTTCTAGTTCTGTTCTAGTTCTGTTCTAGTTCTGTTCTAGTTCTGTTCTAGTTCTGTTCTAGTTCTGTTCTAGTTCTGTTCTAGTTCTGTTCTAGTTCTAGTTCTGTTCTAGTTCTGTTCTAGTTCTGTTCTAGTTCTGTTCTAGTTCTGTTCTAGTTCTGTTCTAGTTCTGTTCTAGTTCTGTTCTAGTTCTGTTCTAGTTCTGTTCTAGTTCTGTTCTAGTTCTGTTCTAGTTCTGTTCTAGTTCTGTTCTAGTTCTGTTCTAGTTCTGTTCTAGTTCTGTTCTAGTTCTGTTCTAGTTCTGTTCTAGTTCTGTTCTAGTTCTGTTCTAGTTCTGTTCTAGTTCTGTTCTAGTTCTGTTCTAGTTCTGTTCTAGTTCTGTTCTAGTTCTGTTCTAGTTCTGTTCTAGTTCTGTTCTAGTTCTGTTCTAGTTCTGTTCTAGTTCTGTTCTAGTTCTGTTCTAGTTCTGTTCTAGTTCTGTTCTAGTTCTGTTCTAGTTCTGTTCTAGTTCTGTTCTAGTTCTGTTCTAGTTCTGTTCTAGTTCTGTTCTAGTTCTGTTCTAGTTCTGTTCTAGTTCTGTTCTAGTTCTGTTCTAGTTCTGTTCTAGTTCTGTTCTAGTTCTGTTCTAGTTCTGTTCTAGTTCTGTTCTAGTTCTGTTCTAGTTCTGTTCTAGTTCTGTTCTAGTTCTGTTCTAGTTCTGTTCTAGTTCTGTTCTAGTTCTGTTCTAGTTCTGTTCTAGTTCTGTTCTAGTTCTGTTCTAGTTCTGTTCTAGTTCTGTTCTAGTTCTGTTCTAGTTCTGTTCTAGTTCTGTTCTAGTTCTGTTCTAGTTCTGTTCTAGTTCTGTTCTAGTTCTGTTCTAGTTCTGTTCTAGTTCTGTTCTAGTTCTGTTCTAGTTCTGTTCTAGTTCTGTTCTAGTTCTGTTCTAGTTCTGTTCTAGTTCTGTTCTAGTTCTGTTCTAGTTCTGTTCTAGTTCTGTTCTAGTTCTGTTCTAGTTCTGTTCTAGTTCCGTTCTAGTTCTGTTCTAGTTCTGTTCCAGTGCAACATTTCCCTTGTCATATGTTCATTTACCTCTTTTACAAACAAAAAACTCTTTGAAAACAACAATAACAATTGAGAGAAAGATACCTTACAAACAATTATAACAATAATAAATAAATAAAACTTGATAGTAGTTTCCAAATTTGTAATAAACGAAAACATAAAAGTTAAAACTTGTGAAAGAAATTTATAAATGTTACTCAATGTAAACAAATTAAATAAATTTTAATAAAAACAAATATTGAAAAAAAATAATAAAATATATATGGATGTTAAGTATATTAAATAATAAGAGTAATGAGATATTTTTAGTGAAGAAATATTTCCAAGAACTTTGGTTTACAAAAATTTACTTGACTCCTTGATTTTCAAACCTTGAAATATATTGCATACTTTTAGTGGTTTTTTCTTCTATAACAAATTCATTCCTTTTCCCCAAGTAAGTTTTTGTTAAATTTTAAGTTTTTCTCCCAGAAAATCTCCTTATATTTTCTCCCCTTTTATTCAAATTAATTACTAATTTTGCTGTTGAATTTATGAAACAAAATTAAAAAAAAACTGTGTAACTTTAAACTATGAGGTGCTATCAATTTTCATTTTCATTTTAATTTTTATCTCTCTTACTTGTTCCCTAAACTTGAAATAACTTTTATTTCTAATTAATTATGTTTCTAAATATAAAAAAGGAAAATATAAACCAAAACTAAAAATCAATAAAATAAAATATACTAAAATACTGCTAATTAAAATTGTTGTTAAACTCTAAATCTATTCTATAATCATATCAAAGCTTTCAGAAAACAAATAATACTAACTATCTTAATAAATAAATAATAAAACATAAATGGTAATAAATTTAAAATTCTCTTATTAAAACAAAATGCTGAAATAATGAATAAATAAAAAAATCTAAGAAAATTAAATTAAAAAAATTATAAAAGTTGTTTGTTTTTAAAAGGGAAGATCTGGGGGTTATCTATGTGGCTAAAAATCTATGTTACTTTTATATAAGTAAAGGTACTTGTTTAGCGCTAACAGTAAGTATTTTAGGAATTCTTCAACAAATAGTTCTTTAGTTTATAATATAAACACAAAAATTATCAGTTTACATTACATTAAAAAAACAGAAATTTTCAGTTTACAATTCCCGGCTTTTTGGTTAACAATTCATGTTTCTTGGGATTTATGCAAATTGTTTGGGAATTTTGCTAAATAATGTTTAAAAGGAAATTTACTCCTCAATGCGTATTTAAAACAGTTATTTAAGGGATTTAAAACTTCCCGGTTTTTGGGATTTTGTAATTTTTTTTTGGGAATTCAGCAATAAAAGTGTTTTGCATTAGATTTATTAGATTTAATCACAAAATATTAGTTTTAATTTTGCTATTAGCAGGATTTTTCAAGTAATTTAACACTTCCCGGTTTTTGGGATTTTGTAAAATTTTTTAGGAATTCTTTAGAGATTTATCACAAAAGTTTTAAACTTAAAAAAAAATCCCTAAAATTAACTAATTTCTAATATAAATTTCTATTTAAGTCTTTTGAACAATGAAATGCACCTATTTTTCTATTTTACTCTTCCCGGTTTTCTGGGATTATGCAAAAGATTTTGGGAATTCTTTAAAAAACCTTGAAATTAACAAATTCCTAATATAAGTTTCTTTTTATGTCATTTATGAAATGTAAAACTCATTTGTTTAAATTTTAGTGTTTCCGGTTTTCTGGGATTATTTAAAAGATTTTGGGAATTCTTTAAATAACCCTGAAATTAACTAATTACTAATATTAAATTATTTTTAAGTCATTTGACTAATAAAATACACCTAGTTTTCTATTTAACACTTCCCGGTTTTCTGGGATTATTTAAAAGATTTTGGGAATTTTTCTTAGAACCCAGAAATTAACTAATTCATAATATTACTTTCTTTTTAAGTCATTTATGAAATGTAAAATAGACTTATTTCAAATATTAGTCTTCCCGGTTTTGTGGGATTATTTAAAAGATTTTGGGAATTCTCATAAAAATCCTGAAATTAACTTATTAATATTAATTTCTTTTTAAGTAATTTGAACATTGAAAACCAGCTATTTTTATATTTTACTTTTCCCGGTTTTCTGGGATTGTTTAAAATATTTTGGGAATTTTTTAAAAACCCCTGAAATTAATTCCTAACATTAATTTATTTTTAAATCATTTATGAAATCTAAAATGTATTTAATTCAAACTTTAATCTTCCCGGTTTTCTGCGATTATTGAAAAGATTTTGGGAATTCTTTAAAAAACCCTGAAATTAACTAATTCCTAACATTAATTTATTTTTAAGTCATTTGTGAAATGTAAAATTCATTTACTTAAATTTTAGTCTCCCCGGTTTTCTGGGATTATGGAACAGATTTTGGGAGTTCTTTAAAAAATCCTGAAAATCACTAATTCTAATTTAAAAAAAAAAACCCGAAATTAATAAATTTCTATTAATTTATTTTTAAATCATTTAAGAAATGTAAAATTTATTTATTTAAAATATTAGTCATACCGGTTTTCTGGGATTATTTAAAAGATTTTGGAAATTCCTTAAAAAAATCTTTAAATTAATGAATTCCTAATATTAATTTCTTTTTAAATCAATTATGAAATGAAACATTTATTTATTTCATATATTAGGCTTCCCGTTTTTCTGGGATTATGGAAAATATTTTGGGAATTCTTTAAAAAACCTTGAAATTAAGTAATTTCCAATAGAAATTTCTTTTTAAGACGTTTGAACAATGAAAAGAACCTATTTTTCCATTTTACACTTCCCGGTTTTCTGGGATTATTTAAAACATTTTGGGAATTCCTTAAAAAATCTTTAAATTAATGAATTCCTAATATTAATTTATTTTTAAATCATTTATGATATGTAAAATTTATTTATTTGAAATATTAGTCTTCCCGATTTTCTGGGATTATGGAAAAGATTTTGGGAATTCTTTCAAAAACCCTGAAATTTACTAATTCTTAATATAAATTTCTATATAGGTCATTTGGACAATGAAAAGCACCTATTTTTCAATTTTACACATCCCGGTTTTCTGGGATTATTTAAAAGATTTTGGGAATTTAAAAAAAACCCTGAAATTAATTAATTCCTAATATTAATTTCTTTTTAAATCATTTATGAAATGTAAAATTTATTTATTTCAAATATTAGTCTTCCCGGTTTTCTGGGATTATTGAAAAGATTTTGGGAATTCCTTAAAAAACCCTGAAATTTACTAATTCCTAAAATGACTTTCTTTTTAAATCATTTATGATATGTAAAATTTATTTATTTAAAATTTTAGTCTTCCCGGTTTTCTGGGATTATGGAAAAGATTTTAGGAATTCTTTAAAAAAACCGTGGAATTAACTAATTTCTAACATTAATTTCTTTTTAAGTCATTTAAGAAATATAAAACTCATTTGTTGCAATTTTGGTCTTCCCGGTTTTATGGAATTATGGAAAAGAATTTGGGAATTCATAAAAAAAATCCTTATAATAAAACCCTGTGATAGTTTGAGAAGTTTCTAGTATTTTCTTTATATAAAAACAGCATAGCAACTTGTATATGTTTTTTTTATTTTGCCAGTAATCGATGACCCATTTTGTAATATTTAAAGAGGTTTTTTATTTAATGAAAATAGTTTGAAAGAAAACTGTAAGGCATTGTACACATTCTTATTATATTTAGAAAAATCTTGTATTTGTTGCATCATTTATTTGTTTAGGATGACATTGAATACAGTGGGGGGCAAAACAAACTGAAAATTATAAAAACTTGAACACAACGTATTGTTAGTTGGTAAATACTAAATTTTTTGTATTACAGTTTTCAGAATTTTGTCTCTCACTGTTTGTATATATAAAAATATTTACATATTTGCATTTTAAAATATTTCTTATTTTCTTTCATTTCTTGCTACATATGAAGAAGTATTTATCAAATAAACTTTTTTTTTCCCAGTTTTCTTATAAATGTCATTTTATGTAGCTTTTTCTAACTCAATGTCTGACAATATTGAAAATTTTCTTTACTGCCATTGATAAACTTTTAGCCCAGATGAAAGAAAACTCTACACAAATTCAACAAAGAAAATAAATGAAAAAAAAAGGAAATATATTTTTTATTTTACAAGAAAAGAAAAAAGATGTTACATAAAGTATCAAATTTTATTTGTTTAGTTTAGAAAGAGTGAGAGAAAATAAAACAGAAAATTTAAACGAAAATAAATTTGGCCAATATTTGCTAAGTAACAAAATCTTTACAAGCTTTTCTTATGCTCTAAAACACAAACTGAAACTTAAACTTACAAATTTTCTTTTTAATGTAACAAATTCTCTAATGATTATGTGAAATTTGTATAGATGAATTGAAAACAATGAAAATGTGTTCTCAACTCCCAAGACATGCATATTTTCTTCTTTAGCTCTCTGCCCAGTAGTATATGTTGGCTGCAATGGTGTTTCCTATTTAGCGAGGGCGAGTAGGGACTTCAACAATTTATTTTGTTTATAACAAAATTTTAAGATGATTGTAAAATACTTAAATGTGTTATTTAAGACATAAGAGTATTGTGTTGTGGGGAAACAAGTAATAAATTATGGAAATACATTTGAAACGTAATTACTTTAGCAATAATCTCCATGGTGCTTTATGTCTAGGCTAATGGTTGAAATTTTGAACACAAATAAATTTATGTAAAATTTAGGCATTTAAAATATTAAAATTTGTATGTGTTTTAGTTTCTTATAAAACTATAAAATGCTATTTTTATTAATATTTGGTAATTCCCAAAAACTTTCTTCAAATCCCAGAAAACCGGGAAGAATAAAATTGTTTACAAAAAAGTTTTTTGTAAAATATTTAACATTTTATGTGTTCTAATTTCCCTTATAAACTTTAAATCTATATTTTATTCAATTTGGAGAATTCCTAAAATCATTGAAAAAATCCCAGAAATCTCAGGATATTTAAAATAATAAAATTTAACTTTTTACATAATTTAAATTACTTTTAAAAACCAAAAACCTAAATTTCATACATATTGTGGAATTCCCAAAAATTTTCAATAAATCCCAGAAAACTGGGAAGAAGAAAGTCGTTTGAAAATAGGTTTTTTTTTATAAAACATTTGACATTTGATGTGTTCTAGTTTCCTTTAAAAACTTAAAATCAAATTTTTATTCAATTTGAAGAATTCCCAAAATCTTTGAAATAATCCCAGATATGATATCAATATGTTTTAAATAGAAAAAAATATGGGTCTATGTAATTAAAATTACTTTTAAAAACCAAAATCAAAATTTCATACATATCGCGTAATTCCTAAAAATTCCAGAAAACCGGGAATGTAAAATCGTTTAAAAATAATTTTTTTTATAAAATATATAACCTTTAAAACAGAAAAAATAAATTTTTATTAATATTGGCGAATTTCCAAAAATGTTTAAATAATCCCAGAAATCTCAGGATGCTTAAAATAGTAAAATTCAAGTTTTTATGTACTTTAAATTACTTTTATAAACCAAAAATCGAAATTTCATAAATACTGCTGAATTCCCAAAAACTTTCTAAAAATCCCATAAAATGGGAAATATAAAATCGTCTAAAACTAGGATTTTTATCAAATAAATTAAGATTTTATATGTTTTATATTAGTTTAAAAATATAAAATTTATTTTCTTTTAATTGGGGGAATTCCCAAAAACTTTTGAATAATCCCAGAAATCTCAGGATGCTTAAAATAGCAAAATTCAAGTTTTTATGTA
The DNA here is from genome assembly GCA_942486065.2 of Calliphora vomitoria. Taxonomy (NCBI): domain Eukaryota; kingdom Metazoa; phylum Arthropoda; class Insecta; order Diptera; family Calliphoridae; genus Calliphora; species Calliphora vomitoria. The sequence goes on along the minus strand of OW818033.2, from coordinate 18,954,542 downwards.
CTTTTAATTACTTTTAAAAACCAAAAATCTAAATTTCATAAATACTGCTGAATTCCCAAAAACTTTCTAAAAATCCCAGAAAATGGGATATGTAAAATCGTCTAAAACTAGGATTTTTATCAAATAAATTAAGATTTTATATTAGTTTAAAAATATAAAATTTATTTTCTTTTAATTGGGGGAATTCCCAAAAACTTTTGAATAATCCCAGAAATCTCAGGATGCTTAAAATAATAAAATTTATGTTTTTACATAATTAAAATTACTTTTAAAACCCAAAATTAAAATTTCACACATATCGCGTAATTCCCAAAAACTTTCTAAAAATCCCAGAAAACCGGGATATATAAAATGTCTAAAATTAGAATATTTATCAAATAAATTAACATTTTATGTGTATTGTATTAATTTAAAAACATAAAATTTAATATTTATTAACATTCGGGAATTCCCAAAAACTTTAAAATAATCCCAGAATTCTCAAAATGCTAAAATAGTAAAATTCAAGTTTTTATGTAATTCAAATTAATTTTAAAAACCAAAAATCTAAATTTCATAAATATTGCGGAATTCCCAATAACTTTCTAAAAATCCCAGAAAACGGGAAATGTAAAATCGTTTAAAACAAGGTTTTTTATCAAATAAATTAAGATTTTATATTCCTTTAAAAACTAAAAAAATATTAAATTTTCTTAATATGGGAGAATTCCCAAAATCCCGGGGAGCGTAAGATTTTAATTATTTTAAAAATCAAAAATTAAAATTTTGGCAAATTCCCAGAAAGATTTTGAAAATCCCAGAAAACCGGGAAAACATTTAATTTCCTTAAGTAATATGGAAAGTATTAGATTTTTTTTTTGGAAATTCCTTAATATTTGTAGAATCCCACAAACCGGCAAATATATATGTATACTAAATTGTCTATGTTTGAAATATATTTAATAAGAAATATAAAAAAAACAGGAAGTTCATTGATCTGTTGCGTTCGCCATTGATGGCCATGGATAGAAATGAAAATCAAGGAAATTTAGTAGCAATTTTATAAACCTTATTTCAGTTAGTTATTTAAAGCATTAAACTTTAAACAACAGCCGTTTGCAGTTGCTTAACTTTTGTTTGCCAAACAATTTTTACACTCTATGTAATTTAATTTTTGTTTAACTTTTTGTTGCCCACTTTTTTTACAAATATTATTTTGAATAGTTTTTTTTTTCTCTATCCGTTTCTTTTTTTTTTAAACTTTTATTTGCATTTTCCATTTTTGTTTAAACAAGTTGTGGTTTGTTAAGAGTTTTTTAAATTGTTTTCTTCAATGTGCTGGGTTTCTGCCTCATAAATCTCTCTTGAAAAAGTAGAAAGAAAACAAAAGAAAAATCCGGCTGTATTCTTGGCTTAAATATATTTAACTTAATTTTTCTGTACGAGCACTTTTCTCAGCATTTATCAGTATTTTGTTTGTGCATTGGGGGTTTTTTGTTGCAGTTGTGAAAAAACTCAACGCATCTTATCTAGCCCGAAATGCGGCATGTAGTCGAAAACTTTTTCCACCACGTCTTGTTTGTATAATTATTTGTTAGAATGTTGAAATATGCGTGACATTATTTTGGAAAAACTTTTAATTCTTTTTTTTTTAGTATTTCTTGAAAATAAAGTATTTTTGTCTTTATCTGTTGGTATTGTGTGGAAAAAGTTGTTTATAATAGTATATAAAATATACAATGAAGAAAAACAATACCGAAAATTATTTAAAACTGAAAAATTAAAAATCTATTGCTTAAAAGAGCCAAAACCAGCATTTTATCAATAAACTTAAATAAAACTGCTTTAAAATCAAAACAAACTTTTAAAATATTTTAAAAATATTAAAATGGAAAACCATATTCAATTTTAAACAATTTGGGTTAATTCTAAAGTTCCCCATTTTTTGGGATTATTTAGGCGATTTGTGGAATTTACAATTTAAATATAAAAACATTGAAATAATTAGAGAAATACGTTTATTATTAATCAGATATACAATTTTTAAACAAAAATTTAATAAAATTTACTAATTTCCACTTCCCGGTTTTTTGTGATTTTTTAAACAAATTTTAGGAATTTACAAAAAAGTTCAAAAATGTTTTAAAACTTATTAATATGCTTAATTGTTGTAATTTAGCAACAATTTTTTAGAGGTTTAAAGTACCCCATTTTTGGGATTATTTAGGCGACTTGTGGAATTTACAATTTAATTATAAAAACATTCAAATAATTAGAAAAATACCTTTTTTTTAAAAAATTTACTAATTTTCACTTCCCGTTTTTTTTTTTTTTTTTGGGATTTTTTGATTTTTTTTTGGGAATTTACAAAAAATATCAGAAATGTATTAAAATATATTAATATGCTTAATTGTTGTAAATTTACAACAATTTTGTTTAATTTTAAAGTTCCCGGTTTTTTTGGGATTATTGTAAAAATTTGTGGAATTTACAATTTTTATATAAAAACATTAAAATAATGTTGTAATTATTCCAAGATAAAAATATTGAAAAAAAATAAGAAAATTTCTAATTATTTTCACTTCCCGTTTTTTTTTCTGTTAAAAATCACACATTCTTACTTCCCCATTTTAGGGAATATTGTCAGGTTTTTGGGAATTTAGAAAAATCATTATGAATTTACGTATTTGCGAACATTTCAATGAATTTAGTTTAATTTTCAAGTCTCGTTTTTTTTTTTTTTTTGTTTGATTCTCTAAATTCCTAAAAATGTTAAAAACTAGAAAACATTATTCATGTATAAATAAATTAGATATTTCATTAAGTTATGAAACAAATTTTAGGCAAAATTTATTAATTACAAGATCCCGTTTTTTTTTTTTTTTTTTTTAACTTTTTGGGAATTTGCTAATTATTTGTTCAAAATAGTTGTTGGAAACTAAAACTTATAATATTTTATGCTTCCAATTATCGGGGTATTTTGGGGAATTTCTGAAAAATTTTGGGAATCTCTAAAAATGCTTTTTTTAGCAAAGTTTATTTAATTATCTTGAAAGTTGATACATTTTTCACAGTACAACTTTTAGAACTTTTTTTGCAAACTTCCCCATTTTGGGGATTTTTAAATATTTTTTGGGAATTTGTAAAAAAATTTAAATCTATTTAAAAATGATAAATATTCGTCTAAAAAAATTAATTTTTTTTAATGTACTACTTCCCGGTTTTCTGGAATTTGGCTAACTTTTTGGGAATTACTAAAATTGTTAAACATTTTTAAAATTGTTAAAAATTTTTAAAAATGCTAAATATTTGTTTAAAATAGTTGCTGTAAGCTAAAACATATAATTTTGATTCTTCCAATTATCGGGGTATTTTGGGGAATTTTTGAAAATTTTTGGGAATCTCTAAAAATGATTTTTTGCAAACTTTATTTAATAATTAATGAATGTGGATACATTTTTGACAATACAACTTTCAAAGCTATTACTTCAAACTTCCCCATTTTGGGAATTTTAAATTTTTTTTGGGAATTTATGAAAAATGTAAAATTTATTTAAAAATAATAAATATTTATCTAAAAAGGTGTTGGATCTTAAAAAAATTAATTTTATTTAATGTACTACTTCCCGGTTTTCTGGAATTTTTGCTAACTTTTTGAGAATTTACAAAAATTGATAAATATTTTTAAAAATGCTAAATATTCGTCTAAAATAGTTGTTGTAAGCTAAAACATATAATTTTGATGCTTCCAATTATCGGGGTATTTTGGGAAATTTCTGAAAATTTTTGAGAATCTCTAAAAATGATTTTTTGCAAACTTTATTTAATAATTAATGAATGTGGATACATTTTTGACTATACACATTTCAAAGCTTTTACTTAAAACTTTCCCTTTCTGGGGATTTTTCAAATTTGTTTGGGAATTTATAAAAACAGTTAAATCCATTAAAAAATTATAAATATTTGTCTAAAAAGGTGTTGGATCTTAAAAAAAATGTCACTTTATTTAATGTACTACTTCCCGGTTTTCTGGAATTTTTTTGGGGAATTCCCCAAAAAGTTATTTTTTTTATTTTAAAGTAGTTGTTCTATAATATTTTCTTTTTTTTAATTTATTTATTTTTTTTAACACTTAAACTTTCATTAGTGTCCTTTGAACCCAATTTTCATGCTATTGATTTCCTTTTACAACGTAACACTTTTGCATAACTTGCAAACTATCTCTTGCTGGCAACTTCTTAACACAATTTCCGTTTCCTGTGTCAATAGCTGCTGGTGCTGGTGCTGGCACGGGTGTAATCATTAGTGCACTCTACTTAAAAACAGACATGTCTTCGCATAAATTTTTTGATTATTTTCACAAGTTTTTCCTTTCATTTTAGTTTTTCAATATGTGAGTGTGTGTGTGTGTTTATTTCAAACATAAAATCAATTTGTTTGCAAAAACTTAAGGGAAATTTTTAATATATGCTGAATAAAACTAAAATAAAAAGAACCACAATGATATTTGGGTCAATTGAAAGGAATAGATAGAATTGCTTGTGAAAATACTATATATTCCAAATTTATAGACAATGATGAGATTGTTTGAGTAAAATAAATGAGTTGAGAGCATAGAGAAAATATACCTAGAGTGGAAACTACAATAGAAAAAAACTCAAACAAAAATTCACACATACGAGTGTTGTTTTTGTTTTCACATTCTTACTAGTTAGGTTTTTGACAACTGAGTTAGGTCTTTGACATGAAAGTTTCCAATCTATGTGTATTATTCTATTTGAGGGGTTGTGTAAGCTAAAACAAACAAATGCAAATAACTACGAACGAAAAAAAAATTACAGAAATCTATTTAAATCATTGTTGCAAACTGAAATTGAATTACGAAACTAAATGGAGCATTATGCATGCAGAGATGAATGAAACCATCAAAAATGCATATAAATGGATTAAAATCAACACATAGATAGATAGACACACACACACAACAAAACATAATTAATAAAAATTATAAAATTTCAATGATTCCTTTGATCCTTGTTTGTATCCTATTTAAATACAATACAATTTGCAAATAATGTGTTCGTTCGTTCATTCATTTATTTTATACATTTGTTTCCATTTCAATTGCTTTTACGAGTATTTCTGTGAAATACACAATTTCCTTATTATTTATTTTATTTGTTTATAAAAATACATCAAAAAATAAAACATCTGTTGGCACAAAAAAAAAAAGAAAAAGAAATTTTATATAAAGTACTATTTTTGTTATAATGGTACTACTGTTTGCAGCTGAAAACAATAAAAAAACGTTTAAGGGGAACAAACACCAAGTTACTCAACTAAAGCTGTTTTTTTTTTATGATTTTTGTACAACAAATAATAATAAAAAAAAAAACAATACCAGCAGCTACACAAAGTGAGTAAATTTGGTGATTTATTTTTTTGTTAACTTTATAAATGTATAAATACAAACAACAACGACCTGCACATAACAAAGGCTTACAAATAAAACAAAGGGAAAATTTTAAACAAAAGGCAATAACGAATCAAAAATACATTTCAATGAAAATATATTTCAAGAGAAAAGAGTCTTTCTGAGAAACACTTCAATAGGAAAGTGTCTGCCAAATACGCTATTCTATATATTTTATAGAGATGTGTGTTCAAAAGAATTGCAAAGACACTATTCTAGAGAAAAGTATTTTTAAAAGACCCTATTCTACAGAATGGAGAAGTAAAGCGAACATAGCCAATACTACTTTAAAGACAATATCACCTTCTCTCCAGAGAGGACTTGATATCTCTGTCGTCCGATCAAGGGCGGAGTTACCCTATTATGCATTTACGAGGAAGAAATGCTGTCGTAAGGTTCAGTACGCCTGGGCACTAATAAGTTAACAGACCCAACACCAGGATCGCGCGTTTGGACCAATCAATCATACGTCTTAAACAAATATAATTAACGAAAATTGCAGCTGAATCATACCGATTGCTCTCCAAAGCTTATAGTGAATGTGTTCCATCGGTTTCAGTGTGCGAGAGATGGATTGTTCGGTTCAGAAGTTGTGATTTTGACACGGAAGACAAAGATCGCCCAGTCCAGTCAAACAATTTTAAAGACCAGGAACTGGATGCAATAGTCCATGAAAATTGTTGTCAAACTCAATAAGAGCTTGCAAATTCATTGGGAGCTACTCAAGCTGCAATTTTAAAATGTTTGCGAGCAGCAGCATTCATCCAAAAGCAGGGAAATTGAGTACCATACGAATTGAAGCTAAGAGACCTTGTAGGACGATTCTGGATGTTCAAAATGATGCATGTCCGCAACGTCCGAGAGATGGTTTGTTTGGTTCAGAAGTTGTTACTTTGACACAAAAGACAAAGATCGCCCAGGCCAGCCAAACAATTTTGAAGACCAGGAATTGGATGCCAAACTCCTTGAAAATTGTTGTCAAACTAAACAAGAGCTTGCTAAATCATCGGGAGCTACACAAGCAGCAATTTTAAAATGTTTGCGAGCAGAAGGATTCATCCAAAAGCAAGGAAATTGGGTACTCTTCGAATTGAAGCCGAGAGACCTTGAAAGACGATTTTGTATAAAAGAAAATCATTTTTGCACCGAATCATTACTTGCGAAAAAAAATGGATTCATTACGATAACCCAAAGCGTAAGAGATCGTATGTGAAGCCCTGTCAACCAGCCGAATCGACACCAAAGCCAAAGCTAAGGTAATGGTCTATATTTGGTGGGAGCAAAAGGGTCCTACCTATTACGAGCTGCTGAAATCTGGCCAGACCATCACAGGAAACCTGCACCGAACGCAAATGATTCGTTTGAACCGACTGACCGAAAAACCCCCAGAATACGCAACCATACATGAAACCGTAATATTCCATCATGACAACGCTCCGCCACATGTTGCAAAACCTGTTAAAAACTATTTAGAATGAAGTGGTTGTGAAGTTTGGCCTCACCCGATTTATAGTCCAGACCGTGCCTCTTCCGACTATTATTTGATTCGATCGATGCACAACGCTCTCCCTGGGATACGCTTCACTTCAGAACAGAGTATTTCCGATATTGACTTGATTTGTTCTTGGCCTCAAAATATGAACAGTTCTTTTGGCTCGGAATCCTTATGTTGCTAGAAAGATCAGAAAATGTCATAGCTAACAATGGCCAATACTTTGAATAAATTTATATTGTACAAATGTTTTAAAATAAAAGCTAAAAATTTGAAAAAATTCAAAATTTTTATGTCATACATCCAATAATAAATAAAAGACTTTCCCGAGACATTACTACCTGCGCTCAGAAAGAAGCAAGCTAGATTTTGCCCCCATAAACCATGTTTAGACCACGTCAACAGCTTAATAATAATAGTAGAGCAGTTAGTGGACTTTGATAAGTCAATTGATGCCCTAAAGCACAGTGCAATATGGCAGGTTCTCGTTTGTAAAGGTGTCCCAACAAAGATTATATATCTCATTAAATGCCTTTATACTAATGCTATGTCCCGAATACTTCGAGAGAATCAACTCAGTGAAAAAAATCACGATTAACACTGGCGTTCCACAAGGCTGTGTACTCTCACCCTTTCTATTTATTTGTATACTCGACTTAGTGATGCAAAAAGCTATCAGTCACAGTAGGGGCATTACCTGGGGATAACAGGGTATACTTGAGGATTTATACTATGCAGCCGATGTATGTAATACAGTCAACAAATGAAGCTAAAATATGACTCCTATTGAAGTGTGAAGACACTTTTGTAGCGAACATAGTGTTTGACAGACTATAGCGTATTAACTCCTTTGTCAACAAAATTTATTCCATCAAATTTAAGTATAGGTTTTTCTTTACATTTCCGCTAGTGTCATATCGCCTACTTGTTTTTTGTATTTATTCCACATACGAAGTATAACGTCTTAAACAATCGATGCACAGTGGGGAAACTACAAAAAAATTGGAAATAAATCTGTAACTTCTAAATAGGTAGTCCTATTTCAATAAAACGACCCATGTCTTTAAAGGGGAGTTGAAGTTTAAGTTAAAAGTTGAAGTTTAGAAGTTACAGATTTATTTTCCCCCACTGTGCAATGGTATAAATCCAAGTACTTGCTTAATATTCCTAGGCATAAGAGTGTAGAAAATAGCAAATACAGATGTTACCTAATTTCCATTTTTATGCTTTTTCTTTAGTTGTTTACAAATACACACTCACATACTTGCAACACATACTCACACCCAGAGTCCTTCATATCCTGCCTTCATATTTCTATGTATGTTCTAAAGCAAGGAGTCGCTTATTGGTCTCTTGAGCTCATAAAATTAAAATTGTTTCGAGAATTATTTTCATGTCTTGCGAACATTTGACAAAAAAAAAAAGTCATAAAAGGTGGTAAAAATAAATCACATGCATGTTCTGTCTTGTTTGTTGTTTTTTTTTTTTTTTTTTTTGTTTAAATAGTTTTAGTTCGTGAGTTTAGTTTTTTATGATTGTCTTTTTTTATAAACCATGTCTAGGCATGTGTTTTACATGTCCTGGAAATTACTGAGCAAAAACAGAAAAAGAACAACATAAAAGTTTTAATAGAAATTATGTGGAGGGTTAGGGGCGGTATAGGTGGTTATTAAAAAGTGGTTTAATTTTATATTAATCCTTAGGGGGAAATTAATTTTTAAGAAAATCCAAAAATTCTTGATCTATTTGGTGTACGACTTAAAAATGTGGAATTTTTCAAATCTTTAGCCATTATTTTGAGACATTTGTACAATATAAATTCTTTCAAAGTATTGGCCATTGTTAGCACTGACCTTTTCCCATCTTTCTGGCTACATAAGGATTCCGAGCCAAAAGAACTGCTCATATTTTGAGGCCAAAAAAGAATCAAGCCAATATCGGATACTCTGTTCCAAAGTGAAGCGTATCCCAGAGAGCACGTTTTGCATCGATCGAAACAAATAGTAGTCGAACGGGGCACTGCAAAACTTATCAACCACTTTATTCTAAATACTTTTTAACAGGTATTGTCACATGTGGCCGAGCGTTGTCATGATGAAATATTACGGTTTCATGTTTGGCCGCATATTCTGAGCCTTTTCCGCCCACTGCTCGCTTCAAACGAATCAGTTGCGTTCGGCCAGATTCCTTGTGATGGTTTGGTCAGATTATTACCTTAGCGCCATGGATATTCTGCTTTAGTGTCGATTAGGCTGGTTGGCCGGGCTTCACATACGATCTCTTATTCTTCGGGTTATCTTAATGGATCCATTATTCACCGCTAGTAGTGATTCGGTGCAAAAATTACTTTCATTTATAGCGTTCAAGCAACGTTTCGGACAACCATAATCGTCTTTCTGGGTCTCTTGATTTCAATTCGTATTGTACCCAATTTCCCTGCTTTTTGATGAATCCTGCTGCTCGCAAATGTTTTGAAATTGCTGATTGAGTAGATCCCAATGATTTTGCAAGCTCTCGTTGAGTTCGACAACAATTTTCATGGAGTAATGCCTCCAATTCTTGGTCTTCAAACTTTTTTGGCTGGCCTGAGCGATCTTTGTCTTCCGTGTCAAAATTACCACTTCTGAATGGAACAAACCATCTCCCGCACGTTGAAACCAACGAAACACATTCACCATAACCTTCGGTGAGCAATCGATGTGCTTTCTAAATAGTGGCTACACTCTAGGTTACTTAGAGACACTAAAGTGACAATTGACTTCATGCTAAGATACATGAGGTGTCAGCATACTTAAGCAAAACGAAAATAAATTGTATGATAGTTATATCAACACAACTTGTATATAAGCAGTTTGTAGAAATTACTCACAAGAGCTGTACAAAATAATATTTTTTAAAGTGACTACACTGTAGATTACTTAGAGACACTTGAGTGCCAATTGACTTTACGCTAGATTACCTGGGAGGTATAAAGTAACCAATTACCTTCTCAGCACTATAAAGACCACATAATTCATTTCAATTAAACTAAAATTTATAAATTGGAGTCAGATAATTGATCAGACGTAAGTGGCAATGTCTACAAGGAATATATTGGCTACTTGCTTAACTGCTGGTTAGTGATAATGTCTTAATGTACTGAATCTTTACACATTTCCATAGAAATGTGTATGAATAAAATATTCATTAAATATCTTTCCTTTTTTTCTATAAAAAAAATTTTAAATTCTGTCACTTCACCAGAGACAATACAAAAAAAGACACAGGAAAAAACTAATAAATTTTATGTGTCAAAATCAAGAAACACAATAAATAGAGATAAATGAAAAGTTTATTAAATAACTAGTAAAATATCCTTAGAGTATATCATTTTTACATAAAAATCACAAAAAAGAATATACATAATAGAAAATAGAAGCAACAATGAAAGTATTCACACATATTCCAAAAACACACATTCATATGCTGAGTAGCTTACAACAGTGAGGGAAATGTTTAAAGGGTGATTTTAAATTTATGAACTAAAAAGTATAAAGCAGTGATTTTTATGTAGTAGTAATTTAATTTAAATCATTGCACAGTGGATTCAAATGGTCCTTCCAAACTGGTGATTAATAAAGGGAAACCTTAATTTTAATATATTTGTTATGGTCGATTGATAAAAAATCAAAAATACATAAAAAGGCATCATTTTACAAAAATTGTACAAAAATCAAGTAAATATTTTTTACGATTTTGACCCATTTTAGGTCTATCATCAGATATCCATATTGTCTATATTAATGAGTTAGTAATCCAGATATAGAGCAAAAAGGACAAAATCGAGGTAGTCGTAGATTTTGCTTATATCTCAGCCATTTGTGGGCCGAATTTGTTCGATTTTAAATGGCAACTGAATCGGGACAATAGCGGATATATTGATGTATAAATCATGTATGTAAGTTATTTGGGGGCTACGGAAAGTTGATTTCCAAATACAGACGGCAAATGGGACAGACGGACATTGGCATATCAACTCTTTTATCTATAATGATCGAGAATATGTATACTTTATGTGGTCGCAAATGAAAAATGTAGAAATTATAAACGGAATGACAAAAACCTTATTCTTTTTTTTAAATATTAAAAATATTTCTTTACAGCTAAAATTTTGTGAATTTTGGTAATGGCAACTAGTTAAAACATACATTATTTTGTAAGAAGCGGTAATTATTTTATTTAGTAGATTAAGTACTTATTTTTATACAGGATGATAATGAACTTTTGCATTTAGCACAGCTATCTTGTGTGTTTGACCAAAAATCGAGATGTTAGTGATTCAACACAAGCCGATGCCATTCATTTTTTTGTTCATATTATATTAATTTATATGTTTATGTTAAAATTACGAGCAGTGAGTAAGCAGCTAGACTTTTTTTCCCTTCTTAGACCAGCACTCAGTGGATGACCCCTACCCATGCAAAGAATTGTGTTGGAACTAGGAACACAGGTTATGGGAGGGAGAAAAGAGGGAGTAGTGTTAATGGACATTCAATTTGAACTTTCCTACATTGAAAATGACAGAAAAGACTTCAGCGGGAAGTTTGTTCCACATACGTAAAGTACGGCTAAAGAACGAATTTTCCCTGTAGTGTGTTGTGTGGTCCACTGGCCAATCGACCACAAAGGGAAGTACTCTTGATGAAAAACGTGTATTACGTAGAAATCTACGGGTATTATAAACAATTTCCCTAAATTCATCAGAACACATTCCATTGAAGTACCGATAGAACAGTGAAACGCAGACCACATAGCGTAGGTGCTCCAGCGAATCAATAGAGTTGGATACCCTTCTATCACAAATAATTACTTTCGCCCTCTCCTATACGCGGTAGAGAAGCTCCAAAATAGACTTTGTAGCACTGGCCTTTATATGGGAGTTGTATTCCATTTTCAGTTGGATATAGGTGGTGTAAATAGTGAGGAGATCATATGGTGTGAAGTAATTCCTACACCGTTTCAGAAAACCGAGACACTTGGATGCTTCATTCGACACTTGAAAAATGTGTTTAGACCAGCGGACATCACACTGTATTTTCATTACCAGAACAGCAAGAGCGTCTGATTCCACAATATTTACACCATCCATAAATACAAATGAAGCGACATGGTCTGTCGTTTGTTTTTGTGTCAACATCCAACACTGAGTCTTGCTAGCTTTGAAAGCAACCCTATTCGCACGACCCCATTCAGAGATTGGCACCAGGTCCCGATTAAGGGAATCATTAATGTTTTGCCTCATTGCCCTAATCTCCGACAAGCTTGGTCTATAACTGAATGAATATGAAAGGAAAATGTTGATGTCATCTGCAAAAGTTTGACGTAGAAGGTCATTTAGGAAAATAAGAAATAGAGTTGGAGAAAGAACGGAGCCTTGCGGTAGCCCTGAATTTATCTTTGAACTCGTTTGATGAGATTCCATCTACAACAATTCATATAGAGCAATCTCTGAGAAAGCTCGATATAAATCGAGAGAAGTTATTACAGACACCAAAAGCAATAAATTTTGATAAAAGTGCACCAAAAGCCACCACTTTACTTTCGCCAAAAACGGTGAATAGAACGACACCATTTTTCCGATAGGAAAGCTAGCAAGTCTTCCGTAGAGCGTTCTCTACGAAAGTCATAGTGCCGGTTGCTGAATAAATTGTTGGACTCTAAACATTTCACAAGATGGTAATTAACAATACTCTCCATAACTTTGGAAAGTGCAGAACAAATTGCTATTGAGCGATAATTTACAGGGTTGTTAGCCTCTACCTTTTTAGGAATTGGCATTACATTAGCAACCTTCCAACATACAGGAAATTTGCCGGTACGATATAAAGTGCAAAAAAGGTTAGCTAATGGAAGAGCTAGCGTTGAAGAACACTGCTTCAAGACCGGTGCTAGTATACCATCTGGCCCAGGAGACTTATTTACGTTGAGATCCGATGAAACCTTTTTAAAAGCACGAGCTCGAAAGAATATGCTTGGCACTAATACTCTTTCGAGTCACTAATACTCTTTCGAGTTCGGGCAGCGGTTGATTACTTTCCGGCAAGTGAGAATTACTTGCGAATAATTCAGCTAAAAGGTTAGCTTTATCAACCGGGTCAGTGAATATTTGGTCATCCTTTAAAAGTGTCGGAATTGACGAACTAGCCAAAACCAAAAGCTTTTACTACCCCGAGGAGCAGTAACAACTTTAAAACGAAGGCGTTGCTCGTATAGAGCATTTTCGCGCCATAATACTTCGACACATGACGATCTTGTCTTTTTGCGTAGCGAATCAGTTTCTGCGTTTTGGTTCAAGTTCTTAATGCTTCCTCTCTGGATCTGATTGCTATTTTGCACATCTAATTAAACGAAGATTTTTGTCTAGGTCTAATCGAAGATTTCTTTGTTCGAATGAAAGTCTTCATTCCCAACATGATTACTTTCTGAACCATTTTCGCCATGGCATTGACGTTATTGTCTATATTTACAGAAATGTTTTAGCTTCAAGCGATGGACCTTATAAAGTCATATTTACCTTAATTTGTAGGACTTTATAGACCTACCTAGACGTAGTTTAGCTTCAATCGGAGGACATATACCGTCATATTTTATTTACAGTTAAAGGTCTTAATACAGTTATATTTTAGCTTCAATCCTAAATATTTATACAGTAATATTTTAGCTTTGTACAACTTTATACACAGTCATATTTTAGTTTCAATCATAGGTCTTTATACAGTCATGGGTATACTGTACAAAAAAAATGAGCTTCAACATAAATTCCTACAAAAAACAATCATATTGCCTGATACTTTATTTATTGCATAAATATTTACACACGCCTTATATACATTACACATATTGCTTCTATATCTAACAAATGGTCAGAAACTTGTACAAAAAACCTCAAAGAAAATCGTATGCAACACAAGCACACATATTTGCAAGCATAAAACTGCACATGTACCAGTTTATGTACAAAACAGCATAAAAAATAACAAAACAAAAAAACAAAATTCGAATAGTAAATATTCTCCACAAATTTACACAGAATAAAATTCAATAACCAACAACACATTTGGACACATATGTATCAACATTAGGAGGGCCCAGTTTGTATAAAGTCAAATAAACCAAACTAAAATGAAAGTTTAGTACATTTTAAGTTTATAATTCTTGCAGCTGGTTTAATTGAAATGCAACCATCCCCTCTCATATATATGCAAATTTTCATTTCATTTACTCTTACATAAGTATGTATGAGTTTGTGATTTATATGCATGTACATGTTTGTATGTGTTTTGTGTGCATTTCCTAACAAAACAATACAAATGTTGTGTTTTATTGTTCATACAACAACATAGATGTTGCTGTATATTATAGTCAACTGACTCTCTACTAGGGACTCCATGTTGTTTTTATTTTCTCTCTGGATTTATTTATCCTGTAGATGAGTTTATTAGCATGTGTGTGTGTATATAAGTGCTTGCCTGATCATGGTTGTATGGCTGTGTGCATATTTATGTGCTTGTTTTAGGATTTGCCAGTCTATTAATATTTACTTACGCAAATAACTAAACAAAAACTGTGTGTGTGTGTATAAATTAATTTGAATTTTTATTAGTTTCTTTAAGCTGTTTTTAATACATTTCAATTAGAATTAAATCCTAATGCTATTGTTAAATTCAATTGTTGCCTATTAAATGGTTTAAGTAGATTTATTAACAAAAATATTAAAACATTTTATAAAATATTAAATTTTAATAGTCTTTCGTTTAAATGAGTTTAGGGAATTTAATCTATAGCCATGGAAAAATGTTACATATTCTACGTTTCTTTTCCTACCACAAAATACCTTGGTGTAGTACGTTTTCTAAAAAACAAACCTTAAATATTTTCATATAAATTGTTTCTGTTTCTATTACTTAATATCTCCAACCACAATTGAGGTCAATGCAGGAAAATTTCCCAAAAATATTTTTATAAAAAAACATAAAAATAAAACAATGTCAGTACCACCACCTCAGTATTAATAACCAGTGCCCCAGTTTAATTTTCCACGCAGTTTATTCGTCTTTATTACAGGTCACGTTTTTAAACATTTACGTGATCATTTTTTTAACAAAAAATCCATACTCCTTTTAAACAATAGACATTAATCTGGGTGCACATAGAAAATTTATGATTTTTTCTTTATTTTTTTAAATTATTTTTATTGCAACGTACGCGAGTAAGTATTAAAGTTTTTCTATTTAACACCTGCTATTGTTTAAAAACTAACAACAAAAGCACACAAATTTAAAAAGGAAAAGTTTCACAAAAGGAAGTTAAAGTGCTATATTCGGCTTTGATGAATATTAAATACCCTCCTCAAAGTAAATACGGAAGTATGGACTAGAACTAGAACAGAACTAGAACAGAACTAGAACAGAACTAGAACAGAACTAGAACAGAACTAGAACAGAACTAGAACTAGAACAGAACTAGAACAGAACTAGAACAGAACTAGAACAGAACTAGAACAGAACTAGAACAGAACTAGAACAGAACTAGAACAGAACTAGAACAGAACTAGAACAGAACTAGAACAGAACTAGAACAGAACTAGAACAGAACTAGAACAGAACTAGAACAGAACTAGAACAGAACTAGAACAGAACTAGAACAGAACTAGAACAGAACTAGAACAGAACTAGAACAGAACTAGAACAGAACTAGAACAGAACTAGAACAGAACTAGAACAGAACTAGAACAGAACTAGAACAGAACTAGAACAGAACTAGAACAGAACTAGAACAGAACTAGAACAGAACTAGAACAGAACTAGAACAGAACTAGAACAGAACTAGAACAGAACTAGAACAGAACTAGAACAGAACTAGAACAGAACTAGAACAGAACTAGAACAGAACTAGAACAGAACTAGAACAGAACTAGAACAGAACTAGAACAGAACTAGAACAGAACTAGAACAGAACTAGAACAGAACTAGAACTAGAACAGAACTAGAACAGAACTAGAACAGAACTAGAACAGAACTAGAACAGAACTAGAACAGAACTAGAACAGAACTAGAACAGAACTAGAACAGAACTAGAACAGAACTAGAACAGAACTAGAACAGAACTAGAACAGAACTAGAACAGAACTAGAACAGAACTAGAACAGAACTAGAACAGAACTAGAACAGAACTAGAACAGAACTAGAACAGAACTAGAACAGAACTAGAACAGAACTAGAACAGAACTAGAACAGAACTAGAACAGAACTAGAACAGAACTAGAACAGAACTAGAACAGAACTAGAACAGAACTAGAACAGAACTAGAACAGAACTAGAACAGAACTAGAACAGAACTAGAACAGAACTAGAACAGAACTAGAACAGAACTAGAACAGAACTAGAACAGAACTAGAACAGAACTAGAACAGAACTAGAACAGAACTAGAACAGAACTAGAACAGAACTAGAACAGAACTAGAACAGAACTAGAACAGAACTAGAACAGAACTAGAACAGAACTAGAACAGAACTAGAACAGAACTAGAACAGAACTAGAACAGAACTAGAACAGAACTAGAACAGAACTAGAACAGAACTAGAACAGAACTAGAACAGAACTAGAACAGAACTAGAACAGAACTAGAACAGAACTAGAACAGAACTAGAACAGAACTAGAACAAAACTAGAACAGAACTAGAACAGAACTAGAACAGAACTAGAACAGAACTAGAACAGAACTAGAACAGAACTAGAACAGAACTAGAACAGAACTAGAACAAAACTAGAACAGAACTAGAACAGAACTAGAACAGAACTAGAACAGAACTAGAACAGAACTAGAACAGAACTAGAACAGAACTAGAACAGAACTAGAACAGAACTAGAACAGAACTAGAACAGAACTAGAACAGAACTAGAACAGAACTAGAACAGAACTAGAACAGAACTAGAACAGAACTAGAACAGAACTAGAACAGAACTAGAACAGAACTAGAACAGAACTAGAACAGAACTAGAACAGAACTAGAACAGAACTAGAACAGAACTAGAACAGAACTAGAACAGAACTAGAACAGAACTAGAACAGAACTAGAACAGAACTAGAACAGAACTAGAACAGAACTAGAACAGAACTAGAACAGAACTAGAACAGAACTAGAACAGAACTAGAACAGAACTAGAACAGAACTAGAACAGAACTAGAACAGAACAGAACTAGAACAGAACAGAACTAGAACAGAACTAGAACAGAACTAGAACAGAACTAGAACAGAACTAGAACAGAACTAGAACAGAACTAGAACAGAACTAGAACAGAACTAAAACAGAACTAGAACAGAACTAGAACAGAACTAGAACAGAACTAGAACAGAACTAGAACAGAACTAGAACAGAACTAGAACAGAACTAGAACAGAACTAGAACAGAACTAGAACTAGAACAGAACTAGAACAGAACAAGAACAGAACTAGAACAGAACTAGAACAGAACTAGAACAGAACTAGAACAGAACTAGAACAGAACTAGAACAGAACTAGAACAGAACTAGAACAGAACTAGAACAGAACTAGAACAGAACTAGAACAGAACTAGAACAGAACTAGAACAGAACTAGAACAGAACTAGAACAGAACTAGAATAGAACTAGAACAGAACTAGAACAGAACTAGAACAGAACTAGAACAGAACTAGAACAGAACTAGAACAGAACTAGAACAGAACTAGAACAGAACTAGAACAGAACTAGAACAGAACTAGAACAGAACTAGAACAGAACTAGAACAGAACTAGAACAGAACTAGAACAGAACTAGAACAGAACTAGAACAGAACTAGAACAGAACTAGAACAGAACTAGAACAGAACTAGAACAGAACTAGAACAGAACTAGAACAGAACTAGAACAGAACTAGAACAGAACTAGAACAGAACTAGAACAGAACTAGAACAGAACTAGAACAGAACTAGAACAGAACTAGAACAGAACTAGAACAGAACTAGAACAGAACTAGAACAGAACTAGAACAGAACTAGAACAGAACTAGAACAGAACTAGAACAGAACTAGAACAGAACTAGAACAGAACTAGAACAGAACTAGAACAGAACTAGAACAGAACTAGAACAGAACTAGAACAGAACTAGAACAGAACTAGAACAGAACTAGAACAGAACTAGAACAGAACTAGAACAGAACTAGAACAGAACTAGAACAGAACTAGAACAGAACTAGAACAGAACTAGAACAGAACTAGAACAGAACTAGAACAGAACTAGAACAGAACTAGAACAGAACTAGAACAGAACTAGAACAGAACTAGAACAGAACTAGAACAGAACTAGAACAGAACTAGAACAGAACTAGAACAGAACTAGAACAGAACTAGAACAGAACTAGAACAGAACTAGAACAGAACTAGAACAGAACTAGAACAGAACTAGAACAGAACTAGAACAGAACTAGAACAGAACTAGAACAGAACTAGAACAGAACTAGAACAGAACTAGAACAGAACTAGAACAGAACTAGAACAGAACTAGAACAGAACTAGAACAGAACTAGAACAGAACTAGAACAGAACTAGAACAGAACTAGAACAGAACTAGAACAGAACTAGAACAGAACTAGAACAGAACTAGAACAGAACTAGAACAGAACTAGAACAGAACTAGAACAGAACTAGAACAGAACTAGAACAGAACTAGAACAGAACTAGAACAGAACTAGAACAGAACTAGAACAGAACTAGAACAGAACTAGAACAGAACTAGAACAGAACTAGAACAGAACTAGAACAGAACTAGAACAGAACTAGAACAGAACTAGAACAGAACTAGAACAGAACTAGAACAGAACTAGAACAGAACTAGAACAGAACTAGAACAGAACTAGAACAGAACTAGAACAGAACTAGAACAGAACTAGAACAGAACTAGAACAGAACTAGAACAGAACTAGAACAGAACTAGAACAGAACTAGAACAGAACTAGAACAGAACTAGAACAGAACTAGAACAGAACTAGAACAGAACTAGAACAGAACTAGAACAGAACTAGAACAGAACTAGAACAAAACTAGAACAGAACTAGAACAGAACTAGAACAGAACTAGAACAGAACTAGAACAAAACTAGAACAGAACTAGAACAGAACTAGAACAGAACTAGAACAGAACTAGAACAGAACTAGAACAGAACTAGAACAGAACTAGAACAGAACTAGAACAGAACTAGAACAGAACTAGAACAGAACTAGAACAGAACTAGAACAGAACTAGAACAGAACTAGAACAGAACTAGAACAGAACTAGAACAGAACTAGAACAGAACTAGAACAGAACTAGAACAGAACTAGAACAGAACTAGAACAGAACTAGAACAGAACTAGAACAGAACTAGAACAGAACTAGAACAGAACTAGAACAGAACTAGAACAGAACTAGAACAGAACTAGAACAGAACTAGAACAGAACTAGAACAGAACTAGAACAGAACTAGAACAGAACTAGAACAGAACTAGAACAGAACTAGAACAGAACTAGAACAGAACTAGAACAGAACTAGAACAGAACTAGAACAGAACTAGAACAGAACTAGAACAGAACTAGAACAGAACTAGAACAGAACTAGAACAGAACTAGAACAGAACTAGAACAGAACTAGAACAGAACTAGAACAGAACTAGAACAGAACTAGAACAGAACTAGAACAGAACTAGAACAGAACTAGAACAGAACTAGAACAGAACTAGAACAGAACTAGAACAGAACTAGAACAGAACTAGAACAGAACTAGAACAGAACTAGAACAGAACTAGAACAGAACTAGAACTAGAACAGAACTAGAACAGAACTAGAACAGAACTAGAACAGAACTAGAACAAAACTAGAACAGAACTAGAACAGAACTAGAACAGAACTAGAACAGAACTAGAACAGAACTAGAACAGAACTAGAACAGAACTAGAACAGAACTAGAACAGAACTAGAACAGAACTAGAACAGAACTAGAACAGAACTAGAACAGAACTAGAACAGAACTAGAACAGAACTAGAACAGAACTAGAACAGAACTAGAACAGAACTAGAACAGAACTAGAACAGAACTAGAACAGAACTAGAACAGAACTAGAACAGAACTAGAACAGAACTAGAACAGAACTAGAACAGAACTAGAACAGAACTAGAACAGAACTAGAACAGAACTAGAACAGAACTAGAACAGAACTAGAACAGAACTAGAACAGAACTAGAACAGAACTAGAACAGAACTAGAACAGAACTAGAACAGAACTAGAACAGAACTAGAACAGAACTAGAACAGAACTAGAACAGAACTAGAACAGAACTAGAACAGAACTAGAACAGAACTAGAACAGAACTAGAACAGAACTAGAACAGAACTAGAACAGAACTAGAACAGAACTAGAACAGAACTAGAACAGAACTAGAACAGAACTAGAACAGAACTAGAACAGAACTAGAACAGAACTAAAACAGAACTAGAACAGAACTAGAACAGAACTAGAACAGAACTAGAACAGAACTAGAACAGAACTAGAACAGAACTAGAACAGAACTAGAACAGAACTAGAACAGAACTAGAACAGAACTAGAACAGAACTAGAACAGAACTAGAACAGAACTAGAACAGAACTAGAACAGAACTAGAACAGAACTAGAACAGAACTAGAACAGAACTAGAACAGAACTAGAACAGAACTAGAACAGAACTAGAACAGAACTAGAACAGAACTAGAACAGAACTAGAACAGAACTAGAACAGAACTAGAACAGAACTAGAACAGAACTAGAACAGAACTAGAACAGAACTAGAACAGAACTAGAACAGAACTAGAACTAGAACAGAACTAGAACAGAACTAGAACAGAACTAGAACAGAACTAGAACAGAACTAGAACAGAACTAGAACAGAACTAGAACAGAACTAGAACAGAACTAGAACAGAACTAGAACAGAACTAGAACAGAACTAGAACAGAACTAGAACAGAACTAGAACAGAACTAGAACAGAACTAGAACAGAACTAGAACAGAACTAGAACAGAACTAGAACAGAACTAGAACAGAACTAGAACAGAACTAGAACAGAACTAGAACAGAACTAGAACAGAACTAGAACAGAACTAGAACAGAACTAGAACAGAACTAGAACAGAACTAGAACAGAACTAGAACAGAACTAGAACAGAACTAGAACAGAACTAGAACAGAACTAGAACAGAACTAGAACAGAACTAGAACAGAACTAGAACAGAACTAGAACAGAACTAGAACAGAACTAGAACAGAACTAGAACAGAACTAGAACAGAACTAGAACAGAACTAGAACAGAACTAGAACAGAACTAGAACAGAACTAGAACAGAACTAGAACAGAACTAGAACAGAACTAGAACAGAACTAGAACAGAACTAGAACAGAACTAGAACAGAACTAGAACAGAACTAGAACAGAACTAGAACAGAACTAGAACAGAACTAGAACAGAACTAGAACAGAACTAGAACAGAACTAGAACAGAACTAGAACAGAACTAGAACAGAACTAGAACAGAACTAGAACAGAACTAGAACAGAACTAGAACAGAACTAGAACAGAACTAGAACAGAACTAGAACAGAACTAGAACAGAACTAGAACAGAACTAGAACAGAACTAGAACAGAACTTTAGTGTTACAAAAAATAATATTTTAGAAATTACAAACGACATGGCAAACAAATACATATACGTGTACGTATATGTGTTTATATGTGTGTATTCCCTTTT
This sequence comes from Calliphora vomitoria, assembly GCA_942486065.2. NCBI lineage: Eukaryota > Metazoa > Arthropoda > Insecta > Diptera > Calliphoridae > Calliphora > Calliphora vomitoria. The sequence goes on along the minus strand of OW818033.2, from coordinate 18,932,790 downwards.
ATGGTGTAGGTTATAATAAACAAAACTGAAATCAAGTTACTTTATGTTTAATATCTTTTAAAATTGTTTGTTGGCATTTCAACAGCCTTAATCCTATGGAAGGTGGTGCAGGCATTCTTAGCAAAGATAAAATAATAAAATTCTTGTGTAAGCAGCAATATATAAAAAAAGCATAAAACTTTAAAACATATTTAAAAATAACATTAAAAATGGAGTGAGAGAAAAAAAATCATAAAAACAATTACAATGTTAAGTGGCAAAATTCCAACCCCAGGCGGTTTATTAACTTGAATGTTAATAAATAGGTTTAAAGTAAATTTAGTGTTGAACTGTTGGTACTTTTAACTTTTCATAAATTTTTATAAAAGTTATTATTTTAACAAAGATTACATGAAGAACTTAAGTAAAGTGGAAATTAAATTCATAATTTAAATAAATAATGTTTTATATTTATTATAGTTAAATTTGCACTCAAACAATGTAAATATATGTTAAATACTGCGTTCAAATATGTATATTTACTTTTGTCACTTGACTGAAATTGCTACAATTAATAAAACAAATAAACACAAATACTTCATTTGAAAAAAAAAAAAAAAAACTTTTTGTTTAAATTAAAAATGTACCTACAAATACCTATAATTATAAAAAATGTATGTATGTTTTTTAATTTAAATAGAGGAGAATGTAAAAAAAAAAGAACAAATAAACAATTATTATTGTTATTTGTTAAATGATACAGACATTTGCAGCACTCTTGTAAATAAAAAACAAAAACATCAAGCCTGAATATTAAACACTTGAGCGAAAGAGAGGCGTACACAAATATATACATATATTTCAACCATTTGTTTATGCTGGCTAGGTAGGAATACAGCAATAATAACACCACAACTACAACACAGAATGGCAAAATGAGGGACAGACACTCTCATATTTGTACAAATCAACACATTTGAATGATTTCCTGCGTACGTGTATGTTTGATCAAGCATAGCTTTTGGTTGTGGTGGCTGTTACACTAGAGTATTCAGAAAGGCAAACCGGAAACCGATTAACCGGTTTCAAATTTGATTTATTCGACATGCCGGTTTTTTGTATTGATGATCTGGAATAGAACTAACGATCTTTGATGAACATTTTATAATTTTTGTATTTATTGTTATTTTTCCTTTAATTTGCTAAAATTAAACCGCTTTTGTAAAAGTTTAATTTTTCGTAAAACCCGGGTTTCCAAAATAGTCGGTTTTTTGAATACTCTACTATTACACACATCTATAAATACTTATAAGAGGGTAGGCTGAAAAGTCCTTACAAAATAATAGAAATTCCTAGGTTAAATCATTTTTTTTTTTTTTTGTGAAAACAGACTAAGTTCTTAAGGCAAATTTGCAATTGTGGGAAACAACTTGTTCTGTAACACATTGAGTTTACTTTTTCTATAATCCTCGTACTATAACACACTTGAATTTGATTTAAATAAATATAAATTCAAGTAAAATAAAAATTGCTTTAAATAAAAACAATTTTGAAGGCATATAAGAATTGAAACAGACAAATATAGCACTCTTATTTGTTTTTTTTAATGATAGCATTCAATGATGATTAAAAGACCTACCTACAAAAAAACATAGCTGTAGCTATAAACTGGAAAACGTTTAATGTGTAATAAAAATTAAATGCTACCTTCACATACACCTACAATAAATAACAATTACAACAATATTAATGTGTATATATATTTAAATACGTATGTATGTAGCTGTTGTTACACTAAATACATTGTTACATTGATTGAGTTTAACAAAACATTTATAAACAATTTAAATTTTAAAATTAATTGCTGTGGTTTTTGTGGTTCCCAAAACCGCAAGAATAATGTAAAGCCTTGTAAAAGTAAAAACTAGGGGTTAAAATAGACAATTTTCACATATTCATAGTGAGAGGAAATATCTTTGGTAATCATCTTTCATATATTCAAATAATAAAAAAAGAAATTCCATATTATGTAAATGTTAATAAAATAAATTAATTTTTTTATCATAAAATCATTGTAATTTACGCGTAATTTATTATATTTTAAAGTTTTTTTTAGAAATTTCCAAATTTAATTTCGAATGATGTCTACTTTATTAATAAAAGAAAAAAGTTATAGAAATTTAAATAAATTTTAAAGTATATATTCGAAATTAAAAAAAAAAAATTGTAAAATTCTAGCTTTTATTTTAATTTTGATAAATTTTAATTATAGTTTTAAATTTAAGACATTTTCAACAAACTTCGAAAATTCGAACTTAATTTCGAATTTTTCGAAATGATTATTTTGAACCCTTCTATATAAATAAGTAAAAAAAAAACTAATTTATAAAGTTTTTAAACGGATTTTAAATAAACGAAATTCAAATAAGTCTGAATAATTCGTTTTGAATTTATTTTCAATACATTTTTGATTTGAAGTGTTCGAAATTAATGAATGTTGGTAAAAATCCAAATTTTTAGTTAATTTTCATTAAATTTTATGTGGAGAATTAAATTTCACACATTTAAGAGATTTTCAAAAATTCGAACTTAATTTCGAATTTTTCGAACATAGCTAAAAATGATTATTTTGAACTTCACTATATAAATAAATAAAAATAAAACTAATTTGCAACGTTTTTAAACGAATTTTAATATTTGAAATTCAAATAAATTTGAAAAATTCAAGTTTTGAATTTAAATTCAATTTGAAATTTCTAAAATTAATAAATATTAATAAAAACCCAACTTTTTAGTTAATTTTCATTAAATTTAATATGTAGAATTGAATATCACACATTTTAAGACATTTTCGAAAATTCGAACATAATTTCGAATTTTTCGAACATAGCTCAAAATTATTATTTTGAACTTTACTATATAAATAAATAAAAATTAAACTAATTTACAACGGATTTTAAGTAATCGAAATTCAAATAAGTTTGAAAAATTCAAGTTTTAAATTTAATTTCAATAAATTCGAATTTAATTTCAATAAATTCGAACTTAATTTCGAATTTTTCGAACATAGCTAAAAATGATTATTTTGATCATTACTATATAAATATAATAAATAATACAACTAATCTCACAACATTTCTAAGTAATCGAAATTCAAATAGGATTGAAAAATTCAAAATTTGAATTTATGCACACATTTCCAATAAATGTTTGATTTTAATGTTTTAAAAATTAATAAATATTGGTAGAAATCCAATTTTTTAGTTAATTTTTTAAGTAATACAAATTAATCTAAGTTTTACTTAATTTCCAATAAATTTTAATATTACTTAGAATTCAATTTCAAACATGTTTGGAAATTTTCGAAAATCCGAACTTAATTTCGAATTTTTTTAATATAACTGAAAATTAAAATTTTTAACTCCATTTTAAATGTTAATTTAGTAAGTTTTTAACAAAGTTCGAAAATTTGAACTTAATTTCCAACTTTTCTAACATTATTTAAAATGTTTATTGTGAACTCTACTTACTATATCAATAAATTATGAAAGTAGAATTCAATATGACAGATTTCTGGAGATGTTCGAAACTTATCTTCGAAATTCTCATATCATTGGAAAATCGTAGATATGAGAAAAAATTTGAATTTTGCGTTAATTTTGAAATCGTAGATATGGGAAACTAATTTAGATTTTGCGCTAATTTTGAAAGTTTTAGTTAAAAGAATTGTATTGTGTTAAATTGTAGACAATTTACAATATTTGTAATACATTTTAGGTGTAGTAGTAAGTTTAGTACATTTTTAGAAATATTCGAAAATTCGAACTTAATTTGTAACGATTTAACTTTATTTTAAATAAGTTTTAGATGTATAATCGAATTTTGAACATGTTTGGGAATGTTCGAAAATTCGAATTTCTGGAATCATATGAAAATTATATACATATGTGTATGCTTTGTTTATGATAAATTTTTAGTCAAAGAATTCAATTTTTTACATTATTAGTCGTTTTTGAAATTTTCGAACTTAATTTCGAAATTCTGGAATCATAAAAAAATGGCAAATGTTTTAATAAGTAGTTTGAATAAATTTAAAGACAACATTTTTATATTTTCTATGAAAGATTTGAATTCATACATTCAATCCTAATAAACGTAATACTTGAGAGAAACGCTACCTAGTACAACTTATTTTTATAACGATGACGAAATATTTGTGTGGTATGCTGACTTTTATTGTTCTATTTTCGAACCAAAATCCTAACTCTAACAAGTTAACTAAAGGAAACACAGCGTATGATTGATATTTATTTACATGGATTTAATAAATATCACTCATACGTACTATATGTAGGAAGTCATAAAAAAATCGTTTTTACATTATGTTAAATATTAAACGTATTCTTTTATTTGAAAACTAGCTTACCCGGTGGGCTTTGCTCCCCCAATCGTAGTAAAAAACAATGATTGCATTTTATCAAAAAGTAATTTTACCACTCAAACATAGAAGAAGGACCACATCGTCTTCTTTATGAGTTCCCTCTTCAAATGTGCTTAATTTAATTGAACCATAAATGCCTCAAGTTTTCATGTTTCTAGAACATTATTATAAAATAATCAAAAAGTACCTATAAGTGTAGTTTTTGTGAATTCTAACTCATTCAGGATCATGTATGTCTAATTTTATGATTTTTGGTGCTTCAATTATTCAAAAAGTACCATTAGAACAAAGAAAAAGTACCCTAAAGGGGGTACTCACTCAGTACTATATTTTTATTGATTTCATGTCAATAATTATAGAAAATTCAAAAAGAACCAATAGGAGAATGAAAAATTACCATTAGTGTTGATCCCATTTTGGTACCTTAACACCATTTGGCCTGCCATCCATGATTCTGTCTTCACTTAGAAGCATATCAGCTAAATTTTATGTCGATATATTAACTAATTTAAAATGTTAAAAAAGTACCATTAGGAGAAAAAGTACCAATTACCCGTTTTGGTCTTAAATTTAAATTTAAAAATACTTAATTTTGCCAAATTGTTTTGGGACGCTAGCGTGTCTCAAAATATTCGAGTCTTTTCTAAAAAATAAAATTGTTTTTGAAAAAGTACCAAACTGCTTACATGTATTTGGATCAATCATCGACTTGCATTCGAATTCCAAATAACAATATGTTAGTTAATTTTTGTTGCACTGTATTAACCAATATTTAAATTTTATCAAAATTGGCTTAATAATTTCGTATAAAATTTATTTTCCCGTTTTTACCCATTTTTGGTGCTTTTTTACCAACTTGAGATTATACAAATTTTGGTATAATAGTGGGATGTCAGTATCTATTTCAATTTATAGAAAAACATATTTTATGAAAAAAGTACCAAAAACTAAGAACAATTTTATCCCTTAAAGGTTCGAATTTCCAAAAAGTACCATATTCATATTTGGTATTTTTTTATAATTCAAAATTTATTTCTATGCTTATTGGTTCAAAAGATATATAGCGTTCCAAAAAAGTACTAAAATATCCGGTTTTTTTGCCGCCCAAATTTTCGAATCTCAAAAAAGTACCAAACAACTGTCAGCTAATTTTTTCCAAAAAAAGTACCATGATATGGGTTTTCCCCTTTTTTACACCAAAAATTTTCGAATCTCAAAAAAAGTACCAAACACCTGTTTGCTAATTCTTTAAGTACATTTCAATTTTTGTTGTATCTGTATTAGGGCAGAAGAAATAATGTTGCCGAATTTAGCCGTTTTATCCCCTAATCCTTTGAATTTACAAAAATCGCAAATATTATGTCTCTACCTCTTGGCGTTTGGCCTAGGCGATGTTGAATCAGTCAGTAACTCAGTAACGTTACTATTTTATATATATATATAATTCTGCTTATTGTATTACTTACTGAACCTATAATATTTCATTATTATTTCTAGGCACACTAAATTACAATTTCTGTTTCTTTAAATAATTGGTATGTTTTACTTTCACTTCTTTAAAAAACTTAATTTTTTTCATATTTTATAGCTTAAATATATATCTACAGCTTTTATATCCCAATTTACACAAAATTTGTTGTTTTGGATTTTACGTTTATTCTTCCAAGCATTTACACCTCATTAATCTTAATGGTAAAAAATCAAACAAATAACTAAAATGCAAGTATTTTTAACAAAAAGGTGGAAAAACACATTAAAAGATAAAAAAACAAGGTAAGAAACAAGCACAAAGGGAGAAGTTTAAATTATACCTTCAAAGAAAATTGTTGAGCCGACTAAATGTTACAACAACGAGTCATGATAACAGCAAAGCATTTTGAATCTGCTCAAACCACAGTGTGGATTTTAAAAAATGTTTAATATAAAACTTTACACCTTTCAGGAATAACAATTTTTTTGAGTAATTAGGGCAACAAGCTAATGATTTTATATAATTATTTAATTTTTTTCTAATTCTTGCAGTAACTTAAAGTTTTCAAACAAATCACTTAGATTTATTCTGTCATATTTCAAACTATTGTTTTAAACATGTTCAAAACAGAACTTTTGCCACCTTTAGCAGCTGTTGTTTACCAACAACTGATTAATGTCGTGCCCTTTTTAAATGAGTTTCTTTAAGTGGTAGTAGTGTTACTCCTTTAAAGTTTCAAAAACTATTAATGACTGACGACCGCCTACAGAAAACAACTACATATAAACATGTGAACACATTAATATTATAAAAAATCAATGGAAATACATGGTAAAAGTTAAAATAAACAGCTGTAAGCTTAATTTAAATACTCAATCAAACAAAATAATCGGATTTTGTGACTACAAGGCCATGGTCAAGTAAACACAGCACAGCGTATAAGCAATATTTCATATACATACATATAAATTCAAAATTACTCATACGTATGAAAAATGAAAGAATTGTTTTTTTTTACATATTTTAAACAAATGACAAAAATTTCATTTCTGTTTTAAAAATACCTGGAATAATACAGATTTTTTTTAAGATAAATCACGTTTCACAACTCATTAAACATTAAAACACTAGGAATTTAAATAAATTTAATACTAATAAATCTATGATTTCCAACTTCAACAATATTATTTTAACTACTACCAGAGAATTTTTAAGTTTTTCCTTAATTTGACACATTTTTAGTGATGTTCGAAAATTCGAACTTGATTTCGAATTTTTGGAACATAACCAAAAATCTGGAAATATTAATAAATAATAATAGAAGCCATTTAATATGCTTCTAACTTAATTTAATACATTTTTAATGATGTTCGAAAATTCGAAATTGAATTTTTCGAACATAACCAGAAATCTGGAAATCTTAATTATTTTTAATAAAAACCCTTTTAATTATGCTTGTAACTTCATTTAATACATTTTTAGTGATGTTCGAATATTCGAACTTGATTACGAATTTTTGAAAAACTTAACTAAAAATCTGGAAATCCTTATTAATTTTAGTAGAAACCCATAAATTACTTAATGTTCAATGTTTTTAATAACTTTAACTCAATTTGGCACATTTTTGGTCATGTTCGAAAATTCGAATATGTTTTCGAATTTTTCGAATATAACCAAAATTCGGGAATTCTAATAAATGTTAATAAAAATCCTTTTATTATGCTTCTTACTTAATATAATACATTTTTAGTGATGTTCGAGAATTCGAACTTGAATTTAAATGTTTCGAACATAACTAAAAATCTGGAAATCTTAAAAAATGCTAACAAAAACCCTTAAATTAAGTTTATAACTTAATTTAATACATCTTGAGTGATGTTCGAAAATTCGAACTTGCTTTTTAATTTTCGAACATAACCAAAAATCTGGAAATCTTAATAAATAATAATAGAAACCCATTAATAATGCTTGTAACTTAATTTAATTAATTTTTAGTGATGTTCGAAAATTCGAACATGATTTCGAATTTTTCAAACATAACCAAAAATCTTGAATTCTAATATATGTTAATAAAAATTTAATTATGCTCCTTACTTAATTTAATACATTTATAGCGATGTTCGAAAATTCGAAGTGTATTTTAAATTTTTCGAATATGATACAAAATCGTTTTCTTCTTCTCGAATTTAAAAATTTTCAAACTAGACATTACATTGTTAAATTACATAATTTATTTTCCTCTACCCCAGTTTTTAATTCTCCTCATTTACAAAGTTTTACTGCCATATCATGAAACCATATCCCTCTCAATCAGGGACTTCTTTAAACTTTAAGTGGCAACAATTTTTTCTTTCGTATCTTGAAGTATTACATATTTAGTTTTTAATACATTTTCACTTTTATTTCCTAAGTTTTTAAATATATTCTATACAAAGAGCGGGGAAAAGGAAAAAAAAGGAAAACATACATATTTGCAGCTTAAGGCTGTTAAAATGAAAACAATGATAAAAAGAAATTAATGCCAAACAACTTGATTTCATGTTGTTGGCTGCCTTTTTTTTTTTTTGTCGTTGTTATTCACAGAAGGGAAAAGAAAAGTTCTTAAAGAAGCAAGTTTCATTTTTCTTATTTATTTTAGACAAAGAACTGCGAAATATATTTGTATTTATTGCAGATCATTGCATTTAAGTTATTTAAGCAAGAGATTTTGAGGGGAAATAGAAATTTAAAAATTTAAACTAGAAAACATTTTTATTTTCTTTGAAAACCCCCATTTGTATTTTTTTTTATATAGTTACATATTCGAACACGATATTTGATTTTAGAACATCCACAAAGGCAGAGAAAATGTTTGTTTCATTGTTTTTCTGTTTAAATTTAGACTCATTAATAAAACATTGCTGTTTTTTATTATATTTGAAAATTCGAACTTGGTTACAAAGTTTCGAAAATGTATAAATTTTAAGATTTATTTCATATTTTAGTCATTGAAAAATAATAATTTTATATGGAAGTTAAAAAATTCGTAAAAAAGATAAATAGTGTGTAGAACAGTAATTTCATTAAATTTTTAAATTAAAACAAAGAGAAGTTCGAAAAATTCAAACTGAATTTTGAAAATTCGAATATAGCCAAAAATTAGTAAATTGCCTTAAAATTGTGCATAGAAGTATAATTTCAATAAATCTTCTGATATAAAATAAATTTTAATCATTTTTATGGATATTTTTGGTAAATTCGAACTTAAATTAGACATTCGAATATATGTAGCTTGAAATTAGTTAAACTGTAAATAATCGTAATTCCAATAAATTTATGACTTAAAACAAATATTTTTGAGTCTTTTGCAGATGTTTGAAAAATTCGAAATTAATTTCGAAAATTCGAATATAGCTAAAAATGAGTTAAACATTTTAAGAAAAGCTGAATTGTGCATAGGAGAAAAATTTAATTGAATTTTTAATTATAAACTATGATTTTGGAGGTTTTTAGATATGTTCGAAATACTCGAACTTAATTTCGAAAAATTCGAATATAGCTAAGAATGAGTAAATCACCTTAAAATTGTGTCTAGAAGCATAATTTCAATAAAATTAATATTAATTTTTAGAGATGTTCGAAAAATTCAAACTAAATTACAAAAAGAGTTAAACACTTTAAAAAAAGCCAAATTGTGTGAAGAAGAGTAATTTCATTAAGTTTTTGATTTAAAACAATGATTTTGGAGATTTTAAAAGATGTTCGAAAAATTCGAACTTAATTTCGAAAATTCGCATACAGCTAAAAATGCGTCAAACTTCTTAAAAGAGCTAAATTGTGTGAAAAAAAAAATCATAAAATGTTTGATTTAAAACAGCGATTTTGAAGGTTTTGAGAGATTTTCGAAAAATTTGAAATTAATTTCGAAAGTTCGAATGTAACTATAAATGAATAAATCGCCTTAAAATTCTAATTAGAATCTAATTTAAATAATTTTTTTATTTAAAATAAATATTGTAATTCAATTTTTGGAGAATTTCGAAAAAAATCGAAGTTAATTTCGAAAATTCTAATACATCTTGCTAAAAATTAATTAAACTCACTAATAAAAATAAATTGTGTAAATTATAGTGATTCCATTGAATTTGTGATTTAAAACTAATATTTTTAAGTTTTTTGCAGATGTTCGAAAAATTCGAATTTCATTCCTAAAATTCGAATATAGCTAAAAATGAGTTAAACACCTTAAAATAGCTAAATTGTGTGTAAAAAAAAAAAATTTCATTGAATTTTTTTTATTTAAAACAACGATTTTGGAGGTTTTGAGAGATGTTCGAAAAATTTGAACTAAGTTTCGAAAATTCGAATATAGCTAAAAATCAGTTAAATACCTTAAAAATACTTAAATGTGTGTAGAAAAAAATTTTTATTGAATTTTTGATTTATACAACGATTTTGGAAAATTCGAACTTGATTTCGAAAATTTAAATATAGCTAAAAATGATAATAAAAAGCTAAACTGTGTTTATAATCATATTTTCAATAATTTAGATTTGAAATAAATATATATTTTTGAGTTTTTGGAAATGTTCAAAATATTCGAAATTAATTTCCAAAATAACTACATAAAACTGTACAGTATTATTAAATATTTTCCGGTATTTTAGCTTAATAATGTGTAAAATATTAAAAAAAATACTGTTATTATTTCTATTTAGATATGCAATCATACATAATAATTGGATTTTAATAAAGCTGAGCATGAACCAGCAAGCTCTGCTGCGTATGAGTAATATACATTTTATTCAAAAATTCATTATAACTCATACGCAAGGATTATAAAATATTAAAAAAAACACAGCCACTTATAAGAAAAAATAATTATTTTTTAATTTATAATAAACATTCAAATTTCGAAATAAATAAAATAATTTAACCCTCTAATGCTTAAGCATAATTAAGGACCTCAGTATTATAACTACAGGCTGATTTATAGTCTTAAGACTAGAAATGGCTATATAGTCTTTAAACTGTAGACTGCTCTATAGTCTTTAAACTATCGACAGCTATATAGTTTTTAGACTATCGACAGCTCTATAGTTTTTATACTAAAGACTGCTCTATAGTCTTTAGACTACAGAATGTGCTATAGTCTTTAGACTAGAGACAGCTTTACACACGCAGAAAAAAAATATAGTTGTACATTGTTACTGTAACCATTTCAACATTTGTGGATGGTTACTGTAACAATTTCGAAATTTTTAACAATATTATAGTCACAGTAACTATATATATGATTGTGGTAACAATAATATGGTTAATTTACGATTCATCAACCATATATATGGTTACAGTAAACATGTATATGTTTGTGACAACCATTTATATGATGAATAATTTCATCATAACATGTTGTTCTTAGATTATGATATGAGAGCATCCTTCATCATATAAATGGTTGTCACAAACATATACATGATTACTGTAACCATATATATGCGTGTAGGCATTAGACTAAATACTAGTCTATAGTCTTTGGACTATAGAGTCATCTATAGTCTTTGGACTACAGAGTCATCTATAGTATTTGGACTATAGAGTCATCTATAGTCTTTGGACTATAGGAGTCATCTATAGCCTTGAGTAGAGACTGTTCTATGGTCTAGACTAGAGACTGATCTGTGCTCTAGACTGAAAACTGCTGTATAGTCCACAAACTACACATTAATCTATAATCCACAGACTATACATTGATCTATAATGCACTGTTATTATTTCTATTTAGATATGCAATCATACATAATAATTGGATTTTAATAAAGCTGAGCATGAACCAGCAAGCTCTGCTGCGTATGAGTAATATACATTTTATTCAAAAATTCATTATAACTCATACGCAAGGATTATAAAATATTAAAAAAAACACAGCCACTTATAAGAAAAAATAATTATTTTTTAATTTATAATAAACATTCAAATTTCGAAATAAATAAAATAATTTAACCCTCTAATGCTTAAGCATAATTAAGGACCTCATCGCAAAAATGTCAATAAATGCAAATATAACTGATTTATTTTTCCAAAACTCATGTAACAGTTGCTAAAAAACGTAGTTAAATTATTTAAAAAAGTTTTCAAAGTTTTTCAAATGAAATATCAGTTATATTTGCATTTTTTGGCATTTTGCGATGAGGGCCTTAGACGGTTAAAAGGAATCTAAAAAATCTTGTTAAAATAAATTGCAAAATATCACTTTAGTAAACAAAATGTATTAACTCCCGGGAACTTGTCACAGCTACAATGCAATTCAATTTAACTCAAGTTCGTATTATATGAATTCTAAATAAAATGGCCAAATAAATCACTGGTATGTCAAGTATGTTCAGCTATTTTTAATACAGTAACACAATTTGTTTGGCTTCTATTAAAAAAAAAATCACCCAAAAACACAAAGAAAAGTTACAAATATTCATACATATATAACAATTCGTTAGCTATAGCAGTATGTGTAACAATATATTCAAATCTTTCTAACATTTTATTCAAGATACCCAAAAAAAAGCAACTTTTTGAGGTTTTATGATGATTAAGTTGTTAGTGTTACCCAAACATGAAAACAAACGCTATAACTTTCTCTTATAGACTGTCTCTTTCAAATATATTTGTCTATTTGAAATGTTAGCTACAATAAAGCTTTGTCTGTTAAACAAATATCTTCATTTCCCTTTGCTTCCGTTTGGTTTTCTATTCCATACTTTCTCTTATTTGTATGGCTTTTTTGGCAGATTCATTTGCAAGTGTCACATTTATTTGAAATGAAAGACATATAAACAATTTTTCAGCAAAGATTACACAAAGAAAACCGCTAAAACTGAAAATTAAACCCAAAATTATGTTGTAAAGAAAACTTGAAAAATATTATTTTCCCCGATACTGAAAGCTTACAATATAAATTAAGCCAACTGTCAAGCATGTGTGTGTTAAGATGTATAAATTTTCTTCAATATGTATTTCAACATATTTAAATTCAAATCCCCACACAATTTCGCATAAAATAATTTGTATTTTTGTAAATTAATGTAATACTGTATTTTTTGTTATGTTTCCCCCTGAGGTATTTGGAAAGTAACATACAATTTTCTTCACCTTAATTTAAGCATTTCTTTCTTGTCACTATTTTATTTATTTTGGTAATTATTTTAATCAATACGAAATTGTCAATAAAGTAAGATATGTCAATAAAGTGTACAAATCCTACCAATTGTAGCTAACAATTATCTAATGTATTTGTAGATTTTGTTGACTTTTTAAATGTATTGCTGGTGGATTAGTTGATTGCAGACATGTCTGTTGGTGTATTCAATTACATTAGCTTTAGCGAGGAACAGTGTTGTGTAAAAGGTACCAACATTTATAAAATAAACTATGCTATACACAGCTCTAGAGTTTAGACTACAGACTGTTGTAAAGACTTGACTTGATATTATATAATGCTCTGTAATCTTTAGACTAGAGACTGCTCTATAGTATTTAGACATTAGCTAACCTTTTCAGAGCATTTCAAATCGTACGGTCGTATTTCCTGTATGTTGAAAGGTTGTTAATGTCATGCCAATTGCAAAAAAGGGAGAGGCCAATAACCCTGAAAATTACAGTCCAATAGCCATTTGTTCTGCACTTTCCAAAGTTATGGAGAGAATGATAAACTACCATCTGGTTAAATATTAGTAGTCCCACAAGTTACTTAACGACCGCCAGTATGACTTCCATAGAGCACGCTCTACGGGAGACTTGCTAGCCTTCCTATCGGAAAAATGTTGTCGTTCCATTCAACGAAACTAAAGTGGTGGCTCTAGATATTTCCCAGGCATGGTGCACATTTATCAAAACTTATTGCTTTTAGTGTCTGTATTAACTTCTCTCGATTTATATCGAGCTTTCTCAGAGATCGCATTATACGAGTTGTTAGAGATGGGGGTTCAAAGATAAATTCAGGGGTACCGCAAGGCTCCGTTCTTTCTCCTACATTCAATTACAGACCAAGCCTTTCGGAGATTGGGGCAAAACATGAATGATTCCATTAATCGGGATCTTCTGACAATCTCTGAATGGGGTCGAGAGAATAACGTATGGTGAAAGAAATACGAATAAGTATAAAATTAACGAAAACAGTTGAAATAAAATTTATTAAAATTCAAATTGTAATTAATATTTAAGCTCACATACTAAAGTATATTTACAAAAAAAAATTAGCTCCTTCGCGATTTGATTTTCTTATTTTTTTGGGAAGATTACTCATTGAAGCCTGAATTCCTTCTGTATTTATACTTTTCAGCTCCTTTTTTATTTTCAGAATTAGGGAATCAACATTTTTGGCTCTGTATCCTCTTTCATAAACTTTTCGTTTCAAATTAGCCCAAAAAGTTTCAATAGGTCGCAATTGTGGAACATTTGGAGGGTTCATTTCCTTTGGAACAAATTCAATTTTTTGATTTTTCAAGTTTTCTATTGTGGATTTCGCATAGTGAGAGGACGCCAAATCTGGCCAAAAAATAATTTTTTGTTTTTGATGATATTTTTCGATAAAATTTGTAAGTACTGGCACACATTTTTCATTGTAAACATGGGCATTCACAGCTAATCCACCTTTAAAAAAAACAGGTTCACTGATACCACTTTCACTTATGGCTAACCATAACAAAACTTTTCCTGGGAACTTTGTCTTACGAATAAATTTAACTTTTTCGGTGGCGGCGTGACTAGAAGACTCAAAATAATGTTTTGGTTGCCATTCATTTCCTTCAACGGTAAAATATGTCTCGTCGTCCATTACACATTTGTACTCTGATGAGCAAGAAAAGTAATTTCTGGAAAGCTCCCGTAGTCTATGTTTAATTACCTTTTGTTGAGCTTCGGTGGTAAATGGTGCTGTTCTTTTCTTCCTCTTCTGTACTCCCATGGATTTTAAATATTTATTAATTGTGTTTTTGTCACAATTATATTTTCTACCCAATTGACGATACGATTTTGCACTGGCACCTAATACTTCATTATTTAATTTGAAGCGTAGTTTGGAGTCTTGTAAACTGCATTTTCGACCAGATCCACTTTTTCTTTCAATTGGCATATTGTTCTCATATAAGTTTACTGTCTTGTAGATAAAGGTTTTTTTGAATCCCATGTCCTTAAAATGCAAAAAAATTTCATTTTTGGTTTTATTTGGGTTTTCTTCACAAAATTTAACAATTAATTTTCGACGGTTCAGTTCGTTTAGTGCCATTTTCGAAACAAATATTAAATTGATCCGAACAATTTTATGTTTGATAAATAAGACAGTACTCTTGAATTTATCGTATGTAATTTTTTTGTTAATGTCATGTGTCATTTTTAAATAGAGTGTTTTACTTGTTCGTATTTTATTCACCATACGTTAGGGTGGAGTTCAACGCTCGCAAGACCCAGTGTTGCATGTTGACGCAACAACGAACGACAGACCATGTTGCTACATTTGTATTTATGAGTGGTGTAAATATTGTGGAATCACACGCTCTTGATGTTCTGGGCATGAGAATACAGTGTGATGTCCGCTGGTCTAAACACATTTTTCAAGTGTCGAAAGAAGCATTCAAGTGTCTCGGATTTCTGAAACGATGTAGGAATTCACTATATCTGATCTCCTCACTATTTACACCACTTATATACGGCCGAAAATGGATTACAACTCCTGGGCTGGTGCTTCAAAGTCTATTTTGGAGCTTCTCGACCGCGTACAGGAGAGGGCAAAGATGATTATTGGTGACAGTAGGGTATCCACTCTATTGATTACCACCATCGCAATGTGTGCTGCGTTTCACTGTTCTATCGGCACTATAATGGAATGTGTTCTGATGTAATTAGGGAACTGGTTCCTGATACCCGCAGAGTTTTACCTAAAACACGTTTTTCATCAAGAACACATTCCAGTAGACCGCACAACACACTACAGGGAAAATTCGTACTTTAGCCGTACTTTACGTATGTAGAACAAACATTCCACTGAAGTGTTTCCTGTCATTTCCAATGTATGATAGTTCAAATCGAATGTCCGCAAACACTAATCCCTCTCTCCTCCCTCCCATAACCTATTTTCCTAGTTCCAAGACAATGCTTTGCATGAGTGGGGCCATTCCCTGAGTGCTGGTCCAAGAAGAAAAAGACTGCTTACATAAGACTGGATACTGCCCTATTGTCTTAAGATAAGAGATTACTCTACAGTATTATAACTACAGGCTGATTTATAGTCTTAAGACTAGAAATGGCTATATAGTCTTTAAACTGTAGACTGCTCTATAGTCTTTAAACTATCGACAGCTATATAGTTTTTAGACTATCGACAGCTCTATAGTTTTTATACTAAAGACTGCTCTATAGTCTTTAGACTACAGAATGTGCTATAGTCTTTAGACTAGAGACAGCTTTACACACGCAGAAAAAAAATATAGTTGTACATTGTTACTGTAACCATTTCAACATTTGTGGATGGTTACTGTAACAATTTCGAAATTTTTAACAATATTATAGTCACAGTAACTATATATATGATTGTGGTAACAATAATATGGTTAATTTACGATTCATCAACCATATATATGGTTACAGTAAACATGTATATGTTTGTGACAACCATTTATATGATGAATAATTTCATCATAACATGTTGTTCTTAGATTATGATATGAGAGCATCCTTCATCATATAAATGGTTGTCACAAACATATACATGATTACTGTAACCATATATATGCGTGTAGGCATTAGACTAAATACTAGTCTATAGTCTTTGGACTATAGAGTCATCTATAGTCTTTGGACTACAGAGTCATCTATAGTATTTGGACTATAGAGTCATCTATAGTCTTTGGACTATAGGAGTCATCTATAGCCTTGAGTAGAGACTGTTCTATGGTCTAGACTAGAGACTGATCTGTGCTCTAGACTGAAAACTGCTGTATAGTCCACAAACTACACATTAATCTATAATCCACAGACTATACATTGATCTATAATGCACAGACAATATACTGATCGATATTTCAAAGACTATTTAACACTAATCTATAATCTATACTTCATATATTCTACACTATTCTTTAGTCCCTAGAACGTACACTGATCTATGGTCTAGACTACAAACATCGCTATTGTCTAACTATTCAGTCTTAGACCCCAAAATGGATCACTAATAGGATATCATTCGGATATCGGATGTCGGATGTCGAATATCAAAACAATGCACCACTTACTTGCCAAAAGTTGGGCTAAGGTATACTTTGAAGTTTAATTTTAAATGTTTTACAAAATATCCGTTTGTTTAATATAAAACAATAAAGGTAATGGCAATGTTTTAAAAATGTTTTTACAGTTTTTAAAAATTAAGGAAATTGTATATGTTTAAAGGACACTGTGCACTGTGCAAACAAAATCCCCTTTAGGAAGACTTTCCCTTTAAAACCCACAAAAAATCAGATTAAAATACAACAAAAAATCTACAACAGCAAAAGTAGTTTGGTTGTCATCATTGGATTCTTGATGATTTAATCTACACTTATATATATGCTAAATTCAAGTACTACGACTTGTAATTTGATGAACATACAAACAAAAATCAAGTGAAAGAACATACAAATCCATACCTACAATGATTACATATATACATTGTACATATGTAAATCCCAACATACATACATATGTATGTATGTATATTAGACTTGACCTTAAAAAATACTTATGGCGTTTTCTATTCTATCATAACTGATGCCTTTATTCTGCCTTTTAACCTTATTTGTGTTATTTTCTGAAAAATATGCCGTTTGGTAAGCGTTTTCCAATAATGTTGTCCTAAAACTCCCAAAAATATGCTACATGTTTCACCCTCAAGTTTATCAAAGGGTAAGAAGGGCACCACTTTTTAAACAGCCTTTCTTGTTATTGTTTTTGTGTTAACGAAATAGTTTGTTTTAGCTAATCATGCACAATATAATACCCATCCAAAGCATATCTATTTTTTAAGAGCAGGTCTAATGTATGTATATACGGATAAATGTACCATGGAACCTCAAACCAATTCTTAGGTATACAAAAAAAATTTAGTAAAGGTGCCATAATGAAAAATCGTTAAATCTATTGTAGTCATACTAAAGTGAACAATACAAGTTCATACCAAATTAGAGTAAAACGTATGTCTGCTGGAAAGTACTAACACACACCCTGCCATTGATTTAAATAAGTAGTACATGCATACGATTTACCCACACACATATACATAAGCATACGATTTATGTATGTAGTATGTGTAGCTTTTAATTTCCCAGATAACAATCAATGTTTTACCCTCAAGTTCTCTGTTATAAAGCAAGACATTTGTTATTTTTTTTTTTTTCCTCTAATAAGTAAGAGCACATTTATGTAGTCTGTCGTATTAAATTTTAAGGTAAATTCTTACAGCCGTATGCATAAAAATTTACAAGAGCTTTATAAACCAATTATAAGCAAATTTTCAAAAAGTTGTATTCATAAACGATTAATAGCTCAAAATACATTTGATAAAGCTTTGATAAGTTTACAAATTTTAAAGTTCGTTCGACCCTTCTTTAAACCTAATATAAAGTATTCTTTTTACATTTTATCTTGAAAAAAGGGAATTTTAAAGATAATTCTTTATAAATTTGCAATAATAGTCGATACTATTGCAATTGATAAACATAATTTTAACTCCGCTGGGAAATAGGGTCCATTTTAATAATATAAGATTTTGTTCCATATTTCTCCGGCAGTGAACTACATGAGGTTCGCAAGTGAGTTTTATTGCCATTTTTGTAATTTATTGTTAACCTGTAACGGCATGTAGTAATTAAATGTGTAAACATTGTGGAAGAAGGTCCACACAATCTAATATATCCACTCCGGAATAAAAATTATGTGTTTCCTCATAGAAATTCATTACATTTTCTTAAAATTTAACAAAATGACAATAAAAATAAATTAATAAAACAAATTATAAAACAGTGATGTTTATTTTATCACAGAATATTCGTCATTCGAATACTTTTAATAATAATTGTACTAAAATATATAAAAACGTTTGTATATTAATGCATTTTAGCTTAATATAAATTTACTAGAATCAAAAATATGTAAATATTAGTTTTTATCTTGAAAATGTATTATTAATAAAAACAAACAATGAAAAAAAGAGAATTAACGAATATTTTATCCTAATTGCAAGCAACACTAACAACGAAAAATGGGAAATAACAGAGAAGCATTGCCAGCTTAGACAAAAAACAGTACATTAGTTATTGTGCCTTTAACAAACGTTTATGAATACTATACTTTTATAAATGATTTTTAAAGCTAAAGTGTTTGTTAACAAATTTGTGTTTTAAATCTACAATAAGTTTTTTTTATGCATATAGCCGTTAGTCATTAACCAGTACTCGTGTATATGTGGAAAGAGGATTTAACTTGATACATTTGTTGTGTTTTTCTTTTGCCTTACTTTTCCTAATTAATTACATTTACTTGTTAAACCAAAGATATATAAATTCTTGTAAAAAAAAAAAATAATTGTTTCGCACAAACGACATACACATAAAAGTTGAAAACATGTTTCTTATAAGTTTAATGATGTTTTTGTTTTGAGTTATTTTAAAGGATAAGCCGCTAGCCATAGGTGATTAGAAAGATACATATATCAAATGAGCGTAATATATGCGGCCGGAAGGTTTAAGTCTAGAGACTATAAACAGATCTGCGAGATCTAGAGACTAAGTACTAATCAGTAGTCTAAAGAATAAAAACTGATCTAAAATCTAGGGAGACTGATCTATAGTATAGAGACTAAAAACTGATCTATAGTGTAGAGAATAAAGACTGATCTTTAGTATAAATAATGATCTATAGTCTAGGGACTGATGACTGTTCTATTGTCTAGAGACTAAAAACGGATCTATAGTCAAGAGCCTAACGACAGATCTATTGTCTAGCGACTAAATACTGATCTACAGCATAGAGACTACAGACTGAAACTAAATACTGATCTCTAGTCTAGATACTAAAGGACAATCTATAGTGTAGATACTAAAAATTGTTCTATAGTCTAGAGACTAAAGACTGATCTCTAGCCTAGATACTAAAGACCAATCTATAGTGTAAAGACTAAAGACTAAAGACTGTTCTACTGTTCTACAAAGCAGCCAAAGGCAGACTCACACCACTACAGTTTTTAGATATTGTAGTTGTATGAGTTGAGTAAAAAGTTGAGAAAAAAACAAAAACAATAACTGAAATAATCAAGCATAAAAGCGAAAAGCGTAAAACAACCTGCTTCTAGCAATGCTCATGCGAGACTGACCGGTTTTGATTGTTTTTATACAATGTGTGTGCTTGCGTACATGTGAAAACTAAAACAAGAGAGCTCATTTGAGAGCTCACTGCGTTTCGCTGGACTAAAGACTGATCTATAGTCAAGAGACTTAACTGATCTATTGTCAAGAGACTAAATACTGATATATAGTTAAGTCTCTTGAATATAGATCAGTCATTAGTCTCTAGACTATAGATCAGGCTTTTGTCTCTAGAGACTAACTGATCTTTAGTCTGTTGACTATGGATCAGACTTTAGTCTCTAGACTACATATCAGTCTTTTATCTCTAGAAAATAGATCAGTTAAGTCGCTTGACTATAGATCAGCCTTTAGTCTCTCGACTATAGATCAGGCTTTTGGCTCTAAAGACTAACCGATCTTTCGTCTGTTAACTATGGATCAGTCTATAGTCTCTAGACTACAGATCAGTTTTTTGTCTCTAGAAAATAGATCAGTTAAGTCTGTTGACTATGGATCAGTATTTTGACTCTACACAATAGATCAGGCTTTAGTCTGTAGATTATAGATCAGTATTTAGTCGCTAGACAATAGATCAGTCTATAGATAGTCTAGAAACTAAAGAAAGATTTATAGTATAGAGACTAAAGCCAAATTTACTGACTAAAGATTGATCTAAAGTCTAGATACAAAAGACTGATCTATAGTCTAAAGTCAAAAGACTGATACATAGTCAACAGACTAAAGGCTGATCTATTGTCTAGAGACTAAAGACTGAACCATAGTCAAAAGACTATAGAATGATCTATGGTCTAACCACTAAAGGCTGACCTATAGTCTAGAGACTAAATTCCAATCTATCCATCTGCTAAAGATAACTCTATAGTCCAGAGCCTATAGATTACTGTGTAGTCTAGAAACTATATATTAATCTATAGCTTAAAGACTATAGATTATTCTGTAGCATAAAGACTGTAGATTATTCTATAGTCTACAAACTCTAGATATCTCTATAGTCTAGAAACTATAGATTATTCTGAGGCCTAGAGACCACAGTCTAGACTATAATTTGTTTCAAAGGAACTTTAGGACATTGTAGCTTTACTATTGCCTCAATCGTTAACATTAGCTACTTCAGTTTCCCAACTATTAATGCCAGCAGCATTATTTTCAATGCCGTTTTTTCCCTCAAGCAGTTGTATGGTTTTAATCGCTGTTTGCTTTTTTAAAAAAAAAAAGTAAATGAAGCAAAAGTTTTCTACTTTTTTTTGTTTGTTGCTTTCAAAACTTGTTTTCCCGTTCGCAACTATCGATGGCAAGTTGAAGTACTATAAGTTTTAAAAATGAGCAATAGAAAAATAACACAGCAACGGCAAAAAAAAACTAATTAAATACGGATGAAGCAAATATTGATAAAGTTTCTAGGCGAATTTTAACTAGTATGAAGATGAAATAGAAAAAAAAACAAGAATGTAATTTAAAGTTAAGAAAAACTGTTTGTTTTGACATTTGAAGGAAAAGAAAATTCTTGCAATTGTAGATAATTTGGGTAACATTTTTAAAATGGTAATGATTGAAAATTATTTTTAATATGGTTTTCATCTTTATGTGGAATTCAATAATGTTACTCAAATGAGATTTTATAACATTTTCAAATACCTTTTTGACTTTAATATGTGTGTAGTATATAAATGTATATTGATACGTGGCTTTTCAATTCGATATTAAACTATATTTGTAGCAATTTTTAAAAACAGCATTAAATGACAAAAAATATACCATCAATTCGATGTCACGAACAAACTAATTTAAGAAAATCGAAAAGAAATAATAAAAAAAAAAATGTTTGGTACATGGTAGAAGTTTCTTTATTTCCTTCCTTTAAACTTACACACCCACATTCAAGCATGAATACATGCACTCTTGTAACGTTCCAACTCAATGCAGTTATAAGTAGATAGTTTTTCTGTATTTTTGCCATGTATGTCATCTTTTTTTACGTTTAATGTTAAAACATTTCACATTGCTTAAATGTGTAGCTGCATTTGAAGGTTTTTTTTTGGGGGGGATGGTACACAAATTTGAGAAAATTAATAGGCAAGGACGATCTAAAGACTGTTCTGAATACTAGATAATGTTCTATAGTCAAAAGACTATGAACTGTTCTATAACCTGAAGACTATAGACTGTTCTATAGTCTAAAGACTATAGACTGTTCCATAGTATAAAGATTAAAGACTATTCTATAGTCTAAAGACTATAGACTGTTCTATAATCTAAAGACTATAGACTGTTCTATAGGCTAAAGACTATAGACTGTTTTATAGTCTAAAGACTATGGACTTTTCAATAGTCTAAAGACTATATATTGTTCTATAGTCTAAAGACTATAGACTGTTATATAGTCTAAAGACTTTAGACTGTTATATAGTCTAAAGACTATAGACTGTTATATAGTCTAAAGACTTTAGACTGTTATATGGTCTAAAGACTAGAGACTGTGCTATAGTCTAAAGACTAGAGACTGGTCTATAGTCTAAAGACTATAGACTGTTCTGTAGTCTAAAGACTATAGACTGTTCTATAGTCCAAAAACTATAGACTATTCTATAGGCTAAATACTATAGACAGTGCTATAGTCTAAAGACTATATACAGTTCTATAGTCTAAAGACTATAGACTGTTCCATAGTCTAAAGCCTATAGACTGTTCTATAGTCTGAAGACTATAGACTGTTCTATAGTCTAAAGACTATAGACTGTTCTATAGTCTAAATACTGTAGACTGTTCTATAGTCTGAAGACTATAGACTGTTCTATAGTCCAAAAACTATAGACTGTTCTATAGTCTAAAGACTATAGACTGTTATATAGTCTAAAGACTTTAGACTGTTCTATAGTCTAAATACTATAGACTGTTCTATAGTCTAAAGACTATAGACTGTTCTATAGTCTAAAGACTATAGACAGTGCTATAGTCTAAAGACAATAGACAGATCTATAGTCTAAAGACTATAGACTGTTATATAGTCTAAAGTCTGCAGACTGTTCTATAGTCTAAAGACTGTAGACTGTTCTATAGTCTAAAGACTGTTCTTTAGTCTAAAGACTATAGACAGTTCTATAGTCCAAAAACTATATACTGTTCTATAGGCTAAAGACTATAGACTGTTCTATAGTATAAAAACTAAAGACTGTTCTATAATCTAAAGCCTATAGACTGTTCTATAGTCTAAAGACTATAGACTGTTCTATAGTCCAAAGACTATAGACTGTTCTATAGTCGAAATAGTATTGACTGTTCTATAGTCACAATACTATAGATTGTTCTATAGCCTTAAGACTATAGACTGCTCTATAGTCTAAAGACTATAGACTGTTCTATAGTCTAAAGACTATAAACTTAATCTTAAGACTATAGAACAAATCAAAAGCTTTAACAACTTCAAAGAACTTAATATACCCACTTAAATTACTGATTTAGCTTGTCCTCACCAACAAATGACAATTGTTATGGCATCGTACTTAGATATTGCAACATACTTTCATTCCAATACGCTTACATACAAATCTAGATACATTCAAACTTACATAAGTGTTTGTACAAGAATTTTACAAAAAAAAAAAAAAAAAATATGTTGCAAATGTCTAGTACTTTCTTGTAAATAGGTACAATTACTTGTACCCCCCCTTTAAAGCATCAAATTGCAAACAACTGTGTGTGATTTTCTACTTTTGCTGTGAATTTTCTTTTTAACCAAAAAGAAAATTCCCACTACAATCGTGTAGTTGGTTACAATGTTCAATTTCCAATTGTTACAAGTGAGCCACACCCAACCATCGCATTGCAAATTCGCTTTTAGTAGTTGGTACAATTTTTTTCTTTATTCCGTTTCTGGTTTGCTGTTGCTGCTGCTGAAACCCACAATCTATCCATATTGAAAAGTACACTTGTATGAATGTTGGAATTTCTTATCTGTATTTGTATGTGGTGTATGTAGTTTTCTACTTATTTGAACATTTCAGTGGAAAAATCAGGCGCAACAAAAATGATAATGTGTAACGATATGTGCTGTAATCATATTTGTGTGAAATCATATATGTACAGTGTTTGGAAAAAGTATGCGTCTAAGGGTTTTTCCTATTCTAAAGAGTTTAAAAATTGGGTTTTTGTTTTGTAAATTGAAATGCCAAAGTTCAATTAAGAAAATTTTTAGAAATATTTGTGTTTTTATTTTGTGTTTTGCAGTATTTTGGGAGAAATAAATGATATTGTTACGAATGTGCAATAGCGATTTGAATTTAACGGTCTGTAACGACTGCCTGCAACATTTATCATGTTTATAAATACGTCCATCAGTAAATGTTTCTACTTAGTATGTAAGTATGGCAACACTAAATGTTTAAGCTGCTAACATTGACATCGAAGGCTCTAGAATTCGAATGTACTAGTTTGTCCGTTAAGATCATTGTAGAAGATTCACGAAAGATGGCACTGTGTATATAAATAGTGGCAGAGTTTGCAGTCGTGAGTGAGTTTATCATAGGCGCTGTAAGAGTTAACATCAACTGTCTTGTACATTTAAGTCTGTACATTATAAATTGTGTGCATTTCTGCGAATTGATAAACGTGTATAAAGACACTGAGTGACTATTTGAACTGTTGTTACAAGCAACGGAATTTTACAGCATTGACAAGTGAAGAGAAGCATGTGATTTAGTGAAGACGACAAAATGAATATGCTTATGCAGCCCTCTAGTATATACAAAAATTTCTACATAAATATGTTTTATAATAAAAGGAAATCAATCCATAATTGATCATAGACCATTAGTTAGTTAGTATTCGTAAACTTTTTTAGTTCACTGTTTCTTGTGCATTTCATTTAAATGTTCTGCTGCTTCACATACGCATGTTGTTCACGTTTGTTACCAATATCTTAAAGTATTGATGTGTTAAGATATTGTTCATTGTAATTATTATTACACATTGTTATTGTCATTTAACGAAATTTGTAATTTGCCATAAAATTTTACTGAGTTTTATATGCAATCGATATAGAAATTGATACAATAATATTAATTTAAATAAATATAGGAAATTCACAAGGGCTTTCAATGTAAAATATAATTATGTATAAACAACACTTAATTAAGTTTTGCCTCATTTTGAAAAAAGAAAACTAGACAAAAAATATTGAAAACAAATAAGAGAGCTATAATCGGCTGTGCCAAATCGTATATACCCTTCAGCAAATTATACTTTAAAATAAAATTTTTAAATATTTTTGGGTAAAAAAAAATTAAAATTTATTTTTGAAATTTTTTTTCAAAACTTTAAAAAAAAAATCAAAATTCAAAATTTTTTTCTTTTAAAATTTTTTTTTTAATTTTTTTCCAATTTTTTTTTAATTTAAAAAAAAAAAAAATTAAATTAAAAAAATTCGGTTTAAAAAATATTTTTCCCTGTATACATTGTTGCAATGGACTTTGAAATATCTACCATTAGATATTCATATTTTCTATATTAATGACTTAGTAATCCAGATGTAGATCAAAAGAAGTAAGAGGGCTATATTCGGCTGTGCCGAATCTTATATACCCTTCACCAAATTATTTTTTAGAATAAAAATTTTAAATATTTTAAGGTAAACAAAATTATTTTTTTTTCAAAATTTAAAAAAAGTTTTCTTAATTGTTTTTCAAAATTTAAAATTTTTTTTTTTCAAAAAGTTTTTTTTTTAATTTTTTTTCAAATTTTTTTTTTTTTAAATAGTTGACAAAGAATTTTTTTTGGTAAAAAAAAAAATTCGGGATAAAAAATATTTTTCCCGATTTTGACCCATTGTAGGTCCAAATTAGTATAGCCTTATAGACATCGTTGCCATGGACTTTGAAATATCTATCATTAGATATCCATATTGTCTAAATGACTTAGTAATCCAGATATAGATAAATAAGCCGAAAATCGAGGTTGTCCCGGTTTTTTCCTTATATCTCAGCCATTTGTGGTCCGATTTTCTCAATTTTAAATAGCGACCGAGCCGGTAGAATTCTCGATATATTGATGTATCAATTATGTTTGTAAGTTATTTGGAGGCTACGGAAAGTTGATTTCAACATACAGACGGACAGGCGGACATGGCTATATCGACTTCGCTATCTATAACGATCCAGAATATATATACTTTGTGGGGTCGCAAATGAAAAATGTTGAAATTACAAACGGAATGACAGACTTATATACATATACCCTTGCCACTCATGGTGAAGGGTATAAATATATTTTAACAAATTTTATATTTTTTAGTAGCTTATGTTTCTAACCATAGAGAATTATACATAGAGACGACACACTCCGATTTGTCAAACAAAAACACAACAATTCATATGTCTGATACAACAACAAAATACATTGACTAGCATGTATTTTGTTGTTGCAAGAGATAGGTTTTTGACAACAGACTTAGGTTTTTGACAATTCCGACTCGTCTCTATGTTACCCTATGTTTTTAACTTTAATAAAATGAAATAATATTTAGCTATTTATATAAAATCATTATTACTTATATGTTTTAAATTTCCTTAAAATTTTGTGTAGGTAATTTAAAGGACTATTTATTTATTTTACATAAATTTCACTTTACTTTAAAATATATGTGTACATGTACTTGTACATGTCTTTTCAATAAAATTTCAAGTCACCAGAAAACATTAATTTTTTAAAGATTCCTTTTAACAAATTGTTATCTTCCACTCCCTGGAGGCCATAATAAGTATTGGCTGCTAACGAAACAACTTCTAGCCTACTTAAAAGCCTTGACAAATCGCAAACTGCGTTTACTTTAAAACTCATAAAGATTATTAAAAAATATTATTTTCTTTTGCCAAAAAAAATAAAACACACACAAACAGAAAATATAAAAGAGAAATTCAAATTTAAAACGGATGTTATCTTTATGTCCGTAACAAAAGGTTAATTTCAGCAACACAATGATAAAACATACACATGCACTGTGGCCCTTTTTCCCACTTATTGTTGGCTGTGTTATAATGTAGTTCATTAAGCGATAAGAGCGACTACAGCAAATATTTAATGAAACCAGGGATTTAAAACAGGCAGTAGGAGAAAACCCCTAAAAAATCCAAAACCCAAACTGTTATTGTTACACATTTTTCATGATTTCTTTTCATTTTTTTTTTTTTAATGAAGATTAAACAAAAATGAAAGTCGTATGTGTTGTGTAAGGCTCATCCTTTTGGTCCTTTTTGCCACTTTTGTTCGAAAAGTAAAATAATGTTTCTTTTTTTTTTGCAAATAATTTAAAAAGGATCACTTGAACAATTCCTCCCCCAAAAAAGTATGTTAATTTGGCTTACAATTCTTAGTAGATGTAGCTGGTTTCATATACTTAGCTGCTGTTATTGGTAAAAAAGGTTTTGAAATTTATTTTTTTATTTTAATGAGACAATTCCAAACCAAATGTTACATGTTTAAATTAAATTTTCACCTTGCAGGCAATTTATATTTATTGTTAATACTAAATGTAAACAGTAATAATATTATAAGCTATTATAATAATAACAAACAATAGTAATAATAATCATAAAATAAAAAGTTTTTGGTTTTTTATTCTTTGGGAACCCAAAAATCAATGTTTATTTTATTAATTTTTGAAACAGACATACAGACAGGCACACAAAGGTACCACACAAAATAGTTTGTTTATAATGTTTTAGGTATGTAAAGAATAAATGGAAATAAAATGGTAATTATTGTTTCAATTGCAAGTCTTTATTGAATCTCAATTTAGCTTCTATTGTATGTCTTTACTCAGTTAAATTTTAGCTTGAATAGAAGTTCTTTATAAAGGGTCATCTAATAGGAATTTCCGAACTTTGACAGTTGATAGCGGCATAGTGTTGATGATTAATCTGTCAAATTGGCTGTCATTTATTCAGTTTGCTTTGCCAAATCACCATGGACGGCTATAGCGCTCATTTACACATGCAAATGATAAAATAGTTTTATGAAAATGGGCGTTCTGGATGAATGGATACAACAAATAAAATTGTCGAATTTGGGACGATAACAATTTACATGAGATCCAAGAGTGTCTAAGAGTAACCGAAAACGTCACTGTTTGGTGAGGAATTTGGGCTGGCCTTATATCTGGCGTTGGCCATGATTAGCAACTTCTTTTGGCCTGAATTGGATGATAATGACACCAACGACATGTGATTTCGACAGGACGGCGCTACTTGCCACACAGCTCATGCCACATTAGACATTCTGCACGACCGATATAAGGGCATGGTCAGCTCACGTGGAGGTGATGTGAAATGCCCACCGAGAACAGTTACCATCAACTCATCACCACAAAGAAACTCCTAGATATCAGACGACCTTGAGGAACCTTGAGCTTCAGGTGAACAATAACAATATTACAAGACAGCAGTACCAACTTCTGGCTA
The DNA here is from genome assembly GCA_942486065.2 of Calliphora vomitoria. NCBI lineage: Eukaryota > Metazoa > Arthropoda > Insecta > Diptera > Calliphoridae > Calliphora > Calliphora vomitoria. The sequence goes on along the minus strand of OW818033.2, from coordinate 18,904,083 downwards.
AACCAGTATATCATGCAACCCTCCCTCTAGTCTAAATGAGATAAAAGAGACCATTGTAAAATTATGAAGTAATAGGACTATAATAGGGCTGCTTAACTCTGCTTATTTATACAGTTACATATACAAGATACTTGCACTCATAGTACAGGGAAGAATAAAAAACAAAGTAGAAATCAATCTGCGAGATGAACAGGCGATTTCCGGCCAAATAGAAGCTGCTTAGATCAGGACATTAGTCTACGTTTTATAATAGAGCAATCTATAGAATGGCGTAACCCCGTGTATCTACTGTTCATAGACTTCAAGAAAGCCATCAGACGAACTGCCATATAGAAAGCATTGAGTAGGAAAGGAGCACTCCAGCAACAAATAATTCGAATCTCTCAGTTCTTCACAACGGGAACATCAGTCAACAATTTCATATTAATGCTAGAGTAAAACCAGGATGCCCTTTATCACCTCAACTGTTCACCATCGAGCTGGATGATATAAAGAGCGAAGTCTATTTAGAGAGAAGAAGAATTATATGCAGTGTCTCACGCCAAGGATTTGGATTATGCGGATGATATTTGTTCGCACAAAATCTCCAACATGCAAAGGAAACTACAAGATCTGGAAAGATTAGTACGTAATGTTGGACTTCAGATAAATATCAAGAAAGCCATGAGAATTAACAATGTTAGCACTTCTGCTATCTTGGCAGTATAGTAACAACAAATGCCGGCGTAGAAACAGATGCAAGCAACAGGCTCAACAGAGCGAGAGCGACAGTTAGGCAACTGCATTCAGCATTGAGAAACTCACAAATATCCAGACAAACCAAGTTCATAATACACAAATACCCCGATTTGAGTCGCTTCGTTTTGGGTCGTTTCGAAGTTGCGTCTTTTTAAAATTTCTGTGATTTCGAAGTTGCATCGTTTTTATTTAATTTTGCGTCGCATGGCTTCGAAGTTGTGTCCTTAGTGCTTCGATTTGCGTGGTATTTTTTATTGAAAAATCTATTTTTTCAGCTAAAATTATAAATCTTGGAACCAATTTCGGTTTGCTACGCGTTTCTCCAGGCCCAATTAGCGACGTAAACCAGGGTATAAGTGTATTCAATGCATGTGTAAAGTCGACTCTGTTGTACGGAAGTGAAACCTAGGGTGGCCCTTAATAAACAAAAGTTGGATTTTTGCTAGTCTCATCCCCCAGTTTGGTGAACATTGGTAGAAAAAATCATCCTGAAAAAATTTTAAGTAAATCGTGCTTCAGAGGGCTTGCGCTCTGAAGTTTTGAGATGCATTTACAAGGGAAAAAATTAAATTTTTTCAGTTTTTTGTAAAAATTTTGCCTTTAAAAAATAACTATTGCAATTTAATTTAAAAGAATAGAAATGTTTACTTAATTGTCGTTCTAATGAGACATAAAAAGCAGAAGTTGGTTAAAAAATGTTAAAGTTATTAAAAATTCCCCAGCCCATTAACGTGTCTCAGGTCACTAGAACAAGAAATGTAGGAACAAAAACAACATATTTTGAGAAATATTAAAATAAAAGCACATTTTTACTTAAAATACACTTGGTCAAATAAAGTCTGCGTTCACATTATAAATGTTTATTAGCGATTTAAAATATAGATATATATATGTAATTAAAATATGTTATTTTTATTTATTTTGGTTCATAGCAATCTTTATATCAAAAAACCCAAAAAAAACATATTTTTTTCATCAAAAATTGTTGAAAATGTAAATCAAACATTTAAAAAAAGTATTTGTTGCGAAACTGCTAGAAAAATTTTACGCAAAGCAGGATATCATGGTACAGTCGCTCGACAAAAGCCATACATATCTGCTGTAAACAGAAAGAAGCGCATTGAATTTGCCCATAACTACATAAATAAGCCCCCAGAATTTTGGAAACAAGTTTTATTTTCAGACGAAAGTAAGTTCTGTATATTTGGAATAAAAGGTCGTCAAATTGTGTGGCGGAACTCAGGAACTGCGCTTGATAAACAAAATCTTGTTGGTACAGTAAAACATGGTGGTGGTGGAGTTATGGTTTGGGGATGCATGGCGGCTGCAGGAGTGGGGTCAGCTTCAATTTATTGAATCGACAATGGATAAATACGGATATTTGAACATTTTAAAACAAAACCTGAAACAAAGTGCAGCAAAACTTAACCTATCATCAACGTTTTGGTTCCAAGAAGATAACGATCCAAAGCATACAGCGGAGGTTGTAAGACTTTGGCTCCTGTACAATGCTCCAAGACAGCTTAAAACACCCCCTCAATCACCCGATCTCAATCCTATTGAGCATCTTTGGGATCTTTTAGAGAAAAAAATTCGCCAGCATACAATTACCAGCAAGGAAACTTTACGAAGTGTTTTGCAGGAAGAATAGAAGAAGATAACAGCAGAGGAAACCGAGAAATTGGTAAATTCTATGCCAAACAGATTTAGTGAAGTCTTAAAACAGTGAAGTAAAAAACCAACAAAATATTAAATTTTAAATTTTTTAATATTTATTAAAACTTTTAATGTAAATAAAGTATTTATGAAAAAATTTTGATTTGAATTCAATATTTATCATGTGTTTTTTTTCTTTCCTAAAAATGTCTAAGGTGAACACAGACTTTGTTGGCTGAGTTATATCCATATTTACTTGTATATGAGTTTTTGTCTACATAGGATACCGTTTAAAAAAAAATTTTTAAAAATTTTGTTGAACAAATTTCAGAATTTTTTTTATCATCACATTGGGATTTATTGAAAATGAAATAGGGAATAAAAATATTAAAAAAGTATGACAATACCTCCTATAGTTTATCCATACCTGCGATTTAAATTTAGTAATTTTCGAGAAAAACTAATTATTTGGACATATTTTGGCGAATGAGCTAAATTTCCTTACTGTTATGAATTTTAAGTAGAACCTATTCAGAATATTGTAGTCCAGATAATACTAAATATACTCTGAAAGTTTTACTAAAATGGGAAAATGTTAAAACTTAAATCGTAAAGGTCAAAGGTCAAATTTTTCGATATTTGGAATTTCTAATGGAAAGATATCGAAATGTTATATATTTATGGGCACACAAAATGGAAATTAACCCTTAGCTACAGATTGCAGGTTTTTATACATTTTTATTTTACATTCTATTGATTACATATAAAACATTCATATTTTAGCTTCCATTGTGGGGGTTGATACTGTCATATTTTAGATTTAATCATAAATCTTTATACCATCACTTTTTATTTTAGTCATATTTTAGCTTCAATTGAACCTCTTTATACAGTCATATCTTAGCTTCAGTTGAAGCTAATATACGACTTTTTAAAGTCATAGCTTCAATTGAAGTCCTTTATACAGTCATATTTTAGCTTCAATTGAAAGTGTTTATATATAATTATATTTTCGCTTACATTATAATTATATATACAGTTACATTTACCCTCATACCTAGCTTTGAATTATTGTATGATTTAAGTTTTATTGGATTTTTTTTTACATATAAATTTAATATTTGTAATGCAGACTGAGACATTCATCCCTTAAAAATATGTACTTTAAAGTACCAACTTTCCATGGTATAATGGCCAATTTAATACAAATTACATGTCCATTTAACACAAATTTATTGGTCACTAGATAATTAAACACATTTAACTTCATTAACACACCATACTAAATAAATTATCAACAACAGAGACATGTTCGCAACAAACAAACAAACAAAATAAAAGAAAACTTTCATAATAGTAAAAGTTTTGATTCCAAAATTTAATTTATTTTCGCCTAAAAGTTAAGATTTGTATATGTAGAAAAAAAAATCACACATAATTTTGCAATAAATTCAAAAATGAAAAAACTGTAGAACTTTTACTAATTTCATTGTACATATTCACATGTCACGTTCTGTGGGGGTTTGTGTCATTTGAATTTTTTTTAAAAAATTCTTATATTTTTTCATGCTTATTTAAGCCTGTTTCCTGCTGTTTTACTTTTCTTTATCTTTTTCTTTTTATTTCAGTTTTTTTGACCACAAATACACACGTGTTGTGTCAGGTTGTCATGAGTTTCATTTTATTCTTATTTTATGTGTGTTTTTTTTTTTAGTAATTTTATGACAGTTGGAAATTTTTTTAATAAAATTTTCATATATTTTCTTTCTTTGCATTGGTAGGAGATTTAAAGAGGTTTTTTCGGGGTAAAGTCTAGAGGATGAGGAATAACATTAAAGTGTTTTTAATGTAAATAAAGTTTTGAAAGCATACAATTTTAAACATTAAGAAAAATCTTATTATTTTTATAATATTCTTGAAACTTCCATAAATTTCCACTTTTTACTTTGCGCTTTATTTAAAATGAAACCTTAAACTATTGTTTTAATATTAATGCATGCAGTTGTAAAGCCAAACCAAAAAACTGTAGAAAAAATCACATTTTTATTTATTTTAATTAAACTGAATGGCAAAATACTATTGTTTAAATGAATTAATATGCCAGTTGATTTAACACAAAAGTGTAATAAGCCATGTAATGAAATAAAAATGCACAGAAATTTTAATTAAAATAATTTCCTTGTTGTTGTTGTTTTCAAACACTAACGGTATTTCTCTCTCTCTCTCTCCATCTTTCTCTCGCTGACTGGTACACCATTTAGTGGTTTATTAAAGTGATTAAAAATTTGTACAAATAATACTTGCCTACTTTTAGGCATACATATTTAATTGCAAGTATTCATATTTAATTAAAGTTTTTTGTATTATACAATATATAATTTACATTATTTTATTATTATTATTATGCATTAAATAATATAAATCGTTATTATAAAACAAAACCACATTACAAAAAATGCAAGCAAAAAAAAACGAAACATTAATGTCTGTTTAAATCCTTAAAGCTTAAATATGATAAATACTGCCATAAACGCATTGCGACACAAATTAATTGCCACTTTTTTTGTTACATTACGTTGCTCTTTTTGTTGCTCTTAAAATAGTATTAACGCAAGTTTTCTCTATGGCAAGGAAGTTGTTGAAATATCCTCATTTAAATATTTCAATGTGCTGTGTTACACACATCCTGGTGTAAGTTTGAAAAATTGTGTTGAACACCAACAAGTTTAAAGACAGTGAAATAAAATATATGAAAGAACTAAAAGATTTTAAATAAATAATTCATAAAAGAGAAATAATTATACAATTTTGTTGTTGTTATAACACCACATTAAATAAAATTGTTGGCAATGATTCTTTATCGGTGAGTTCGAGGCCAAGATCATGCTCAACTTCAACTGAATGTTTTCATAGATCATTAGGACGGAATGAGGTGTGGTTGCCAAAATAGTGAAAAAGGTGAATAGTGTCATTAGGACCTTCACCGCAGACTGAATATATGTATATTTTGTAGTAGTTTGTTGGACTAAGCTCAAAGATTTCGTTCAGTATTTAAATTGGAAACTTTGTTTCCTAGACAATAACGTCATTGTCATCGCGAAAATGGTTGAAAAAGTAATCATGTTGGGAATGAAGACTTTCATTCCAACAAAGAAATCTTCGATTAGACCTAGACAAAAATCTTGTTTTAATCAGACGTGCAAAATAGCAATCAGGGGGGTTACTCCCTAATTCGATTCGAAAGGAAATCGTTTCGAATTGCAATGTATTTAGCACACATTTTCGAACATTTCCGTTTTCGGATTGAGTTACGCGGTAACCCCCCAGATCCAGAGAGGAAGCATTCAGAACATGGCGTAATAACCAAAACGCAGAAATTGATTCGCTACGCAAAAAGGCGAGATCTTCATGTGTCAAATAACTAAGGCGCGAAAAAGCTCTATACAAGCAACGCCTTCATATTAAAGTTCTTACTGCTTCACTGAGTAGTAAAAGCTTTTGGTAATTCGTTAAAAGAGTAAAGAATAATGCTAGTTCCACAATTCCGACTCATTTAAAGGATGACCAAACATTCACTGACCCGATTGATAATGCTAACCCTTTAGGTGAATTATTCGCAACTAATTCTCAGTTGCCGGAAAGTGATCAAACATTGCCCGAACTTGAAACAGTATTAGTGACTAGTCAAGCATATTATTTCGAGCACGTGCTGTTAAAAGGGTTTTATTGGATCTCAACCTATATACGTCTCGCTGATCTTGAAGTAGTGCTATTCGACGTTCGCTATTCCATTTGCTAACCTTTTTAGCACTTCATATCGTTCCGGCATATTTCCTGCATTGGAAGGTTGCTAATGTCACGCCAATTCCTAAAAAGGGAGAGGCTAATAACTCTTAAAATTACCGCCCAATAGCAATTTGTTCTGCACTTTCCATAGTTATGGAGAGTATGGTAAACTACCCTCTGGTTAAATATTTAGAGTCCAACAATTTCCTTAACAATTTACTTAACGAAAGCCATACTGGCGGTGGCTTTCTTAGAGGAGGCTCTACGGGAGACTTGCTAGCATTCCTATCGGAAAAATGGTGTCGTTCCATTCACCGTTTTGGGGAAAGTAGAGTGGTGGCTCTAGATATTTCCAAGGCGTTCGATAGAGTGTGGAGATGGTGCACTTTTATCAAAACTTATTGCTTTTGGTGTCGGTAATAACTTCTCTCGATTTATATCGATCTTTCTCAGAGATTAAACAATACGAGTTGTTATAGATGGGGTCTCATTAAACGAGTTCAAGATAAATTTAGGGGTGCCGCAAGGCTTCGTTCTTTCTCCTATTTTATTCCTTATTTATCTAAACGATCTTCTATGTCAAACATCCAACCCTATCTATTATTTTGCAGATGACAGCAACATTTGCAATTCATATTCATTCAGTTATAGACCGAGGCTGTCGGAGATTGGGGCAATGAGGCAAAACATGAATGATTCCCTTAAACGGGACCTTCTGACATTCACTGAATGGGGTCGTGCGAATAGGGTAGCTTTCAACACTCGCAATACTCAGTGTTGTAAGTTAACACAAAAACGAACGACAGACCATGTCGCTTCATCTGTATTTATGGGTGGTGTAAATAATTGTGAAATCAGACGCTCTTGATGTTCTGGGTATAAGAATACAATGTGATGTCTGCACATTTTTCAAGTGCCGAAAGAAGCATTCAAGTGTTTCAGTTTTCTGAAACGGTTAAGGAATTACTTCACTCCATCTGATATTCTCACTATTTGCACCACCTATATTCGTCCCTAAATAGAATACAGCTCCCATGTATGGGAGTTGTATTCTGGACCACATAGAGGAGAGGACGAAGGTGATTATTGGTGACAGTATGATATCCAACTCTATTGATTCTCTGGAGAACCATGGCAATGTGGGTTGCGTTTCACTGCTCTATTTTTATTACAATGGAATGTGTTCTGATGAAATTAGGGAACTTGTTCCTGATACCTGCAGATTTTTACCTAAAGCTCGTTTTCAACGTCGATTGGCCAGTGGACCGCACAACACATTACAGCTAAAATTCGTTCTTTAGAAGTACTGTCCGTATATGAAACAAACTTCACGCCGAACTGTTTCCTGTCATTTTCAATGTAGGATAGTTCAAATGGAATGTCCACACACACTACTCCCTCTTTCCTCCCTCATATAACCTATTTTCCTAGTTCCAACACAATGCTTTATATGAATAAGAGTCAACCCCCTAAGTGCTGGTCCAAAAAGAAAAAATCTCAATTGTGCCATAACGACTTTTATTTTCCGCGGAAGATTTTCTTTGGCTTCAAGATAGTCATGTATAAATACATTCATTTGTATGTGGTTTTCAAACATGCGAAGCACTTTTCTGATAGGCCTCGGGGGTTTCTATGATGACAACTGAGAAGGAACTGATATTTAATCATAGTAGTGTTTCCAAATGTCTTGATTTTCACTGGATTGTCCCGCTTTCATTCTCAATCGTAATTTCAGCTGTTTAAGAACAGTTGAATGAAAACAGATTATTTAAGACCGTAATTTCGAGAGGTGATAGCGGCTATATTTTTGAAATTACATCTGTCGAATTGTTTAGCATTTATTAATTTTGTTTTGTCAAATTAAAATATACCATTCAACAACCCATGCAAATGATATAATTGTTTTATCAAGATGGGTGTTCTGTTCGGGAAACGATCAGCGTGCTTCGCGTCGAATTTGGGTTGATACCAATAAACATAAGATCCAAGAGCGTGTGTGCTGTATCTCTCTGTTCTCTCTCAATGTATGTTAACCCTTTCATGATCATAAGACTAATTTATGAAAAATTCTTAAACACAGTACCAATAAAACTGTGAATTTTCAAATACAATAAAAAAACAAGTAAGAAAGTATGGTCGGTCAAGCCCGACCAGATAATACCCTACACTAAGTAAATGAGCAAAAACATTTTTCTTTCAAAATTTCAATAATTTATGTTCGTGAGCGATTTTCGGAAGTGGGCCTTATATGGGAGCTATGACAAATTATGGACCGATCACCACGAAATTTGGTCACGTGATTAATGTTTATATGAAAGTTATTTATGTTGAATTTTATGTGTATACCAACATTTGTAGGAGATTTATGCTCGTTAAAGTGATTATCGGAAGCAGGCCTTATATGGGAGCTATGACTAATTATGGACCGATCATAATAAAATTTGGTGACATGAATTCCCTATATATAAAACTTATTTGGACAAAAACTTGTGTAGATACCTATATAAATTAAACATTTGTGACGGATAAAATCCACTTTCGGGAGGACATTTGTATGGGGGCTAGGTCAAATAATGGACCGATTTCAGCCAGTTTCAATAGGGATCGTCCTTGGGCAGAAAAAATGATATGTACCAAATTTTATCGAAATATCTTTAAAATTGCGACCTGTACTCTGCGCACAAGCTTTACATGGACAGCCAGCCAGCCAGCCAGACGGACGGACGGACATCGTTTAATCGACTCAGAAAGTGATTCTGAGTCGATCGGTATACTTTAAGGTGGGTGTTAGACTAATATTTTTGGGCGTTACAAACATCTGCACAAATCCATTATACCCTCCCCACTATGGTGGTGTAGGGTATAATAAAAGCTGTAACCGAACTTGTTTTAATCTAAACACATTAATAAGAGACACGTTTACGAACTAATTTAAATTAGAATGGAACCCATTATTTTTTTCGTTATTTAGTTATTCAATATTTTTGTGTCCGGTGTCCCGGAGGTCGTTAAAGGATTAACAAACACCATGCGACAAGACGGATGTTGCCATCGAGTATTTGATAAAAATCGATCGAATTCAAAACGATTGATTTGAAGAGGTGCGATGAATTTCCATCGATTTACAGAATAATTTTTGAACAAGTGATTTATTTTTTCCTAGCAAAATAAATCCCAGATGACATTATCAAACTCTTACTCAGTTTCTAAGAGAAAACCTTTACATTTTTATAAGCATTAATAAATACATTGCTTCCGAATTGGGAATAATTTCACCTTTGTTGAGAGTTATTTCACAGTAACATGTCGAGCCCCTGGCGGTTATGAGTGAGACCACTGGTCTCAAATTTAGGGGCTTAAATAAATATTACTGTATTTTGGTGGAGAAGAAGTTGGGAAAATGAAAATGGACGCTACTTTCAAATTGGATCAATGGGGCTAAATATTGTTACGAATTTGCAATAGCGATTTGAATTTAACAGTCTGTAACGACTGCCTGCAGCATTCATCATGTTTATAAACATGTCCATCAGTAGAAGCTTCTACTTATCAACAATGTTGATAGCATGCGGTTATTAGGATTGTTTATAAGCATGTTTATCGAACATACTAGTTTGTCCGTTAAGAGCATTGTAGAAGATTCACGAAAGATGGCGCGTGTATAAATAGTGGCAGAGGTTGCAGTCGTGAGTTGAGTTTATCATAGGCGCTGTTAGAGTTAACCTCAACTGTTTTGTACATTTAAGTTTGTACATTATAAAGTGTGTGTGCATTTCTGCGAATTGATAAACGTGAATAAAGACACTGAGTGACTATTTGAACTGTTGTTGTTGTACATTTTAAATAAATAAAGAGTTGTTACAAATTTTAAACTAATAAACGGCTTTTATTTGCAATCAAAAGTATCCGGCTTATTTAAAGAAAATAAAGCAACGTTTTAAAAAGGTTAAAACGTAACAATATATACAACTTTGAAAGACTTATCTTTTCCATATTCTACTGTTTGAATAAATAAGTATATATGACATATGCTTCATTATAAAACCATGACTGTTACAAGTATGTGAGCATATATTAATATGTATGAATTTCTCAAGTAAAGTGTTTGTTTGTCTGTCTTAAGTCGTATATGTTTTTTTTCTTTTTTTAATTTCCTGCCAAGTACTTATATAACAATATTCTGCCAAGCATATTGTAACCCCACACACAGATACTCAGATGCTCTCATATTTGCTCATACATAAATAAACATAAAACCATTAACATCAACTGTAACGGTTTTTTATAATGACAGAGTTAAATGCTGTGTGAAACTAGTTTACCACACAGTCACATAAACTCTCTTTGGCACAAATGCACACAGGACATATATTAACATACAAACACACTTACTCTAACCCGTACTTGAGAACGTGATACATCATAAGTAAGAGCTTGGTGAGAGCGAGAGTATGCATACAAACAAGTGTGCATGTATTATTAAATATATGAATGAATGATTGAATGAAGAATGATCTTGCTCATGTGTGCATGGCAAAGGAGCATTTACTCGCAACCGCCAGCTTTTGGTAACTGTGCATGCTTGAAATTACGCTAGCTTGCTTGTGCATGCCTGTATTATTTGTTATAGCAATTTGTTGTTGCCATTTTGCGGTGGAAAACTGTCTTTTTATGTTGATTCCTCCTTCAGCCATACTTTTGTTTCTGCTGATGTGCTGTGTGGTGGAGTTCTTTTTGAACGTTTCTCTACCATTTTTCAATATTGTTTATTTATTGTTAATATTTTCATTTTTCATACTTGTATTTATGCCTTTCGAGTAATGTGCAGGTATTGTGGCATAACAAATGTCTGTATATGAATTATTTGTGCAAGATTGATATTTATTTAATGGCGGTATAAGTGAAAAAAAAATGGTAAAGGTTAATTTTTGTTTTCATTGAAGTGTATTTAATTTGGCTTTTTTTCACTTTAACTGTCAACGAGTAGAAGATTAATGTTAGGGAGAATGGAATGGCAAACAGAAATGCGCATAAAGTCATTAAATATTGATTTGGGCTGGAATTAAATGGCAATTTAGAACTTTTGTAGAGGTGTGCATTAAAAAGCAATAAGTTACATATAATAAGAATAAAAATGTTAAATGAAAATAAAGTTTTGTATGTAAATTTTTAATTTAAATTTTCCAAATACGAAATTTATTTTAATTAAAATATTTGCATTTAATTGAAACACACAAACTAACCCCTAACTCTCTATCTCTAACTGTGTTCACAGTTCATTATAGAAGAAAACAAACTAATTGTGACAGCCAAAACACGTCACACATTTCATGGCCCATGCCAGTAGGCCATAGAGCTGTTGCCACCGACAAATATGTATGTATGTACAATACTACTATAAATAATGACAACAAAATTTAGTTTTTGACTTCATAATTGCGTTTAAATGAAAACTACAGCTCCAACAATAGCTACATATACAAAAACCAACTGTCATTTACAAACAACTGAAATATTTTATTCCAAAAAAAAGACAAAGAAATAAACGAATTTATTTGGAACATTACGAATGGCGACAACAGAAAATTTACGTTTAAATGCAATTTAAACACTGCGTGAGTGCGTCAGCAACAACAATGAATTAAATATTCTGTATATTTTTTTTTTTTTTGGTTAGATTTTTGGCAGACAATAGACAGCTAGAGAATTTAATGAAAAACCAGAACATTTTAGTTATAGAACATTAAGAATGGTAATAAAAAAAGCAACATTAGAGAGATTGTGATTTTGAAATTAGTTTTGTGTGGAAAATGTTCATAAATTTATAAATCTGTATGTTTTATAAAGCCTAGATAATGCTGTTTATTTCGACTTATAAAGGTCATTTATGATACAATTTTGTTAATTCTAAATAGCAATTTATTGTGGACAATTTTGAAATATATAATAGCTTGAAAAACAGTTTTGTGGGGAGTAAAAAGTTGTTTGAAACACACAATTACTTCAACATAACGATGGTCATATATTGACACCTTACCCATCTATTAGCTTTGAATACCCAGTTGAAGTATTAACTCTGAGCTCTATATTTCGCCAACCACATTTTTCTATGACCAAGGAGAAATTTGAAGAATTCTTTATAACAGTAGGAGATCGGTTTATGGCATGTGGAGACTACAACGCCAAACATACTTATTGAGGTTCGCGATTGGTGAATCCCAGAGGTAGACAGCTGTATAAAGCTCTAGTTGATCTCAAATATTGCTTAGATTTCATGTCTCCAGGACACCCAACTTATTGACACCCAACCTAGAAAAATTCCTTCGCCATATGTAGAAATATTAGTCGAAATGCAATATCCACTGAAATATCGTATGATATATTTTCTGACCATTCTCCTGAAATAGTTACTTATTGCGAGAGACCCAACATCCGAAGATTTCCTAAGTACTCTTTGCATTTTAAGACAAATTGGCTAAAATATAGGAAAAACATACATCAGTAGTCATATCCATACAAGTCTTAATTTACAGTGTGAGGAAGACTTAGATAAAAACGATCAATGACTTTACGTTATTGATAATTTCGGCTCTGGAACACTCTAGGTGTCAAATCCCTTCAAAAACTATTACGCCTATTTCAAAGTCGGATATTGAAAGACTTCTTCTCGAAAAAAGAAGACTCAGAAGAGAATGGCAACATAATAGATCACCTGCTGCAAAGCAGAGGCTGTCAACAGCAGTACGAAAACGGAAAAGAGCCCTTCATTTAGAAGAGGATCCCTTAAACAAAAAGTATATTAAAAGGTTGACTAGTACAAAATACACAAATTTGTCTCTTTGGAAGGCAACGAGGAACATTAAGCCACCGGTAGAGGCACAAAGCGCTTTGAGAAAAGCTGACGGAACCTGGGCACGAAGTGCTATAGAAAAAGCTACAGTATTTGCTGAACATTTAAGTGAAGTATTTCAACTTAATATGCAGCCGAATTCGATATAAGTCCTGATGTTAATAAAGTTATTAAGAACAAATAAAACTTGAAAAAGTCACCTGGATATATTTTAATAACACCATCAATGATTAAAAACCTACCAAATGTGACAATAATTTAGCTATCTATATTGTTTAATGCGATCTTGAAACTACGGATTTAATGATACCGAAACCGGGTAAAGATTTAACACTGTCATCTTCTTATAGACCTATTAGGTACTCCCTTGTTTGTCGAAGCTATTCGAGAAAACATTCCAGGAAAAGATCATACCTTTTTGAATGATGGAAACACCTCCTACGTACGATAAATTAACAATTTCATCATTTGCTAGTGATACCGCCATTATTAGCTTACACGAAAACCCACTCATAGCATCTAGTCAACTAGAAAATATTCTCGTACATGTGGAGACATGGTTGAAAAACTAGCGAATAAAGGTGAATGAGCTGAAAAGTAAACATGTTATGTTCGCTCTAAGGAGAGGAAATTGACCACCTGTCACACTCAACAACGTTAATATACCGCAGTCGGATTATGTAACCTACCTTGGTATTCATCTAGATAGACGGCTTACTTGGCCACATAGAAACCAAGAGAATTCACATGAAGCTAAATACCTCTAGCTTTAATTGGTTAAGCCGTGATAAATATTGTTTTAAAACCAATGTGGACATATAGAATACAATTATGGGGAATGGCTAGCAACACTAGTATTGATATTTTACAGAGAGCCCAATCTAAAATTCTTAGGACCATGACGGGAGCACCATGGTCTTTAAGAATACATCCACAGGGACTTGGAAGTGCCATTGGTAAAGGAAGAGTCCGTGAGAAACATATTGTAAAACTGGAAAACCATTCCAACCCGCTTGCAAGACAACTTGTGCAGAGCCAAACCCTATCAAGGCTCCGTAGAGCAGATCTACCACCCCGCTAAGATGAGTGCCATTTATCCATGAAGGCTCTCATGTTAAAGAGCAGCTAATTTTAATTTTAATAATAAGATTTAAATACTTATTGTTAGGCCTATAAAAGCAGATTTAATAAATAATGCGCAATGAGATGAAACCGCTGTTTATGAGAAGATTGATAGCTTACATAATTGTTGCAACTGCAAAGCAAACATCACGAATAAAAGCTGGGGATAAAGCGAAACCAGGCAATTTCAACTTCGATGTACTATACGAATTTAAATGCATAGGATTCAAGGTAAACAAAGCAAATGACATCAGCCTTATAATAAAACGAAGAATAATTAATGCGAACAGAAACTAAAGGGTCTCCAATAGGGACTTCTCAAATTTGACAGTTGATAGCGGAATTATTGTTGAAGCTACATCTGTCTAATTGGTTGTCATTTATTCAATTTGTGTTGCCAAATCACCATGGACCGCTGTAGCGTTCAATAACACTTGTAAATTATAAAATTGTTTTTCAAAATGGATGTTCTGTTCGCGCAACATTCCGCGCGCTTTGGCCATTTTAAGCGATGCGGCTCATTTCTGAATGAATGAACAAAATTGTAGAATTCGGGACGATACTAATCCACATGAGAACCAAAAGCAACCCATACATCACAAAAGAGTATATGTTTGGTGTCGTTATCGGCCCATATTTCTTTGAGGACGACATTGGCCACGCCATCCCAGTCGACGGCGAGCGCTTTAGATCGATGATTACCAACTTTTTTTTCACTGAAATGGATGACATGGGCACCAACGACATATGGTTTCAACAGAACGGTGCTACGTGACACATTGAACATTGTGTTCGAGCGATTTTAGGACTCGAATGTGAACTTGCAACCGTGATTCTGCGATTTGTGGGGCTTTCTTATGTCACAGGTCTATGAGAATAAGCCACAAACCTCAGATCAGCGGCTTTGAAAGGCAATACAACCCATGCCATCGGTCAAATTCAGCCTGATTTATGTGTCATGGAAAATTGGACATTTTAGATGCGGATAGGTTATATTCCATACACAATTTCTCATAGCTTTTTCAAACGAATAAATTAATTTAAAGATAGGAAACGTTTAAGGAAATACAATATACTTTGAGCTGAACAAGCCATTTAAAAGCAAAGTCATCTCCCGGAAAACAAAATATTACATTCTACCACTGATATTATAAGGTGCTAAATATAAGTACTTGCGAATACAGATGAAGATGTTTTGGGTGTATTCGAAAGGAAAATCCTAGATATTCTATGTTGTGAACATATTGCCGCAAAAGAAATGATTTTAACAACGCAACTTCACAAACTGTCTCAATATTTTTGAAGGTAGCGTCACTGCTATACTAAAACAGTAGTCATATGCTGTAATTTAAGTAAAAACCAAGCTAATGCCGATCATGATTCCCAAATTTATTTATAAATACATAGGAAACCAACATAAATCACAATAACCCCCCAGGAAATGGTTGGTTATCTCAGCAAAAAATACACAACTTACTCAATGTGTGTAAGGTGCAACAATCACCAGTGAAGTCATAAGTCACATTCTTTACAACATCATGGTCGATGTGGTTCAAATTCCGACTTTGAAAGATTTGACAATTTTGGGGTTCACCTTTGACAGCTTTTTTATCTCAGCAGTTCATGCCACTATAATCCTGCACAAATTTCGAAGTAGTAATAAGGCTCATAACCATATTGTTTTCAGGACGATTGGTCGATCTAGTGTGCTTACCCTAGTTGTGTAATATCCATTGCAGAAATAATCAAAGTTGCCTTCGTGACTGTCACGGGCAGTAAACAAATTATTTCGGAGTACAATTTAAAACTCAGTCATGTTGACAAGACCATTATAGAAAGCATTACTCCCGAGATGTCATCGGAGGATTCATCCTGGTTACAGTAGTTTGGTTCTCCCCGAAGGCATTTCAGAAAGGACCTTCGAGTATAGGCGGAGAAAATTCATAGGTATGTGCAGGACCCATTGTATCAGATCATATACAGCAGCTTTGAATGACATTCATAGAGACAAGAACCTGTTGAAAACTTACAACATAATCCCCCTTTTAAAACTCTTGAATCAGATAAGCTTTAATGCCCAACTTGAATTAAGAGAAGAGTGGAATATGGTATGTGACCGTTAGGACAATGAACATCCACCATGAAAAAGATTTCCTGGAGACCTAGCTGGCCATGCTGATTTCACAAGAAATCTCACTTTCATTACATAGTGGGATAAAGTTTCTTAGTTTCGTTACATTTAAATATGGCACTGTAACCTATAATTAATTTAAAATCCTTTTTAATTATTTTCCCATAAAGCGTTACCAAGAAAAGTGTAAAAAAAACGTAATCGCATGTTCAATATGAGTTTATAATTTCTTGTTTTGTTTAAAGCTACGAGACTATTACACTAATTTGCAATTCAATTAACAGATGTTTAACACTAAACACGAACTTGCAACTTCAAACTTGTGCTGTGAGAAAAAAAAATGAAACAGAAAACACTCATATAAAAAACTAATATTTAATATACCACTTGACCACGACTCACTCAAAGACTCAATCTTAGATTCTAGAGGAAAATAATTGAAGATAGGTTGAAGTGCTTATAGATTCGCGAGCATCTGAAAGATTGGTGGTGAGAGTGCTCGTAGTTTGAGGTTACAAAACCTACTTTATCTAAGATTCCCTATAGAGAACAATTCTCCAACAAAAAAAATCGCGATTTTGCATGAGTGTCAAGGGAATATATAAGTTTGTCATTTCGTTTGCAATTTCTACATTTTTCATTTGCGACCCCACAAAGTATACATATATATTCTGAATCGTTATAGATAGCGATGTCGTGTCCGTATGTCCGTCTGTATGTTGAAATCAATTTTCCGTAGCTCCCAAATAACTTACATACATGATTCATACATCAATTCTCCCGGATCGGTTGCTATTCAAAATCGAGACAATCGGCCTTCAAATGGCTGAGATATAAGGAAAAAACCAGGACAACCGATTTTTTATCTATATCTGGATTACTAAGTCATTAATATAGACAATATGGATATTAAATAATAGATATTTCAAAGACATTTGTAACGGCGTAAGTAAGGCCAAAGTAAGTCGGACCTACATTGGTTAAAAGTCGGGAAAAATATTTTTACCCAAAAATTTTTTTTTCACCAATTTTTTTTGTTATAAAATTTTTTTACAAAAAAATTGAAAAAATTTGTTTTTTTAAATTAAAAAAAATGTCGCTATAAAAAATTTTGAAAAATTTTATAAAAAAATTTGAAAAAACAATTTTTTAAATTTTTATTTTAAAGTATAATTTGTTGAGGGATATTTAAGATTCGGAACAGCTCTCTTACTTATTTCTATCTATAAAAGAAATCTGGCACTTTAAGTTCACGTTCAAATTTTTGGTCAAGTATGTTAGCTGTAATTTATTTTTTGGCTTACGAATAAATAATTTATTTCATTGTATGTTCCAGTACGTGTAGACTCGTGAGTTGCCAACCGAAATCGTTTAAACTGCCTCCCTCCTGCCATTTGCAATTATTTTTAACTAAATATTTTAGTCACGAAATACAAACAACTCCAAATGCAAATTACAAATACACTATATAGATAGAATTATGCAACGTTGCATGTGTTAAATTTAAATGTACAAGTGCAACTTTCCATAAGTGCTTGTTGTTTGCTAACCTGTGTTGGGCGTTTAATAAGGAGGACGAGAAAAAAAACCTTGATTTTGATTGTTGTGTAAAAGAAATTACATTTTAATTAATTATTTTGAAAAGAAAAAAAGTCAGGAAGAACTTTTATTTGAATAGTTAGTGTGAAAATTGAACAATCATTTCACTAATTGCCTTGCTTCTTTAATAGGCATATTTTTATATGAAAAATCTTATATTTTTGCCGATTATTTTGCTTAAGTATTAAACAAGTATCATCCATAATTCATAATATGGTTTACAAATTCTTTGAAAAAAGTTTCATAAATTATCTGTCATAAAAACCAAATACCATTTTTGATATATTTATTGCCAATAACTTACACAGGCCAACAAATTTCAATTTTAGGCAAAAGGCAAGGAAAAAAATCGAAATATTCTGAAAGAAGAGGCAAAATTCAAAAACCCAACATTGTAATTTTTCCCAAAAATGCCTTAAAATATTAAAAAAAAATCCTCTTGATTAAAGTTTTTTTGCCTTAAACGAATAAATCTAGTAAAACTGATAGGTAGGGGTCAAGACTTTCTTTCTGAATATATATAAAACTTGTTGCCCGGTGTTATAGAGAACCAAAAGTACTTATTTAGGTACCAAAGTCACTTCTTTCATCATGAACGCCTAGTGTGTATGCAACACAATTTTGGTATCTTGTTTTCAGAGCAACCATTTTGGAATTTCATGCTCAGCCACAAGCCAACCTTACAATAATAACAACATCACCATCCAAAGTTAAAAACAACAAAACCAAAACAATGTCATAAATTATGTGCTAAAAATTGTTGTGGTTTTTTTGGTAGTGAAAATATATTTAACCAAAAAACACATGTGCAGACATATTTACATACACACACACTGATACACTTAAGTACTTTGTACACCTATATAATACAATACATGTAAGGCTATTTGCATTCCGGCAGTTCTGGTAACTAACTCCGAGCTAGGGATTCTATCTGTCTATCGAATCAGCAAAGTGTGTAGTTATTTTAACTTGTGTATGTGTTCTACAGGGAAGTATACATTAAGACAGACTGGTAGCTGATCCAAATTAGTCAAAATATGACTGTATAAGGGTTTGCGATTGAAGCTAAAATATGACTGCATTAAGAGCTACGATTGAAGCTAAAATATATCTAAATAAAGACAGTATGGATGCTAAAATATGGCTGTATGAAGATCACAAATTACTAGTGGAGCTAAAATATGACTAAATAATCTGTATTAATAAATAAATCTAGGATTGAAGCTAAAATATGATTGTTGAAAGACCTTCAATTGAAGCTGATATATGAGTTTGTAATAATCTGCTATTGAAGCTAAAATATAACTGTGTGAAGACCTACGACTGAAGCTATAATATGAGTAAATAAAGATAGCATGGAAGCTAAAATGTGGTTGCATGAAACCTACGAGTGAAACTCGCCAGTGAAGATGTACGATTGAAGCAAAAATATGACTGTATAATATGGATAAATAAATACAGGATTGAAGCTATAATATTACTGCTGAAAGACCCTCAATTAAAGCTGAAATATGACTTTGTAAAGATCGGCGATTGAAGCTAAATTGTGAATGTATAAGATCTACTTTCGAAGCTAAAATATAACTGTATAAATGTATACGATTGAAGCCGAAATATGACTGTATAAAGATCAACGATTGAAGCTCTAATATGACTAAATAAATACAGGATTGAAGCTAAAATATGGATGTTATAAGACCTTCAATGGAAGCTGAAATATGACTATGTAGAGATTTGCGGTTGAAGCAAAAATATGACTGTGTAAAGATCTACGGTTTAAGGTAAAATATCACTGAATAATGACCACGATTGAAAATGAATTATAACTTTATTGGAACTGCAGATGAAGCTAAAACGTGACCGTATAAAATATCTATTAAAGCTTACATATGACTGTAGCATGACCGACGATCAAAGTTAAAATATGACTGCTGAAAGATTCCCAATGAAAGCTGAAATATGGCTTTCTAAAGATCTGCTATTCAAGCTAAAATAGTGTAAAATAGTGTAAAAATTCGGGATGTACAGTAGATGGCGTATCTTTTAAACACCGTTTTTGTTTTCAATAACTTATTGTAGTGTAAAGTATTGTACAAACTTATTTTTGGCTTCGAAAATGTCGAATTTTGTGCCAACAAAACGTCATATGAGTGAAGTTTTGCTTTACTTCTTTAAATTTAAAAAAAGTACCGCTGAAGTACACCTTATGGTGAATGTGTTCGACCGGTTTCAACGTGCGAGAGATTTGTGTTTGTGGGGTTCAGAAGTGATGATTTTGACACACAAGACAAAGATCGTCAAGGCCAGTCAAAAAAGTTTGAAAACCATGAATGGGAGGCATTACTCCATAAAGATTATTGCCAAACTCAACAAGAGCTTGCAAAATCATTGGTAGCTACTAGGGATGCCAAACGGGACTGCGTTTTACAAATCCCGGGATTCGGGATTTTAGAAATGTGAATCCCGGGATCCCGGGATTTTTCGGGACCCCGGGATTTTTCGGGATCCCGGGATTTTTCGGGATTTCGGGATTTTTCGGGACTTCGGGATTTTAGTTAAACGTATAAAAACATAAAATTCAACAATACAAACTATTTTTTTCGTTAATATATTTAAGTAAAAATATAACAAAGGATAAACTAATGCATTGTAAAAATTGGTAAGGCAGTTTAAAAGTTATTTGCAATTGAAACCGCAAATTTTTTGTCGAAAATGTTTGTTAATATTAAAATTAAAATATAAAAGTGTTGTTTTATTTTATAACATAAAATTTCCGTCCGTCTGACTGTTTAAAACGCGATAGGGCACAAACGAAAGGAGCCAGGTGGCTAAAATTATCCACAAATACTCTCTGTTTATAAGGTTTGTTTGGAATTGAAAATGGTCCATGATTGCCCCTAGTCCCATACAATTGTCCCCCGGAATACTGTTTAAGCAGTCGTAAGTATGTCATGCGACAATCCTTATAAAATATTGCATGAAATAATTTCTAAGTACTCTCAAATTATACTGTGAAGTATTGCGGAAATCGGGCTACATTTGTCTCTAGTACCGATACATGGTCCCCTTCAGAAAATAACTTGAACATTCATAATCTTCTAATATATAAAAATCTCGTGTCACAATGTTTGTGCTTGAACTCCTCCGAAAGGACTAAACCGATTTTTATGAAATTTTGTATGTATATTTGGGAGCTATGACAATAGGTCGTAAAGAATATTTCATACCGCTAGGTCATGAGGGTGTCCCTATCCAGAATTTGTATTTACAATTTTTTTGCCAAAAACTTTTTATTCTCATTTTTTTTATTTGGCATTCAAAATTACCTACAATTCCAAATTTTCATCAACCGACCCTCACTCACCCATTTTTTAGCCGAGATTTTAGTATTTTGTATGAGCAATATCCAAATATCAATACATATTTACCATTTTTTATATATTTTTGGTAGGTACGAGAATAGGTCGTAAATTACATTTCATACCGTTAGGTCATTAGGATGTCCCTATCCACCCATTTTCTTAAATATTTTTCGCCAAAAAATTTTTTTAAAATGTCAAATTCACTTAGAATACATTCGTTATTTTTTATTTAACAACCACTAGAAATAATTTGTATGGCAGGACAACGTTTGTCGGTTCAGCTAGTTGTCTTATAATAATTTGTATCGTAATGAAATTTAATAAACAAGTTTTATATGAAAATAAATCCTTCTACCAACTTTTGTAAGGACCAGTGCATAATAATATACCTCTAAATCAGAAAAATATTTTGGATTTGAAGCAAAAAAATCAGTATGCTGAAATTTAGCTAAATTTAGTATTTTTGGAGCTTCAAAAATCTTCCTAAAATATCAAAAAATCTCGTAATTTTCCAGGATTTATTAATCCCGAAAAATCCCGGGATTTTTTTTCACAAATCCCGGGATTCGGGAAATCCCGATCCCGAAAAATCCCGGGATTTTCGGGATCGGGATTTCGGGATTGGCATCCCTAGTAGCTACTCAAGCAGCAATTTAAAAATGTTTGTGAGCAGTTGGTTTCATCCAAAAGCAGGGAAATTGGGTACTATTCGAAATGAAGCCGAGAGACCCTGAACGATCTTGCATGTCCGAAATGATGCTTGAACGCTATAATAGGAAATAATTGGATTCATTACGATAACCCGAAGCGTAAGAGATCGTTTGTGAAGCACGGCCAACCAGCCGAATCGACACCAAAGGCAAATATCCATGGCGCTAAGGTAAGGCTCTGTATTTGTATCATTGTTGCACAAGATTTAAAAAATAATGAAACTTTGATGGGTAATTTTTTAATTGTGCTCGCGAAATCATTCTACGCACGTTTTCACCTTGATGGCTGTCTTAATTGTCAAAATTGACGCATTTGGGATTCAGATAGTCGAAAAAGAAATTCATCTACAACATTTCACTGCTAGGTGCGGATTAGAACATAACTTTTCGAATATTAAACTGTTATTGGTTCTTGATAATATAGTTCTTTCAGTCTAAATTGTATGACATTAATATGGTGGTCATGTGGTTCCAGCAAGACGGTGCCACATTCCATACCGGCCGTGAAACAATTCAATTACTGCATGAGAAATATTATGATCGTACACACTCTAGTTTCGGGGATCAGAATTAGCTCCCTCGATAAGAAACATCCTGATCGTGGACTCTCGTTTCGGAGATCAGAATTAGCCCCCAAGATCAACTCAATTAACACATTTGATTTTATTTTCTTTTGATTTATTTGAAGTCAAAGTTCTACGCCAACAAGTCCATAACAATCCATGCATTGAAGAAGGTAACTTAACACTCCATCAACGAAATTCAGCCACAATAATGAAAAATGATTTTGGTGTCAAGAAAGTATAAAAAGAAAAAACTGTGATTTCTATTCAGATCTTGCGTAGAATACACTCCCGGAACTAAACATTAGAGAACAATTTTGTGTAATAGGAAAACATTGTTACTAACAAAACAGAAGGGTTATTAACACACACTTTCGCATTTAAGTCTATTTCAATATACAACAAAAATCACATTAAATTAATATCACTGATTAAATACGTACATGCCCTGCAGCACTAAAGCTATCGCTAGTTACCCACCAATCTAGGCATTACTTTTTGCTAGTGAAAGTACTACTGAAAGGTGGTCGTTTGCTGGCATGTCCAACTACAAATTTTGTGGTCTAATGTCCTAACAACTCAACCATAGCTTGTTTACAATACAATAGAACCCATTTGAGATAGATTTCGAATTTGTGATTTTGAGCACAACAATTGACATACTCTGCTTAAATTAACTTCAGCAAAGTAAGTAGTGACACAGATTACAGTAAGTTCGATATGAAAACCTACCTAACAACTTAGTCAAATGGGTACGACAATTGCTACATTTAAAACTACCGGGCATTTACAAATTCTGTACACTTAGTTACCTGTGTATTTATGCACGTTATAACGTGTAGTAAAATTTTGTAGCTTAAAGTATGGCAAATGTAGAAAGATATTTTTGGAATTTTACTTGTACCCGTAATCACAAATAAATATTGAATTACGGTTATAAATAAAGTTTGACAAACAATTATTATTTATTATTGAACGTTCGGGTGAAATTTGATACAAATAAAAACATTAGTAGTTAAAGCGAAAGGAAGGGATTTATTTTACATTCACCACTTTAATATATTGATTATGTACTAATAATTCCTAAAAAGATTAATATTTAGACAGCATTTGGAAATAGTAATAAATAGCCGAGAGATTCTGGCGGGAATTGAACCCGCAACCCTCACATTAATAGACCAGCACACTATCGTCTAGTCTAACGGGGTACCCAAATCATCAGGTTTTTACCTACAATAAGGTAATTTTTAGCTCATCGAAATTCAAACTCAAAATAAATTTGAATGTCTAGCAAGCAGTCAAGATTTTTATTTAAACGTGTGTTCAGGACTGAAGAGCTCATTTCAAACTTGTTACAGCCAATAAATCCAGCAAAACGCACTATTTGTAATGGTTTATAAGTCTATGACTATTTATCGCTAATTTCCAGCTTTATATTCCAAATGCATGAGTAGAATGTGGTTTTAGAAATAGCACCCCAAGTCACACAGCTCCTAAAACAATGAACCCATTGAGATATGAGTTCTGTGAGCAATTTGGAACCACTTTCCAGTTAGAACATGACATTTAACATATCAGTTCAATTTTTTTTTTTTTGGTTACGTGAAGTCAATTGCTTATGCCGACAAACCTTGAAAAACAAAAGGTAACGAGTGTTATTAGCGAGATTAAGCGTTTCAAAATTCGAATTCTCGCAACGATCAACAACTCAACAACAAAAGTCTTGGTAAACATTTACATGAAATAATCAAGAAATATGGAATACAATTTTATGATGTATTTTCATACATCTCTCTATGGATAGCTACAAAAATGCTGCAAAAAATTATAGATATACGAGAGCTACGACTCATTATAAACCAGATAGTCGAAAAGAGAGTTGTCGGAAGAGCTCAATTTAAGCATCAGTCATTTATCCCGGCCCAAAAAGTGTACCAAGATTCGATCCGTTGATCATTCTTTCTGTGTCTTAGAATAAGAATAGATCAAACTTTATAACTAGTTCATCTCAAAAGCTGCGATGTACGATTCAGTCGATCTTAAACATTTTCGCATTTGAAAAAAGTGAAGCTGAAGCACACCAAAGCTTAGGTTTCAACGTGCAAGAGATGGTTTATAAGTGGTGATTTTGACACGGAAGACAAAAATCGACCAGGACAGCCAAAAAAAATTTGAAGACCAAGAATTGGAGACATTACTCCATGAAAGTTGTTGTAAAACTCAACAAGTGCTTGCAAAACCATTGGGAGCTACTCAAGCAGTTGTTTCATAACGTTTGCTAGCAAAAGGATTCACCAAAAAGCAGGGAAATTGGTTTCCATACGAATTGAAGCCGAGAGACCTCGAAACACGATTCTTCATGTCCGAAATTATGGTTGAACGAAAAAGAAAATTATTTTTGGCACCGAATCATTACATGCGATGATCCATTACGAAAACCCGAACTTACTCGGCCAACCAGACGAATCGACACCAAAGCATGGCGCTAAGGTAATTCTCTGGTCCTATCTATTATGAGCTGCTGAAATCTGACCAAAACATCACAGGGAACCTGTACCGAACACAACAAATTCGTTTGAAGCGAGCATTACACGAAAAACGACCAGTATATGTGGTCAGATATGAAAACATAATATTCCATTATGACAAGGCTCGATCACATGTTGCAATACCTACATAAAAGTGTTTGGAATGAAGTGGTTGGGAAGTTTTACCTCACCCGCTTTATAGTCCAGACAGTGCCCTATTTGTTGGCTCTCTCTGGGATACGCTTCACTTTGGAACATAAGGAGTGAGACCGAAAAAACCTTAACACACGTTTTTCATTAAAACTTTAAAACCAAGTATTATTTGATTTTTCGTTTGATCAAGTTACCTTTGTAAAGTATGTCAATTATTATGTTTAATATCAAT